>CM021107.1:239190864-239289010 GCA_007115665.2 Sequoiadendron giganteum | reverse complement strand
GTTGAGGGTTGAGGGATTAAGAGGGTATAGGGGTTGAAGGATTAGGTTTTAAGGGTCGAGGGTTGAGGGATTAAGAGGGTATAGGGATGAGGGATTAGGGGTTAGGGTTTAAGGGTTTAGGGTTTAGCCCATATAGGATTTACAGTTTAAGGGTAGAGGGTTTAACGTAGTTGAGGGATTGAGGGTAGACAGTTTAAGGGTTTAGGGTTTAGCTCGTATAGGATTTACAGTTTAAGGGTAGAGGGTTTAACCTGGTTAAGGGTAGAGGGTAGAGGGTTTAGAGTTTAGAGTTTAGGGTAGAGGGTAGAGGGTTAAGGGTTTAGGGGTTTAGGGTTTAGGGTTTAAGGGTTAATGGTATAGGGTTTATGGTTTAAGGGTCCCACTCCCTCTCTTAGGTCTTCCCCCCCACCATAACTGAATAAATCTCTCCCTCTCAAGTCTCTCTCTCGGGTCTCACTCCCTCCCATGCTACCTAGACTAATTTGTGTCACTCCAATGCCCTCTCTCATAGTCCCTCTCTGTCAGGCCTCACTTACCTCCCACCCTACCTAGACAAATATATTTCACTCTCTCTCTCTCTCTCTCTCTCTCTCTCTCTCTCTCTCTCTCTCCCTCTCTCTCCCTTTGGTCTTTTTGTATCTCTCAGGTCTCATCCCTCCCAACCCCTCTCCTGTTGTCAAGTATTTTCCCCCACTATAACTGGATAACTCTCTATCCCTCTCAAGTCTCAGTTGCTACCACACTACCTAGACTAATCTCTCTCACTTCTATCACCTCTCTCTCTATCTCGAGTGTCACTCCCTTTGTCTCTATGGAATCTCTCCCTTTCAAAACAACACATTTGTCACTCGCCAAATTTGGCGATTGCCAAATGTGTTTTACCTTGAAACGATAAAATAGGGGTTGACCCCGTGATTCAGGCCCACATGCTTCTGTATTTGTCTGGTTCAACACTTTATCCGATTCAGAAACGCCTTTTTTTATGCAATTGACTTCATGTTGTACCAATCTATGCTTGATCCATCACCTTTTTACCACCAATATGCATGGTAGACAACGTAGAATAAGACATTTTGAAGTTTCTACATTATTTTACATTATCTGAGGTAATATATTCATTTTGGTAATATTGAAATGTTTATATTTAGTATATTTGTTTGTTTTTGACAATATAAACTAAATTTTTTTAATGATTTTATTAATCATAACAATTGGACATAGAATTCAACATTGAATTAGATGGGATTTGCATAAAAAAAATTAATTTTTATGAGTTTGAAGAACAAAAAAATGAAAAAACATGACATTTACTTAACACAAATTTACTTATGAATTCTATTCGCATTGCTTACAGTAGTACATTTCCAGCATGGCTAGTGGAACTCACTCTATTTCATTTTATTTTCAGCTAATTTGGAAAACTTTTATTTTCAACTAATTTGGAAAACCTAATAGCTTTCATCAATGTTAATGCAAGTTTCCATTAATTTTTTTGTTCCATAAAAAATTCACCTTCATCACATGTGCTTAGATAAATTCAAGTGAGTTGACATAGTTGTTAATGCAAGTTTCCATTCATTCATACCATTTACCTTTCTAATAAATAAAAAAATGGAAAATTTTGTGCAATTGAGAATGCTTATTGTCTTTCTAAGTTACCTCA
Organism: Sequoiadendron giganteum; assembly: GCA_007115665.2. Taxonomy (NCBI): domain Eukaryota; kingdom Viridiplantae; phylum Streptophyta; class Pinopsida; order Cupressales; family Cupressaceae; genus Sequoiadendron; species Sequoiadendron giganteum. The sequence goes on along the minus strand of CM021107.1, from coordinate 239,287,347 downwards.
TTCCCAAAGAAATAGTGAATAATTATAAGATATAGCATCACAAACCCTTATTTGAGCTCATATTCTTCATGACTTCGTTGACAATCACAAATTTGGTTTTGAGAACAATAAACACAAGATTCTCTAGTTTTCATTTAAGTGGAAACAACTTATACCCTAGGTTTGTGATGCAGAGCAGGGAGCCAAAACCTTCAACAATCACAATTAGATCAGTTTCAAACAATCTTCAATCTAAAAAACCTCAATTCAATGCTCAACTGACCAATTCACATTCACTTCCTTGTAGCATTCACAACAGAGAAAATTGTTCATATCTTATCATATCTTAGTCATTGGAACCCTCTCTAATGCATCTATACACTAAACCTGTTGGAATTTAGTGCCTCAATCTTGTTGGTCTGAGGACTTCATGTGTTCAACTTATTCCTTGTCATCGAGACTTTGTCTGGTTGTTGCGACTCTTGGGGGTGTTCCGGTGATGGCTCAATGGGTCTAGCTTGGTGGCATGCTTTATCAGCGAAAGATTTTGTGTTGTTCCACCGATGTGTCGATGCGGTGAGCTTTGGCTTCATCGACAAAGTGTCCTCATATCGACGGGTGACATTTCATGTCCCATCGATATGTCGATAATGTGTTGAGCGGTTGAAGTGGGACCAAGCGGCAATGAACCTGGTCCACGATTGAGGTGGAGTTGATCCGACGATGCTCGTCACGTTCCGCACTCATTTGAGGCAAGTACCGATGAAAGCTTTTGAGTCGAGCAGAATAGCATCAACGTGTAACACCTGTCAGCTTGATCAACGATGTTCGCTAGTCCCATGCCTCGCGTGGTGGGTCTTGAGTAACTCATGCAGGGTGCGCTGGCTTCGACCATGTGTCTTTGTTTCGTGGAAACTCCTTGGGAATATGGCAGATGCTTTATTGATTCCCTTAAACTGCTTCAGCGGCATACGCGTGGCTCTGTGGGTCCCGATAAAGACTTATGCAGAGTGTGAGGGTCTTGGACACTTGTCAGTTTCTTATACCGATTCTGGGCGGACTCCTGGGAATATTGGAGATTCCCTCCTTGATGCTTTGGAACTCCACAAGCAGTGGATGCGTGTCTCGGTAGGCCCAGCTATAGTGATGGTCGGTGTTAGAGAAGGTGGTTTCCTCCTGACCGTAGTTTTGCTGGCTGGCGATTATGTGGGGTTGGTTGGCTATTTGGCGATTGTTGGTTGTTTGGCAGTTGGTTGGTTGTTTGGCGGTTGTTTGGCTAACCGCCATACCTTGAGGGGTTTGCCTTTAGCTTGCGGTTGTGCTGTTGACCACCTAACCTCAGAGGTTTAATGAATGGCTAGCAATGGAGCTCTGGGCTTGGTTGGCAAATCTACTTGATGTCAAGAGGTGGACGAATGGCGTCACGACATGCGGCACGATCTCATTCACTGATTCACATCGCTGATGCAAATCAACGACTAGTGATTGAAAACTTGGGCGCTTGTCTCGAGGGTTTGATCAGAGTGCAAATTTATTGCAAGGCGGCTCGATGTTTGCTACAAGGGTGGTGCACGCAACCTGAGACAGTGAAGCTTGTCGGTAGGGTAATTAGTACCCTAATGGCCATTGGTTGAATAGGATGACAAAGGTTGATAGATTGGGGGTTCAGAGATCGAATGATCAGTGAGATCAGATCAAGCAGAGCAAAGCATGTGTGTGTTCGAACGATATGCTCTGAGCATTGTAACTATGAACAGTGAGACACACAGAACTAAGAAGATATGAACCTAAGAGGTCATGAGGTTGTACTGGTAGAAAGGTTGACTAATCGAGTGGGTTGGTGACATGAAATGAATCTTCACTGTATGTTGTGTGAGGACATTGTAATAGTGCAAGGTTTCAGATCCATTTTGTTGCATGTATTCTCTAGATGAACAAGATGTAACTCATGTAAAGTCCATGAGCCTGAGATTGTATTTTAACTATGTTTGTTGTTGAATAATACAATGGATCGATCTTTTGGAGGGTGGGGTTTTTACCTGAAAAGGGTTTTCCCCATGTAAATCTGTGTGCTCATTAGTTTGTCTTCCATGTTGTTAGATTTTGTGTTTTGAATCTGTGTATGTGTTGAATCTATTATTTGTCTGCATGTACTTTTCTCATAAGGATTAATGGGGGAACAACTATACCTGTTTTCGCTTTATGACATAGTGGTTTTGTGTCTTTGAGGTGATTTGAAGAAATAAATCACTAAGGCACTACTATTCTTAGATGTTTCATTCTAAGATGACCCGTTCCTTACCCAACAAGTGGTATCAGAGCCTTCTTCATGGATTTGCTTATGCTTGCATGTGTAGGTTTGTGAGTTGCATGTACTTGCATGGTTATTGCATGTACTTGCATGGACTCGCATGTGTCTTGCATGTGCTTGCATGTTGTTGCATGAAAGAGTTCTTGGTGTTTTGGTTCTATAGATTTCTTTTGTAAAAATTTCTTAGCCTGGAAAGCTTGAGGAGATCTGAAGGAGTCGACTAATGATTTATTCTTTGGTGAGTAAAAGGCCTTGCTTTTTTTTAGACAACACTTAGCATGAAAGACATAGGAGAAAGTGGAGTTGATCATATTGTAATGATGTGGTCTAAGGCTCTTGGTTGGCAGCGAATGATCCTGATGCAAGGGGTGTGAGTCTATGCTTATGGTTGTGTTGCAGTAGAGCGTGGTTCATACTGGGTGTCTATGTGAGAGGCTCCCTAATGGTATGGAGATTCTTGGGTTGTTATTCAGTCATGGAGTATTGTGCTTGTGCTGGGTGTTTTGACTTAGCATTGAAGGCGTTGTTCTCTGTTACCCTAATTGCATAAAGGCTATGAAGTTGATCTCTGGGTGGTATGAAAACTTCTGAATAGCCTGGCTCTCTCGTATGCTTGTGCATGAGTGTGGTTTTGGAATTGGTTTGAAATGGACCTGGAGTTCCTATATTACCTGTATCTTGTACTAGCATGTTTCAATTTCACGTTTTTTGGCTATGAAGGGTTTTCTATAGATTTTCCAAAAAAAGTCTATGATGCATAGTTCATTGTTCCGGTTAACCATGATGGTTGTGTGAAGACTCTTGGATCATCCAGATGTGTAGTGGATATGGATGTGCATGGGTGTTTTAGAAACACGGTGGTTTTGCACAGTAAAAAAATTAAAAAAACTTGTGGTTTTGTGGAGCTGCTGGTAAAGCTATTTTCTAGACCCTAGTTGTTTCGGGTGTTGTTGGATGAGATAGTCATAGTTCTGCATGTAAGTGTTGCTTGTTGGTTTCCTATACTATGGTGCTTGAGTTGTGTACATGATTGGCGAATCAAATTTGAGCTTAATTGGGTGTTTGAGTCATGTTGTCTACATGGGTTTTCTCTTTGAGATCTCAGTTTTGCAGTTTCTAGTGCAATGATAGATTTGCAGGCTTCACTGATTGGATCTACGGGTTGAGCATATTGTGGGATGTCTTTACCTACATGTTTTCTATGGGACAACTCGGAAGTGGACTATCAATATCCACTAGATTGTTTTAGTGTTGATGCAGATCTATTAGCTAGCCTTGTCTATGGTCACTTGTGCATTGGCATGGCTACTTTGAGATGAGAGGAAGGATAGTGTTGAGTACCTAAATAGTTGATTATGGGAACCTATAGCGTGTGTATCACAATGTCATGGAAGGCTTGGGTACACTGGTTAGTGTAAGCTTTTGACAGTGATAGTGTGGTCTGCGTGGTTTGGAGATGCTTGGTGTTGTTCAACGCTGATTGTCAGATGGACATGTTGTCGGTTCTACCTAGAGGTTTTTTAGATCAGCAGATGGTTGGTCATGATGCTTTGAAAGCCTGGTGCCATGTTCAATGGGAGCTTTAGTAGTGATTGGTGATCTTCTTTGGTGTTGCAGATGTTTCTGGAGGGACTCTTAGACCCTGTGGCTGCAGAAGAGTTCTTTCGCATTTGCATGGGGCACTATTTGAAGATGTGTAGCATCCTGGAGCCATGGAAGACTCTTGCGAGTTTTTGGTTGAGGTGTTGGTGGTGCTTGACAGGTTATGGCGGTTTGGAGTTTGTTTGTTGGATGTCATGTGTACTCTTGATTACTAATCAGAGTTTTGGCATGAGGCTTTGCTCTTGAGACCGTGGTGAAGTCACCTAAAGCATGTGATATCCTAAGGGGGATGGTAAGGTCATGGTGTCATGATAAGTTCCTATTTCCTAGGTTTGGATCTTTGACAATGGTCTAGGGTTTCTGTGTTTTGAGTACATTGGTCATGTGCTTGAGAACTTCATGTTAAGTGCAGTAATGCAGATTGGAGTTTAGCATGAGATGATCGGTTGTAGGTGCTCATGGATACATGGAGAATAAGGTGAGGCTGTGATTCTCATGAGATGAGAAAGATGTTGTTTTCAGTTGAAAGTCCGAGTAGCCTACACCTTGGTTGAATGCGAGTTCAACAGAGACCAGTTAGGAGATTGTTCTTGGGTAAGTCATGGTGGCTTGTATATCTTGGAGGAGCAGTTTCTTGGTCTGCTCAGCGGTGAAGTTTATTTGAGAGGTATTTGCCCATTATATCTTTCAGAGGTGTTTTATGCTTTCTTTCATGATATGGATCTTGAATTGTTGTTTTAAGATTTTGGAAGATTCATAGTGGAAGGTGGACAACATAGTTTATCTCCTTGTGCTTTTGAGAACGGGTAGGAGATAGGTATATGGGCTAGTTTGATCTTCTTTGAGAGGTTTTCCTTTGGGATGTGAAGGAGATCATACTTGACACAACTGGCATTTAGAAGTGTGTGTAGGAGGGCATGCTTGGTTTGCAGGTTTGCATATCATTGTGGATGTTCCTTGGCACTACATGGTTACTCTTCTATGTTGTTGTTAGTAGACTTGGTATGCCTTGATCACTTGTGATGGTGCCCTGTTTGTTGGGATGCTAACGAAGAATTGTGTTAAATGCACTCATTCTAGCTCTTTGCATTCATCTAGACATTACCCTTGCAATGGGAGTACCTAGATGTGTTTGGTCTTCTTGACTGGTTGGCACATGGTGCTTGTTTTCTATAGTTGATGGGTTGGTTGTGCTATTGGCATGAGTTTTCTAATGTGGATAACTTAAAGGTATGGGTGATTGGATGCATTAGCACTTGTTGTGGGTGTTATTTTCAGCCACGTGGGTTTGATCAGTTGGATGGGAGCAGTCAGTTTCCTGGTTTCTATTCTAGCTAATGTTTTATCTTGTTTTGGAGAATGACTTCACGTCTGTGTTCATGATCAGAGAGGTTTAAAGCTGTTGTAGTGCTGCTTCTGTATGGCTGGTGAGCACAATGGAGTGGTGGAAGTCTAATTCTTGTGTTCTGAGGCTGGTGCAATTTCGCCTAGGCTTGTTCCTTTTTCCTGTGAAGGATGGTTGGAATTGTTGCTCGTGTTGGTGGAAATCTTGGATGTCGTTGTAGGTATCTTGGTTAGAGCACGAAAGCACTGTGGAAGATTCTAGTGTTTTGGTTCTGGAGGAAGCCAACAAGTCTTCGTCAAGTGGGAGATTGTTGGACTTTTGTGCCTTAATCTTGCTAGCTTGTATCACGTTGGTTTGAGGACTTCATGTGTTCAACTTATTCCTTATCGCCAAGAATTTATCTGGTCGGTGGGACTCCTGGGGTGTTGTGGCGATGGAACGACGGGTTTGGCTTGGCGGCATGCTTTATTAGTTGGTGATCGCTATCAGTGGAAGACTTTGTGTTGTTCCACCAATGTGTCGTTGCGGCAAGCTTTGGCTTCATCGACAGAGTGTCCTCATATTGGCGAGTGACATTTCATGTCCCATTGATATGCTGATAATGTGTTGAGCGGTTGAAGTGGGACCAAGCGACAATGAACCTGGTCCATGACTGCGATGAAGTTGATCTGACGACGCTCATCGCGTTCCATGCTCATTTGAGGAAAGTACTGACAAAAGCTTTTGAGTCGAGCAGAATAGCATCAGTGTATGACACTTGTTGACTTGATCAACGGTGTTCGCTAGTCTCGTGCCTCGCGTGGTGGGTCCCGAGTAACTCATGTAGGATTTGTCGGCTTCGGCCACGTGTTGTTGTTTCGGGGAAAATCCTTGGGAATATGGCAGATGCTTTATTGATTCCCCGAAACTGCTTCAACGGCGTACACATGGCTCTGTGGGTCCTGATAGAGATTTATGCAGAATGCGAGGGTCTTGGATACTTGTTAGTGTCTTATGCCAGTTTCATGCGGACTCCTGGGAATATTGGAGATTCCCTCCTTGATGCTCTGAAACTCCATGAGCGGTGGACACGTGTCTCAATAGGCCCGACTACGATGATGGTCAGTGTTAGCGAAGGTGGTTTCCTCCTGACCACGGTTTTGCTGGCTGGCGGTTACATGGGGTTGGTTGGATATTTGGCGGTTGTTTGGCTAATCGCCATACCTTGAGGGCTTTGCCTTTGGCTTGCGGTTGTGTTGTTGATCGCTTAACCTCAAAGGTTTGATGAATGGCTAGCGATGGAGCTCTGGGCTTGGTTGACTGATCTGCTCGATGTCAAGCGATGGATGAATGGCATCACGACACGTGGCGTGATCTCATTCACTAATTTACATCACTGTTGCAAATCAACGACTAGTGACCGAAAGCTTGGGCGCTTGTCTCAAGGGTTTGATCAGAGTGCAAATTTATTGTAGGGCGGCTCGATGTTTGTTGCAAGGGTGGTGCACACAACCTGAGATGGTGAAGCTTGTTGGTGGGGTAATTAGTACCCTGATAGTGATTGGTTGAATAGGACGACAGAGGCCGGTAGATCAAGGGTTTGGAGATCGAACAACTTGTGATCAGATGATCGGTGAGATCAGATCAAGTAGAGCAGAGTGTGCATGTTCAAACGATATGCTCTAAGCATTGTAATCGTGAACACTAAGACACACAAACCTGAGAAGATGTGAACCTGAGAGGCCGTGAGGCTTAACTGGCCGAAAGGATGACTGATCAAGTGGGCTGGTGACATGAAATGAATCTTCACTGTATGTCGTGTGAGGACATTGTAACAATGCAAGGTTTCAGATCTATGTTGTTGCTTGTATTCTCCAGATGAACAAGATGTAACTCCTGTAAAGGCCATAAGACTGAGATTGTATTGTAACTCTATTTGTTGCTAAATAATACAATGGCTTGATCTTTTGGAGGGTGGGGTTTTTACCTGAAAGGGTTTTCCCCACGTAAATTTGTGTGCTCATTACTTTGTCTTCCATGCTGTTAGATTCTGTGTTTTGAATCTGTGTATGTGTTGAATATTTTATTTGTTTGCATGTACTTTTTTCAGAAGGATTAATGGGGGAACAACTGTGCCTATTTCTGTTTTATGGCATAGTGGTTTTGTGTCTTTGAGCTGATTTGAAAAAATAAATCACTAAGGCATTAGTGTTCTTAGATGTTTTGTTCTAAGATGAACCGTTCTTTACCCAACAAGTGGTATCAGAGCCTTCTTCCGGGATTTTCTTATGCCTGCATGTGCAGGTTTGTGAGTTGCATGTACTTGCATGGAATCACATGTGTCTTACATGTGCTTGCATGTTGTTGCATGAAAGAGTTCCTGGTGTTTCGGTTCTGTGGATTTCTTCTGTAAAGATTTCTTAGCCTAGCAAGCTTGAGGAGATCTGAAGGAGTGGGTTAATGATCTATCCTTTGGTGAGTAAAAGGCCTTGATATTTTTGAGACAAAACACAACATGAAAGACATAGGAGAAAGTGGAGTTGATCATATTGTAATGATGTGGTCTGAGGCTCTTGGTTGGTAGCGAATGATCCTGATGCAAGGGGTGTGACTCTATGCTTATGGTTGTGTTGCAGCAGAGCATGGTTCATACTAGGTGTCTGTGTGAGAGGCTCCCTGATGGTATGGAGATGCTTGGGTTTTTATTCAATCATGGAGTATTGTGCTTGTGTTGGGTGTTTTGACTTAGCATTGAAGGCCTTGTTCTCTGTTACCTTGATTGCATAAAGGCTATGAAGTTGATATCTAGGTGGTGTGAAATATTCTGAATAGCCTGGCTCACTCATATGCTTGTGCATGAGTGTGGTTTTGGAATTGGTCTGAAATGGACCTGGAGTTCCTATATTACCTATATCTTGTACTAGCATGTTTCAGTTTCATGTTCTTTGGCTCTGAAGGGTTTTCTATAAAGTCTATGATGCATATTCATGTTAGTTCATTGTTTTGGTTAACCATGATGGTTGTGTGAAGAATCTTGGATCATCTAGACGTCTAGTGGATATGGATGTGCATGGGTGTTTTGGAAACACGATGGTTTTGCAGGTTTTGCACGGTCAAAAAAAAAAAACTTGTGGTTTTGTGGAGTTGTTGGTAAAGTTATTTTCTAGACCCCGGTTGTTTGGGGTGTTGCTAGATGAGATAGTCGTAGTTTTGCATGTAAGTGTTTCTTGTTGGTTTCCTAGACTACGGTGCTTGAGTTGTGGACATGATTGGCGAATCAAATCTGAGATTGATCTAGTGTTTGAGTCATGTTGTCTACATGGGTTTTCTCTTTGAGATCTCAGTTTTGCAGTTTCCATTGCGATGATAGATTTGCAAGCTTCATTGATTAGATCTATGGGTTGAGCATATTGTGGGTTGTCTTTACCTACATATTTTCTATGGGACTATCAATATCCACGAGGTTGTTTTAGTGTTGATGCAGATCTATTAGCTGGCCTTGTCTATGGTCACTGATGCATTGGCGTGGCTGCTTTGAGATGAGAGGAAGGATAGTATTGAGTACCTGAATAGTCGATTATAGGAACTTGTAGCGTGTGTATCATGATGTCATGGAAGGCTTGGGTACACTAGTTAGTGTAAGCTTTTGACAATGATAGTGCGGTCTGCGTGGTTTGGAGATCTTGGTGTTGTTCGACGCTGATTGTCAGATGGACATGTTGTCGGTTGTACTTGGAGGTTTTTCAGATCAACAGATGGTTGGTCACGATGCTTGAAAATCTCGATGCGACATTCAGTGGGAGCTTTAGTAGTGATTGGTGATCTTCTTTGGTGTTGCAGATGTTTCTGGAGGGACTCTTAGACCATGTTGCTACAAAAGAGTTCTTTCACATTTGCATGGGGTACTATTTGAAGATGTGCAACATCCTAGAGCCATGGAAGACTCTTGCGAGTTTTTGGTTGAGGTGCTGGTTGTGCTTGACAGGTGATGGCAGTTTGGAGTTTGTTTGTTGGATGTCATGTGTACTCTTGATCGCTAATTAGAGTTTTGGCATGAGGCTTTTCTCTTGAGACCGTGGTGAAGTCACCTGAAGCATGTGATCTCCTAAGGGGGATGGTAAGATCATGGTGTCATGATAAGTTCATGTTTCCTAGGTTTGGAGCTTTGACAGTGGTCTGGGGTTTTTGTGTTTTGAGTACATTGGTCATGTGCTTGAGAACTTCATGTTAAGTGCAGTAATGCATATTGGAGTTTAGCATGAGATGGTCGGTTTCTGTGCTCATGGATACATGGAGAATAAGGTGAGGCTATGATTATCATAAGATGAGAAAGTTTCTATTTTTAGTTGAAAGTCTGAGTAGCCTACACCTTGGTTGAACGTGAGTTCAACAAAGACCAGCGAGGAGATTGTTCTTGGGTAAGTCATGGTGGCTTGTAACTCTTGGAGGAACATTTTCTTGGTCTTCTCAGAGGTGAAGTTTATTTGAGAGGTATTTTCCCATTATATCTTTCAGAGGTGTTTTCTACTTTCTTTGATGATATGGATCTTGACTTGTTGTTTTAAGATTCTGGAGGATTCATAGTGGAAGGTGGACAACATAGTTTATCTCCTTGTGCTTTTGAGAACTGGTAGGAGATAGGTATTTGGGCTAGTTTGATCTTCTTTGAGAGGTTTTCCTTTGGGATGTGAAGGAGATCATACTTGACACAGCTGACATTTAGAAGTGTGTGTAGGAGGGCATGTTTGGTTTGTAGGTTTGCATATCATTGCGGATGTTCCTTGGCACTGCATGGTTATTCTCTTCTATGTTGTTGTTAGTAGACTTGGTATGCCTTGATCACTTGTGATGGTGCCCTGTTTGTTGGGATGTTAATAAAGAGACGCGTTGAATGCACTCATTCCAACTCTTTGCATTCATCTGGACATTACCCTTGCAGTGGGAGTACCTGGATGTGTTTGGTCTTCTTGACTAGTTGGCACATGGTTCTTGTTTTCTATAGTTGATGGGTTGGTTGTGCTGCTAGAATGAGTTTACTGATGTGGATACCTTATAAGTATGGGTGATTGGATGCATTAGCACGTGTTGTGGGTGCTATTTTCAGTTATGTGGGTTTGATCGGTTGGATGGGAGCAGTCAGTTTCCTGGTTGCTATTCTAGCCGATGTTTTATCTTGTTCTTGAGAATGAATTCACGTTTGTGTTCACGATTGGAGAGGTTTGAAGTTGCTGCAGTGTTGCTTCTGTATGGCTACTGAGCACAATGGAGTGGTGGCAGTCTAATCCCTTTTTCTTATGAAGGATTTGATGCTTGTGTTTCGATACTGGTGCAATTTCGCTTGGGCTTGTTCCTTTTTCCTATGAAGGATGGTTGGAATTGTTGTCCATGTTGGTGGACATCTTGGATGTCGTTGCAAGTGTCTTAGTTGGAGCACATAAGCAATATGGAAGATTCTTGTGTTCGAGTTCTAGAGGAAGCCAAAAAGTCTTTGTCAAGTGGGAGATTGTTGGAATTTTGTGCCTCAATCTTGGTGGCTTGTATCGCGTTGGTTTGAGGACTTCATGTGTTCAACTTATTCCTTGTCGTTGAGACTTTGTCTGGTCAGTGGGACTTCTAGGGTGTTCTAACGATGGCTTGGTGGCATGCTTTATTAGCTGGCGATCACTATCGACGGAAGACTTTGTGTTGTTCCATCGATGTGAAAAATTTGGCAAGCTTTGGCTTCATTTGCAGAGTGTCTTCATATCAGCGGGTGACATTTCATGTCCCACCAATATGCCGATAATGTGTTGAGCGGTTGAAGTGGGACCAAGCAGCGATGAACCTAGTCCACGACTGCGATGGAGTTGATCCGACGACACTCGTCATGTTCCATGCTCATTTGAGGAAAGTACCAACGAAATATTTTGAGTCGAGCAGAATAGCATCTATGTGACACCTGTCGGCTTGATCAACGATGTTCGCTAGTCCCATGCCTTGCATGGTGGGTCCCAAGTAACTCATGCAGGGTGTGTCGGCTTCGGCCATGTGTCACTGTTTCAGGGAAACTCCCTAGGAATATGGTGAATGCTTTATTGATTCCCCAAAATTTCTTCAGCGGTGTACGTGTGGCTCTATGGGTCCCAATAGAGACTTATGCGGAGTGTGAGGGTCTTGGACACTTGTTTGTGTCTTATGTAAGTTTCAGACGGACTCTTGGGAATATTGGAGATTCCCTCCTTGATGCTCTAGAACTCCACGAGCAGTGGATGCATGTCTAGGTAGGCCCGGCTACAACGATGGTTGATGTTAGTGAAGGTGGTTTCATCCTGACCGTAGTTTTGTTGGTTGGCAGTTACACAGGGTTGGTTGGTTGGTTGTTTGGTGGTTGTTTGGCTAACCGCCATACCTTGAGGGCTTTGTCTTTGGCTTGCGATTGTGTTGTTGACCGCCTAACCTCAGAGGTTTGATGAATGGCTAGCGATGGAGCTCTGGGCTTGGTTGACCGATCTTCTCGATGTCAAGCGGTGGATGAATGGCATCACGAGAAGTGGTGCGATCTCACTTGTTGATTTACATCGTTGTTACAAATCAATGACTAGTGATCGAAAGCTTGGGTGCTTGTCTCGAGGCTTTGATTAGAGTGAAAATTTATTGCAGGGTAGCTCGATGTCTGCTGCAAGGATGGTGCACGCAACTTGAGACAATTAAGCTTGTTGATGGGGTAATTAGTACCTTGATGGTCATTGGTTGAATAGGACGACAAAGGTCGGTAGATCGGGGGTTCAAAGATTGAACGACTTGTGATCGGATGATCGATGAGATCAGATCAAGCATAGCAGAGTGTGTGTGTTTGAACGGTATGCTCTGAACCTTGTAACTGTGAACACTGAGACACATAGAACTGAGAGATGTGAACCTGAGAGGCCATGAGGCTGTACTGGCCGAAAGGTTGACTGATCGAGTGAGCTGGTGACATGAAATGAATCTTCACTGTATGTCATGTGAGGACATTGGAACAGTGCAAGGTTTTAGATCTATGTTGTTGCCTGTATTCTCCAGACAAACAAGATGTAACTCCTATAAAGTCCATGAGCCTGAGATTGTATTGTAACTTTGTTGTTGAATAATATAATGGCTCGATCTTTTGGAGGGTGGGGTTTTTACCCGATAGGGTTTTCCCCACGTAAATCTATGTGCTCATTAGTTTGTCTTCCATGCTATTAGATTCTATGTTTTGAATATATGTATGTGTTGAATCTATTATTTATCTACATGTACTTTTTTCAGAAGGATTAATGGGGGAACAACTATGCCTGTTTCCGCTTTATGGCATAGTGGTTTTGTGTCTTTGAGGTGATTTGAAGAAATAAATCACTAAGGAACTATTTTTATTAGATGTTTCATTCTAAGATGACCTATTCCTTACCCAAAAAAACCCTTTCTTTAGGCCTTTCTATTCTTGAAACAAGGAGGGTTTATTCAAAATCAACGTTCCAGGCCTCTGGTGCAGGAGCACCTTATAAGCTCAATTTTATCAAAAAGGTAATCTTTAGTAAGCATGGTCAAATGCTAGGATTTTAATTAATGTTGAGTATTTTGTGTTCAATAAGGTCAATTAGACCATTTTATAATGTATTTGGAGCTAAGGGAGTTTAGTTGTCATAGCTTGCAATTTGGCAAAATGTGGTAAAAAAAGTTGCTAAAAGATGCAAAAGTTGCAGAGTTAGGTGCATGCAAGGTTAGGTAAGTAGAATTTCAGTTCTAGGAATTCATTTATGTTGTTATGAGTCCATCAATTTGATTATAACCTTGATGAAGAGGTTAGAGTATGGAAAAAATGAAGAAGATCAAGAAGTATTCCTTGTTTTTAGTGTAAAATTTTGAGTTTTGACTGGTAAATCTATGTTTCAGATCATTGTACGGCCCCGTACAAGTGGTTCATGGTCTAAAAGATATGGGAAACGTTAAAGGAATGTATTAAATTTCATTTGTAGTTTTTTTTATTTAATTTCATGGAGGTTTGTGATTTTTATGATCATTTTGGTGCTAACGGGTATGAAACCCTGTTTTTGGGTTTTGTACATGAAAGAATGCATGTATGAAATTTTCCTTTAGTGGATACCTCTAGAACTTAGTGAAATGAATGCCAACAAGTTGTTTTCCATGTTCAATAAGGATTCAAGAGTTGAAGAGTTGATGGAAGCATTTTGTGAGTTGTTGTCCTAGTTGATTTCTTGTGTGTTTTGACCAAAAATTGAGGTTTCAAGTAAGGGTTTGAGGAAATAATAGTGCTAAAGGATGGGATTAAGTTTTTAGAGCATGTGTAGGATATTTTTAAAGTGTTCCAAGTATTGGTTGGGTGTGGTTTGTTGATAAAGTCCAGGTTTCGATAAACCCCTAGGGGAAACCTAGTTTGAAATAGCTTAGAGTGAGGGTTTGAATGTTGGTACCCTATTGAACGTTCTAGTCCCTAAAATAGGTGGAATATGAGGTTTGATAACCTAAAAAAATATTTTCCATGGATATAAAGAGCTTTGAAGGTGTTTAAAGGAGTGTCTCTTTGTAAGAGTGGCCTTATTGGCCTAGTTGCTTGAGTGGAACAAGGCTAATTTGAGGTATTTTCTCCAAAAGATTTTATAGTAGTTTTGAGATATGTTTTAGGCCATAGAAAAGGGTATCTGAAAATGTTGTTACAGTCTTCATTAGTTACCTGGTTCATTAGATATGAGTGATTGTCCTATGAGGAAAGATTACTAGTTTGTAATTGGTTAAGGAGTGAGTGATACAAAATTGGTGAAGGGGAAACTACACCTTTTATTGAAATAAAATAGATTCTTGGAAGGTCTATAGACTAGGTTGAATTTTCTTGATTAATAAGCAACGAGGAAGTTGCAAAATATATTGAATTGTAAAAGTTGTCAATCAATGTCAATGATGACAAATGAGGTCTAGGTGGATAGAGTATGGAATAGGTTTGATTTTCATGTTTTATTTCACGAATAAGGTCAATCAAGACCATTTAAGGTGTATTAGGTTGAGTTCTAAGTCTTGGTGGTGAAATGTGCAAAAAAATGCATTCTTGCTACAAAATTGTCAATATTTGAATTTGTAGCCTTTTGAAGGCAAATCCTTGAATTTGGATGTAAATGTGAAAGAATTAGGTCTAAAAGGTTGTAATAGGGTGAATTAAAAGTGTTTGAGTTATTTGGGATTCCTTAGGTGTCAAACTTAAAAAGTTGCAAAATTCATGTAATGTTGTCATGTGTAAAAGGTCTAAAATGCAACTTAATGAAGATTAGAAGGTCTTAATGATTAAAAATAAGTTATGGGCATTGTAGGGAGTTGGAATGCAATCAAAATATGTATAATAACCTTCAATTCCTCGAAGGAGAGGTTGTTGGTTGATTTTTAACCTATTTTTTTTATTATCAAGAACGTTATTTTCCAGAGATTTACTGGTTTCTTTCACTTTTCTTGTTTTTGTACGGATTGTACGGACTCTAAGATGATATAAAACTAGTTGGATGTTGTAGATTAGTGAATCGTATTTTATTTTCACCTATTTATAGGTTCTAACTCTTTGTATAGCGAAAGTTATCTTGTTTTTACTGTTGCTACCTACTTTCACAGTGTTCTTGGATTGAAGGGTTTCATGATGTAATTCAACCCATTCCACTTTTTGTGCCTACTGTAACTTGTCGAATGGGTCCTATAACTTTTAAAATACATGCCTAACCTATTTAGAATGTTGTGGGGTCAAGGTTGGGTGTTTGGGATGATGTTCTAGGACTGTAGCAGGGTATTTTCATGGTGAAAATGAGGGCTTCAAGTGGTGTTTTGACAAAATGTGGGAAGGACTGTCCATGTAATGTATTATTTACCATGTTTATGGTTTGGTAAGTGTGTTTTTTGCTTTGTATGGGTCTGGTAGGTCTAGGAGATAGGAGTTTCATTAAAACCCCAAGTATTTTGCTTGAAATTGAGGGTTTGGTGTATTAGGGGTCTAGAGGTCTTGGACTTGGAAACAAATCAAGAAATTGGAGGTTTTGACACATAACATGCTACTTTTTTAGGATTTTGAGTGAAGATCTAGTGTTTAAAAGGTACTCTCTTTGTAAATTAGGCCAATTGAATAGCCTTTTCCAAGGTGGGTCTATTGGAAGTCAATGTTGGTCCAAAGGAGTTGATGCTAGGGTTTACCTATGTTTTATAACTTGCAAATGGGTATCTTAACCATCCCTTATTTTTTCAAGTGTTTTGGAAAATCTTGGTGAAAAGGCCCTTGAATCGGGTTACCTATGCTACAAGGGAAAGCTTGGTAGAAGTTGGGATTTTCAGTTGAACATCTGATTTTGCTTTGGAATCTGATTAATTCTCATTGATTTGGTGTATTGAATGGTTTCCACCCCTCTCTGCATAAAAAATGGCATTTCTTGGTAAGTTAAGTGATCAAGTTGTGTTTGGTTTATTATTTTAATCTTGTTAGATGCCTTAATAGGCTCATGCAAAGCCCTTATACCTTAGTGTGGATTGGAGTCCTTAGAAGCCTATTTCCTTTGATGAAACTTTGAAAGAGTGTGTGTAAGTCTATTAAGATCCTTCCTCTAAATCTTTGAACAAGTTCATTGTGGATCCCTACGTGTACTACATCAGCCTCTAGCTACTTTGCCAACTCTTCAAACACACTCAAAATCCCTACTCTAATATCTAACCCTACAAACATCTAACTCCATCATATGAAAAATGTTGTCTAGCATAGACATGTTTGATAATTCCAAACAGCTCATTGCCTTCTTTCATAAAATGTTTTGGTGTGTTTCATATTTAATGCAATGTAATCAGCGATATCAATATTTTCATAAAATGCATTACTTACTTTTGTTCTATGTGTTTTTGTGGTTCTAGGTGTGTTTGTGAACATGTAGCATTGAATGTCATGCTGAGGAAATGACTGAAGCCTCTAACATTGGAAGAACATGCAGTTAAAAATGTAAGGAGAAGAGAATTAAAAAAATGTAGCTCGTGAAGCAAAGGAATTGTAGCCCATACAGCCAAAAATTCTCGTGCAATCTAAGAGAGATGTCAAATTGGAAAAACAAAGGGCACAAATGAGGAAATTTCGTGGAAGGACATGAATGGATACCAAATTTGGGGGCACATCATCAACCATAGGTGAAGCTCAATGCACATCTCTAGTTGAAGACACATCGGCAACAACATGTGGTTTTCCAAGTACATTGAAAATCACATCTCCAATTGAAGACACACCATCAACAACATTGCATTTTGAAAGTACATCAACAAACACATTTCTATTTGAAGGCACTCCAAAAACGACATCTCAAGTTGGAGGTACAACATCGTTTACATGTCAATCTCAAGGTATGTCATCAATTGCACCTCCGATTGAAGGTACACGATCTATCCTCGATGTTGTTGACCTTACCAGTGTTGACACAAATTTACATTTGAGAACTCCTCCTAGAGTTTTGCATAGAAAACCTCCTTTTTTGATTGATATTGATTCCAATGTTTTGAAATGGATGCCTAATAAGATTCCAAAATGTACATGTCAAAGATATGCACAGAGGATATGGAGTTTATTTTTTGCGAAGCTAAGTGAGGGTGAAAGATGCCAACTATTTGTTGAAATGATGAGGCAACTCAAATTTATGCCCACCTTGAAGGATCTTGGGCTAATATTTTTGAACAACTCAAGTGAAAATTCCATTGTAAAGAACTTGATGAGTGCATATGAGAGTGTGGGTTCTACCTCACGCATGAAGGATATTTGTGCCACACGACGTGTGATGACAAAAAAACTGTTAAGTAGTCAAACAAGGAACATGGTGAACCTTACAAAGACAAGTAAGTCTTTGAAAATAAGTAGATCATCTCTAATGAGAGCCAAAGGAAGGTGTGAAAGAGTGGAGGATCCAAATAGCAATGAGTTATGGGCATTCTCGGGTAGAGTGCCACAGAAAGATACAAGAATTGCTCAAGGCTTGAGATCTTTAATAGTGAATTATTGGAAGGATAACACAAGGACCTCTCATAATCAAAGAGATGTTTTAAGAAGGAGAATTGGTATTAAAATCCATGAGCCACATCCAATGCATTATTTGGATACCACTCAAACCCATTTTTTTTGCTGATTTTGTACAGAAGTTTCCCGAAATTAAAATATGTCAGAGGTATTTTGAAATGCTAAAGCCTTTTTATGTCAAAATAAATCACACACGCACTACTTGTTGTTGTAGGGTTCACATTGAGTTTTCTAACCATTATGATGTTTATCGACATATATGTGTAGATATTCATACTGACAATGTTTTGCAGGAATGTAACATAATGCCTCCACCTAAATCGTCAAGGAAATTTTTATCTTCCATTTTATGTGAAAGAGAGGATGGTCAATTTTTTTACAAGAAGTCATGTTTGGATGGCACATGTGATCATTGTGGTGGCATGCAACATTTTCCAATTTTCCAATACATGGCTAGTACACACACAATTGGAGATAAAATTATGGAATTTGGCAAATATAAGATAGTGGCATACAGTCTAAAAGGCGGGAAACAAGCAAAGAAGTGTGAATTGGTCAATGATAAGATTCCAGTGTATTAGTTTATGGGAATTTTCCATGATCAGGTGGTATATGAGTATGCAAGGCATATGCATAGAGCACAATGGTTGGACTCACAGTTCAAGTTATGTAAGGACACATTTCCACTTCGTCATATCATTTCAGTTGTCGACTTCACTGTGAAATACACACTACAACCACAGAACAACGTGTAATCACAATAATACAACTCCACATAGGTTGCTATATTTTTGCATATAGCATTCTTTCATGCAAATGATAGTACAGAGGAAAATAGGAAAGTATTGAGGGAGTATCACTTTTACATCAGTGATGATCACACACATTCTATAGAGTTTGTGCAAGGTTGCTTTCATATGTTCTATGTTGATCTGTCTACCAAGGGCATATCATTTAGTCAACATATCATTTAGTCGGCATATCATATGGTCAGATAATTGTACATCGCAATTTAAGAATGCCAAAATGTTTTACTGGTTGAGCAGGATGTATAGGATCAGTGGTGTTCAACATATGTGGAACTTCTCAGAGGTCAGGCATCGAAAGGGGGAGCATGATGGAGCAGGTGCATGTATCAAAAGAGCCCTAGCACAAGAAAAGTTAAAGTACATAGACAATGTCAAGTTGATAGATGCAAGATCAATTGTTCGATGGTGCAATGGTGCAATGGGTCCAGGCAGTGAAGGTAATTCTTTAGTTCGTAGATTTTTTCATTTAGTAGATGATACTAACATTGAAAAATATGAGGATTGTTGTACACTAATAGGATCGAGTGAGCTACACTCTTTTAGAAGCTCCAATGCAGGTACATGGACTATCCATACGCGTAAGATGGCATGATTTTGTTCTACATGTACACTTCAAGCATGGAATGATTGCAAGTCAACAGAGTGGGTTGACGAATGGTCTATAAGAAGTCTAACCCCACTTGACACTTATCAGCTCCCGACGGCTCTACGAATCATGGAGATGCAATCATCCATCGACTTTGATCATGTATTAGACCTACTAGAACTAGGTAATATATCTTACAGGTTTTATTATGATGCTCAGTAAATACATCTAACAAGATGAACATATCAATGCAGGGAACGTTTATGTGGTGATTATAGATGAAGATAATGAAGAGGGTACAAATTATTACCTGTGTTGTTGTATCGAGGCCAGAAAGAAATTGGAGGCCCCAGTTATAGACGAAGAAAACAAAGAATATCTTACAGGTTTGGTGGTTGTTACTGGAACATGGCTTTGAAGGTATCCAATTAAGAATGTTGCAGTTTGGTTATTTGAGGACTTCAGAACGCATCAAAAGATTCTTCACTACTCGAACCTTATTGTCGCCACCAATGTTCATTTGATCAAATATAAGGGCAGACCTGCGAACAAGAACTTGTGGAAAGTGCGTGAGTCTGACCATGAGGCAATACTTGACACAATAAAGAGTAGAGCAGACCCAAATGGTTCCCTGGATTGATTTGTAAGTATGCACATTGAATTTGTAAAGTCATGTTATTGATCATTGCTCTCTTTTAAGCGTTTAAGTTTGATTGTATAAGGGTTAACAAAATTTCATTAATGTAGATATGCAAAATGATGGTTATATGTTGCTCTCTATTGAGCACCTTTAAGTTGGTATTCTGATCAATCAAAGGGAGGTTAACCAATTAAAAACACAAGTTCATCCAACTCAAACCAACATTTTTCCCTAACAACTCTTTTTCATCAACTCTTCACTATTTCAACCTAGTTTCCTTGTACGTGTCCAAACACCAAAACCAGGGCATAACTATCAACCCTCTTAACAAACACATAATAAATTTAGGGTTTTAGATACCCATTATGCTCATTCCAAACATATCTCAAATGGTCATATCACTCTTTTAGACCAACACCTTGCAATTAGGCTTTTTCACCATTTCAGACCCCCAAATAGGTCACTTTTCCAAAGGACCTATACCTTAAAAATTCCTTTTCACCCAAATTTCAATTAGGCAGAACTCACCAATGACCAAAACCCCAAATTCCACAATTCCTTTGTAGAGACACGTTTCCCAAACCACCCTACCATGATACCCTCATTTCTTGCTCTTTACATGGGGGTTTATTGAAAAAAAATCTTCCAGGGCTTTCCTAACCCAACCAATACCTCCAACACTTCATAAAATACCTACACAAACTCAAAAGGATAGAAGATCTTTGCTACCCCCAAGTTTCCTATCATTGTCTCACTCAAACCACTCAATTTCACCCAAATCAAGTCACTTTTTCAAAGGGACTCTACTTTAAGCTTTCCCTTTCACTCAAAATTCAATTGGGAAGCCTTCTACATGTGTTCAAACTAAGAAATCCACCATTTACCCTCAAAAAATCATTCACTCAAGCATCAAATCACAAAACCCTCCTTTTAAGCCAAATAACGTAGGGCTTATTGAAAATCACACATCCAACCCTCACCAAAAACTTTCTAATACCTCAAACAGGTCTAAATACCTTTCCCCAAACTTAATTCATCAAGAAATAATGCTGCACAACCTTTTTACACATTTTACTATCTCAAAACCTCACTATTTCACTTCGAAAACACAAATTTTCACTTTAGGGCTTCATGCCCAATAGAACACTCGACCTCCCCTGCACAAATTCCACATTCCCACACTAGTTTATTGATGCTGCAGACCCATTCTTCAAGTTACAATGGCCACAATGAGAGGAATGGACCAGTTTACCATATTAAATGATTTTCAAACCTTATTTGACAACATCTTGACTCATTCATCCTAACTAGACTCAACTTAGAAAATAGAGGATAATGTGCTCTGCACCATATACCATATTAGTGTTTGATGTCATATGCATTTATGACTGTCATTGATCCTTTTCTAATTGTGACTATAGGTAATACTGAAGTTTGTCAAAGTTTAAGAAAAGAACATCTATTGGTGGTGCAAGTGTTTAGTGGTATGAGAAACATCGGTTGTTGGTGCATTTTCTGGTTGTAAATCTTCTCTTTCTTTTCCATCTTGTAGATTTATCAGATTCTTATATGCTACATGTTTTATGTTAATTATGCCAGTGATATATTTGAAATTTATACATAGGATCATCGAGAGATGAGAAAGTAGTGAAGGACCACATCACCATTGTAGGACCTTAAATCGACCTCCTTATCTATCATGCATGAAGGTGATAGTAGGTCTCGTCAGGTGTATAACTGACATTATTTAGTTATTGCTCTTTTAATGATTTTTATGTGAGTCCATGTCTAAGATTGATAGGCTTTTGCAGGTTTTTTGTGGACCAAATTCTTATGAGAGTACACAACCACAAAGAGGCTACTACCCATGTGTTTCATAGGGAGAAGGGGATGTACATGTTTTGAAGCATTTTGGAATGTAATTAACTGGGCCAGCTGAGGTGGATTGGAGAAATGAAACTGGGCAACAACTCATTTTGTTTCTTCTTGTACAATATATTTCATGATTTGTGCTGCAAATGGGAGGATTATTTCCCTGCATGTATTGCTACAAGTATTGTCAAATGGGACGATTTTCAATATGTTCTTCCATCACTATTGCAATATTTGTCACTGACTTAGTGTATTTTTTGATATACAAAAATTATGAAAAATTAATACATGCAAATGTGTATATTCCTTAATATACGCCTCAATTAAATGTGTATATTACATTTAAAATTAGTTGTAATGCTTCATGGTTGAGATTTAAAGTTGTGTTCAAGGAAAAACATGTGGATTTATGAGTAGGAATGAAATAATGTCTAATATAATTATACAAAGGCATATTTTATTGCCCCTACCTTGTCAATCCTACCGAATTGGCAAGCTAGTGAGCTCACTGGCTTCCCAATTCCGTAGGGTTGACAAGGTAGGGGCAGCGTATGCCTCATAGAAATTGATGCAACCTAGGTCATCTCTAACATACCTCAATTCCACCTAAGACTCCTTTGGAGTAACTTGCTAAAAACTTGAAAACAACACTGTCCAACCTCACTTTTTCATGTAAAAGCACCCCAAAAACACCAACTACCATCCTACAACTGACTCCAACCAATTTTTAAACTCGTTATGGATTTTGGAGTACAAAATTGCACTTTTTTACATTAAGCATCATTAACCAGTCTGCCAAACCACCAATTCCTCCACTTTTAGGACGTGATAAGCCCTCTAACATAACAAACCCCAAAACCCTCTCCATTCACAAGTTAGGCAAGGGTTTATTGAAAAACCATACTCTAAACCTTCCCATAGCCAACCAAAGCTTGAAACACCTTCAAAAAGGTTTTCACAAGCTTAAAATTTCAAGAGATATTGTTGCCCCCAAAGATTTCTTCAAACTCTAGCACTAAACCACCATTTTCCACTAAAAAATGCACCATTTGACATCTAGGGCATCACCTAAAAACCCTCTATTCACCTCCATTGCACAAAAAAAATTGCACATATGTTTTATAACCCTAACTAAGCTTTTCCATCGAGTTACAAAAGCATATAGTGGGTGGAAGGCTTAATATGACATTTTAATGCACTCAAAACCCTTAAAACAGGGTATATAGACTGACCCTCAGTAATTGGATTCTAAAATGCACAAAATTACTTGAAATACAACCAAACCAAAACTAAAACAGAGTTTAGTCTGCTTCCCACCTAATTCCATCAAAAAGAGACCACAATCGCTCTGAGCTACGTTCAACCGGCTTGATCCCTTAAGGGTCCAAAGTGCAAAAGGGCAACAATCTTTGACGGGGTATAATTCATAAACCATGGTGCTTAAAAAATCTTTTTCTGAACCTACGAGATCATGTTGAGCCCCTCTACAATAACCTCTCTCATTTTTTTCTATCTCGGAGGAATTTTTCTATGGTGTCTAGTTTTCACTTGATGGAAAAAGTGTGAAATGCAAGTAGTTGAAAGTTGCAAAGTGGTGCAAGTTTTGTTCTATAGCTCGTGTGACCAAATAGACTGTTCAAACACGTCTGAATAGGTATGTTTATGCTAGGCATGGTCCTCTTTCACACCCAAACACTTGGAATCGCTCTGAGCTACGTTGAACCAAATCGATCCCTTAAGGGTCCAAAGTGCAAAATGGTTGCAAAATTTAGCATGCTATTACTCAGATACTGTGGTGCTTAGAAAATTCTTGTTTGAACCTATGAGATCATGTTGGGCCCCTCTACAATAACCTCTCTTGGTTTTGGCTATCTCAGAGGCATTTTCCTGTGGTGGTGAATTTTCACTTGGGGAAAAAGTTGTCAAATGCAAGTAGTTGAAAGTTGCAAAGTGGTGCAACTTTTGTTCTGAAGCTCGTGTGATCAAACAGACTATTCCAATGCATCTAGGTGTGTACGTTTATGCTAGGCATGGTCCTCTTTCACACCCAAACATGCGGAATCACTCCGAGCTATGTTGAACCAGATCGATCCTTTAAGGGTCCAAATTGAAAAATGGCTGCAAAATTCAACATGCTATTAATCGGATACCATGATGCTTAGAAACTTGTCATCTAATCCTACAAGATTGTGTTGGGCCCCTCTACAATAACCTCTCTTGGTTTTTGCTATCTCAGAGGCATTTTCCTGTGGTGGCAATTTTCACTTGGGGAAAAAGTTGTCAAATGCAAGTAGTTGAAAGTTGCAAAGTGGTGCAACTTTCGTTCTGTAGCTCATGTGACCAAACGATGTCCAACGCATCCAGGTGGCTACGCTTATGCTAGGAATGGTTCTTTTTCACACCCAAACACACGGAATTTCTCCGAGCTACGTTGAACTAGATCGATCCCTCAAGGGTCTAAAGTGCAAAATCGCTGCAAACTTCAACATGCTATTACTCGGATACCATGATTCTTAGAAACTTATCATCTAATCCTACGAGATTCCATTGGTCCCCTCTACAATAATCTCTCTTCGTTTTTTCTATCTCGAAGGCATTTTCCTGTGGTGGTGTATTTTTACTTGGGGAAAAAGCTGTCAAATGCAAGTAGTTGAAAGTTACAAAGTGGTGCAACTTTTGTTTGGCAACTCATGTGACCAAACTGAATGTTCCAATGCGTTTGGGTAGATACGTTTATTCTAGGCATTGTCCTCTTTTGCACCCAAACACAGGGAATTGTTTTGAGCTACATTAAACTGGATCGATCCCTCAAGGGTCCAAAGTGCAAAATGTCTGCAAACTTCAACATGTTATTACTCGGATACCGTGATGCTTAGAAAATTTTCATCTGATCCTATGAGATCATGTTGGGACCCTCTACAATAACCTATCTCAGAGGCATTTTCTTGTGGTGGAAAATTTTCACTTAGGGAAAAAGTTGTCAAATGCAAGTAGTTGAAAGTTGCAAAGCGGTGCAACTTTTGTTTTGCAGCTCATGTGATCAAATGGATTATTCCAACACATCCAAGTGGGTATATTTACACTAGACATGGTCCTCTTTCGCATCCAAACATGTGGAATCTCTCCAAGCTACGTTGAACCAGATCGATCCCTTAAGGGTCCAAAGTGCAAAATGGCTGTGAACTCAGCATGCTCGTATTTTGACACCGTTATGCTTAGAAACTTCTCATATAAGCCTATGGGATCACATTGTGCCACTCTATAATAACCTCTCTCAGTTTTTTCTATCTCGGAGGCCTTTACCCGTGGTGGCAATTTTTCGCTTGGGGAAAAAATTATCAAATGCAAGTAGTTGAAAGTTGCAAAGTGGTGCAACTTTTGTTCTACAACTCGTCTGACCAAACGGACTATCCCGACGCATCTGGGTGGGTATGTTTATGCTAGACATGGTCCTCTTTCCCACTGAAACACTCAAACTCACTCCGAGCTACTTTCAACTGACATAATCCCTTAAGCGTCCAAAGTGTAAAATGGCTGTGAACTTCAACATGCTCGTATTTGAACACCGTGATGCTTAGAAACTTCTCGTATGAGCCTATGGGATCACTTTGGGCCTCTCTACAATAACCTCTCTCGGTTTTTTCTATATCAGAGGCCTTTTCCTGTGGTGACGGTTTCTCGCTTGGAAAAAAAGTTGTCAAATGCAAGTAGTTGAGTGTGTAAAAATGACTTTAGCCATTCCACCTATTGTATCCTATTGTAACTCAATGGAATGACACAATTAGGGGTAGGGAACATATGTGCATGGTTTTTGGAGTAGGGGAGGCGAGTTGAGTGGTTTGGTGTGATGCCCTAGTTGGCAATTTGATGAGTTTTGGTGAAATTTAGTGGTTTAAGAGTGGAAATGGTTGAAATCCTTTGGGGTAGCAGTTTGTGAGGGACTTTTAAACATGTGCGGGTTCTTTTAAGCATGTTTGATGCATTGGTAAGGTGTTATGAGTTGTGGGAATAGGATTTTCAATAAACCCACCCGTTTTAGGCTTTTAGCCATAGCAACAAGGTAGTGAACTGTTTGATAAAATGCTTTGGTAAACATGTACAAAAAATGTGGTAGCATAGACAAGACAGTGAATTGTTTGAAAAATTGCCTCAAAGAAATGTGGTCTCATGGTGATGAAATGTCATGAAAATCCATAGTTGTGAGGATTTGTGACTTGAGGATTGTGATTAATGATTGGAATTGTGTTTAGTGAGATTGCAGGACCTCCCCTACTGCATCAATGTTTTAGGGTTTTATCCATAGCAACAAGGAAATTAATTGTTTGATATAATGCTTTGATAGACATGTATGAAAAAATTGGTAGCACAAAAAAGACAGTGAACTCTTTGAAAAAATGCCTCAAAAAAATAAGGTCTCATAGTGATGGAATGCCATGACAATCAAAAGCAATTTGATTGTAATGGCATTCCGTCACCACGAGACCACATTTATTTGAGGCATCTTTTGAACTAGTTCATTACCTTGTCTATGGCTTGTCATGACATTCCATCACCACATTTATTTGATGCATTTTTTCAAACAGTTCACTACCTTGTCTATGCTGTTGCTTACTATTATGCTTTTGATATATTTTTTCGAAGCATCCATAGCTTGTTCGAAATCACTTGTTTTAAAATTTTAGCTATAGAAACAAGGCAGTGAACTGTTTGACAAGATTCTTTGGTAGACATGTATGAAAAATGTGGTAACATAGACAAGGTAGTGAACTATTTGAAAAAATAACTCAAAGAAATTTGGTCTAATAGAATTCCATGATAAGAAAATGCAATTGGCAGTTGCTCCTAGTTATTAGTTAATATGCAATGTGAAGAAATTTCATAACTGCTTAGGTTGACTTTGTAGAAACTATATTGTAATTGAAATTTTGTCATCTATCAACATCTAGTTATTAGTTATGCAAAGTGAAGTAATGCTTTGACTTTGAAAGATGTGCAATGCAATGTAATCAACGATATGAATATAAACTACAAAAATCCATTTTTAACAATTCATTAGTTAAAATATTTATTTTATTTGCTCTCTATATCTCTATATGCTATGGAAATACCTTTCAATTTTTTAAAAAAAGTTTTTATCTCTTGTTCTACAATTTTTCCCATTTTTTCAAAAACTCTTATACTTTTGGTTTGTCAAAATTTTCCCCAAAAGATTTTTGTTGCTATGCATTGGAAGCATGAAGCATACACGTGAATACACACAATATAGGTGAAGTATACATGTGAATAAGTGAAGCATACATGTGAATAAGTGAGGCACAAGTAATTGAAGCATTCCAAAGGATATAAGCCACCACGAATGAAGCTTATTTACACAATACGCTTTAGATGGGGCTTATTGAGCATTCGACAGTAATTAATTAAGCATTATATGTAAACAAAATCCATGCCTACAATATTCAAGCATATAATTTACATGATACACATGATAACATTATTCAAGAATGGCAGTAGAAAAATGAGATTTTCTTTAATAAAAAAATCCGAAAGGCTATATAATGATACATATTGATAAAAGTATATACAATATATCCAAAAAAACCATATAGGCTTAGTACAAAGGAGGCATATGGACATAAAATGTCACGTATATATCGATAGTATAAAAAATATGTTCCAAAATGTCACATAGGCATACAACAAACAACCCTAATACATAGTAATTTCCCTCTAGGGGAAGGAAATACATCTCATGCTGCCTTCGAAATTCGGTTGGATGGAGTGACTGTTGCTTCTCATCTTTCGAACACACTCGCTAGTCCTCCTCTCTTCACTCTAGGCCTTCAACTGATACAATAAAAAGTAAAGATGTTAATGCATAGAAATTGAATTATGGAATGGCATATAAAAATATATATAATCACTCATCGCATACATATAGTCATCATGAACATTTACAGCATCACCACATCCATGATTTGGAGTGAAAACAACCTGTAGCAACCATCAAGATAGAAATTAAACTACATAAAAGTATCGTGAAAATTTTCTATAATATACCATAAAAGAGAAAATATAATGTCAAATTGACTTATCTATTCCATACCTCTCTCAATGGATCAGAACTGGCTATTGCTACAACAACTCCATGGTCCATCGTGCCACCAACATCACCAGGGCTGTCTCTTGTCAACAACTACAAATGAAATAATATCTCAAGTATCATGTTGATATAAAGACCAAGAGGGGATAATGGAACATAAGGTGAAATAAGAGAGGGTAATGGGATGGGAATAGAAGGGTGATGCAGAGAGGGGGATCAAACTCATTCAAAGTGACAACTTGCCTTCAAAAGGAATCTAACAAGATTAAAATGGCCTATTAGTGTAATCCAAACAATCCTCAAAGCTTGACAACAATTGAGAGTGTAATTCCTCACTTTCACCCATGTAACCTAGCAATAGTGCAAACTCAATTTTTGGCCTTTAAATCCCATGATTTCCAAAAAACTTGACAATCATAAGGTGGATTCAAATACCCATTTCAGATTTATACAACATATCTCTTAACTAGATGCAAGTCTTTTAGACCAATCCCTTGAAATTAGACCCTCAACGCTATCCTAGGCCAAATTTACAAAGTAACATACCTTTAAACTTAACACAGACCCTTGAAACCTTGGGGAAACATTTCCTATTCCCTCAAACCTCTAAAACCACAATCAAGACATAGGGTTAACACCTCCAACATAACAAACTCCAAAACCCTTAATTACATGCCAAGTCAAGAGGGTTTATTGAAAGTCCCACTTGCACAACCTCCCAGACCATGCCACTAAGTTAGACAGGTATATTATGAACCCAATATGCTCAAAAGTTGGAAAAAACTCCACACTCTCATTGATTTCCACAAACCCTAGACCCAAGGCTCCATCTTCATGTGTTTTTCTTCACAAAACTCATCAAGACAACAGGTTTCTCTCCTTAGTTCCTTCTCCACAACTCTAATCATGCAACCTACAACCTACTCAGACTCCCTAGGGCCCATTACACTTGTTATAGTAGGTATAGTCGGTGTAAGGTCCCTTAAATCATGATTTTGGTTACAAAACCCTCAAACAGGGTGTCCTCGGCCTGTCACAGGAAAATAAGGATATTTACCACAAATCACAATGGATCTCCCTCAAACCTATTCCAAAATATTTTTAACACCTTCTACCACAAATTAAAATGATTTACATGGAAAAATAAAACTGTACGAGCTTGTACATGGCTGCAAATGACAAGAAAACTCAAAAATTTGATGAAAAATAAAGATATTCTTATTGCCAATGCTTCAAACTTCAAGCCAACATTACAAAATGAGTTGTCATTCCTTTTTAAAGGATTCTCCTCATCAAACCAATGCCCATATACCTTAAAAATACTTTTTAAACCTCTCATGACCGTTGCATTACAAATTTGTTGGCAACTCACAAATTTGGCACTTTCAAGTTTTGACTCTTTATTGTTTCCTAGACCCTCTTAAACACCTAAACTATTAAAAATAGTCTAATGAGACCTTATTCAACTAAGAAAACATGAATTACTCAAGAAAAAATCATCCTATCTACCTTGACACCCCTTGTCAACTTTGATAATTCCTTCCACATGATTTGCAAACCTTACAAGATGAATACAAAAACCCCTCAAAGTTAATCAATTAACTTAGAATGGTCACATTGGACCTTATTAAGACTCAAGAACTCAACTCAAAAATCCTAACACACCTTGCCTATCAGACACTTAATGAAGAAATAGAAAAGAGTGGTGCCCTTGCACCAAAGGGATTAATGGAACATAGGATGGACTAGTATGGATTGATGGGATGGGCTAGGATGGGATAAAAAAATATAGGGTGGACAATTAGAGGTTAATGGGATGTGATTATTAGGGAATAATGCAACATAGGGTGAATTAGGAGGTGTCTAAGGTCTGACTGTAGTACACGAAGTGTGAACTTGACCTGTGTGTAGCAATAATAAAGAAGAGTTATCTAGGATGAAACGTGGATAAATATGGTATAACATAGGATGATATAAAGGAACATAGGGTGGAACATAGGGGATCATGGAACATCTCTAGGGTGAAATAATAATGGGTACAATAAGATGGGAGTAGAAGGACATAATGAAACATAGCATGGACTAGAAGATATTAATGGATGGGCTAGGAGGGGATCATGGAAAATAGGGTGAAATATTAAATGTTAATGTTATGGGATTAAGAAGGAATAAAGGAACAAAAAGTGAATTAGGAGAACATAATGTGACATGCTCAAGGAATACAAATGCAATGTTTGTGTTTCTCATCTATTTTTTAGATTTGTATATATGCAAAATTATGAAAACTAGCTAACATAGTTTTACAACACCATTAATGAATAAAGGCTACCTAAGTGTACATTGTTTGAGGATATGAATTATGAGGTGTGGAGGAAGAAGGTGCACCAGGAAACTATTTGAAATCCAAAGCATGTTATGAGACAAACATTCAAATATAGCATGCAACTGTTTAAATGCAATAATAATATCTTTAATACTAGTGGCATACCTGTGGACTCATTGTCGAGAATGTATAAGGGTTTGTAGGAATAGAGCATGCCTCATGAACAGTGCGACCCTGAAATTTCATCATATCAAAATTCTACTAATTTAGTTATTCTTAAATTTCAAAATATAATTTAATAAACAACATTAAAATAACTTGCTAAATTTTATCTAAGTGTCAATGTCGAATGTATCATTCAAAATATCATATGTGAAATCCATCGCCTTTGCAACTGATGTAGGTTGTGTAGCTGCATCACGAGCACTTTGATAATCATACGTGCAAACAACACCACAAGTGCCACAATGGTGGGGTGGAGCTCGGGGCCTACATGTCTCCTCCACACAAGGCTCTACTAGAGGACTCGCACACTGTAAAATGGTCTGGGTGAGTGAGTCAATCAACTTCAACGTGTTCACCTCTACATTGTCCTTAACAATGGAAGGAATAATGACATGCTCCACCATGGGTCTGGCCAAGCCTCTCAATGCCAACTGTGGATTACATTGTGCAACAGGTCTATCATGTGTGGAGCCCCCACCTCTACCATGAAAGTCTAAGATGTTAAAATAGTTTGGCATTTTATTGAGGACAAACTCGTAATAGAGTTTCCTCAAAAATTATTGCGGCACCTCATGGTTATTGCATGGAGGTTGGTCAAATACCATCCACCACTGCTCCCAATTTTTTTTTTAATTAACTCATGGTGGAACCAATGGATGGGGAACCTCTTGCATGCATGAGATAAAGGTTCATTGGTTCTCAGGTCTATAAATAGGGAACACAAGTCGGCTTTGCTAATTTTTTGTTTTTTGACATCTGCATATGACAAACCACTAGCATAAAATTGTCTCATCTCATGCCTCTTATTTGACCAAAAATTCATTTGCTCACTCATTTCTCCTACATGAGTTACAATTGACTTCAATGATTTAGCAATCCCTCTCCTATAAGGGTGGGTTTCGACATGCTCGGTTAATCTTCCAATTAATTGTTGAATGTCTCTTTTATTATTTTCAATTTGATTTTGAATATTTTCTTGTGTTCCTTGAGGATGCCTATGAATTGATGGAGGGGTTTCGGGTTGTTCTTGTATAGGAGGCTCTTCGTGAGGGGGTGATTGTGAATTCTCAATGTTTCAAGGTGGAGATTCATTCCCTGAGAATTAGAACAAATTTTAATTATAAAAACCTATTTAAATTTGCATTCTAAATCAAATTTGAAATAAATAGAATAAAAATACATATCTCTTTGCAATCTTCGACCTCTTCGACATGTTGACAGCATCCTCGTGGAAAATGGCAAGCTAAGGATGCAAACAATGGATGAGATTTGACAAGCGGGAGTTGCAGACTTGAAATCCTCTCTCTCAAACCACAGGTTGAAGAGAAATGAGGGTTTGAAACCCGTTTTTTGAATTTTATGTCAACTAAGCCATTTGGTGCACACCAAATTTGACATGCACCAAATGGCTTATTTCAGGTTTTTTTAGACATTTTTTCAATTTGGCACCTAAATTGTGTCACAGATTGGTGCACTTACCCTATATAAATAAATATATATAAAATCTTGCTACTATTATGACAAATGAACATGAAATGCTAACGGCTAGTTATATATATATATATATAATTGGCCGTTAGCATTTCATGTTCATTTGTCATAACAACCACATGATTATATATATATATTACATTGCAATGCTAACAGCTAGTTAGAAAATCCTACCGCTATTATTGTAATGCCCCGCCACGTAACCCTAGAGGAAGATGCTATAACTACAAAAGCGTACAATTTTTTTTCTTTTAAAGTGCAATAACAACATGAAAGGTGCACTACACTATCACAAACATCCTCTAAGGCACGTGACTAAGGTTACATCTAAATCCCATAACATAAACATTAACTCATTCGTAGCATATAAATTATTACACTTGAATTTAAAGAACTTACACTCAAAGCAATAAACATCACATAAAATGTAAGTACATAAAGAACCATAGATTACATTAATTTCAAATAATAATTACAATGCTCATTCCCATAATGAGAAAGATCATACAATAGAATTATAATTTACAAGAGTCCTCCTTGAATACAATTAAGGAGTAAATTAAATACAAAGTGCTAAACTGATACATTAACTCAAATGAAAGGAACATATCAATTGGTACCCACAAGCTCTCCAACTGGAAGATCTCACCATCACGAACATACGAAAGGAACCCAACAGAGTAAGGTGCACGTTCCACCCAACCAAGTGGTACCCGAAGCCCCACCCCCTATGCTAGGAGATAGTAACAAGGCTCCCTAGACAAAACCAATTACCTCTAGACATAGGCTATCACAAGACTAAACTAATCGATTACAACACTAACACATTGGGTACAAGGCTTCCAGAGTTAAAATAATTAAGTATGTCAATTGAACCATACACACAAAATGTTGGCATAGGAGAAGCGTCCTCTCAAAGCCAAATGGGTTCCCCTGGCAGACCTTCCTAGGCCTTGACCCCCATCATGAGTCACTCTCCTACTGACAACTTATGGAACAAATCCATAACCCAAGGGTAACTAGTGCACACATACGGATATCAAATTCCTCTCCAAACATAGGAGGCAACACTTCCCCATTCGTGGTAATCGGGTGAATAACTGAATATGCCTATACGCACTACCCAAGGGATATCAAAAGGCTTGACAATAAATAAAACAACCCCAACTAAATTCCCACATCCGGAAGTCTTACTAACTCTTCTAAACAATTTCCCCAAAATGAGAACAAAAGAAAATTACATTTAAAAGGCAATTTAAACAGAAAATAAATCTATCTTTCGGATTTCCTAAATCCAATTTCCCTTCAGCGAAATACAGTAATATTTATATTGCCCAAATAAACTAAGTAAATAAAATCCCTTTTTACAAATAGAGAAGAAAATCCAATATATCTAAAACTTCAATTCCCCAATTACTTTTAAAAAAATAAATAAAATTATCAATCTCTTCTTTTACAACATATCACTTAAAGCATCATCTGATCGTGCATTTAATGCATGCACCAATTTTAAAATTCCTTAAAATAAATATATACACATATATTTATATATATATACACAATTATATATATATAAATATATATAATTTTAAATATTTTACAAGCAATATACAAATTTTCCATACTTTAATAAACCAGGGAAAAATCTATATATATACATATATATATATATATATATATATATATATAAATACATATATACATATATATATACATATATATATATATAAATACATATATATACATATATATATAAATACATATATATATATAAATACATATATATATATATATATAAATACATATATATACATTAAATATATATTACTACACATTTAAATGTATATATATATATATATATAATATTTTATATATTAATATAACCCACATATTTCCTTACCAAGGTGGACGAAATACAAAATAAAGGAATGCGTAACAGTATTGGGGGCGGCGGTGGGGGCAGCCCCTCCCCAAACCCCCCATACTTACCAATTAACTCATAAAAAAAAAAGCTGTGAATACTCCAAATAAAAACGCGTGCAGAAATTTTAAAATCAAACTTGCAGATTTTTGAATCTGTCGTATGGATTTCCCAAAGGGTTTTCAAAATAGAAAATTTACAAAGACTTCATAAATCATATTTTGAAAACCCTTTGGGAAACCTGTACGGCGGATTTAAAAATCCGCACGTTTGATTTTAAAATTTCTGCACGCGTTTTTATTTCAAGTATTCGCAGTTTTTATTTATTTTTATGAGTTTATTGGTAAGTATGGGGAGGGGCTGCCCCTATCACCGCCCCCATAAGGGAGCGGTGCTGTGCAGGCAGTGCCTCCATAGGTCACCCACACACTCATGGTTGCGCCAAACCCTTTTGGGGGTTTGGTTGTGTTTAAATACAACCGCCCCCAAAACTGTTACACATTCCTTTATTTTGTATTTCGTTCGCCTTGGTAAGGAAATATGTGGGTTATATTAATATATAAAATATATTATATATATACATATTATATATACATTTAAATGTGTAGTAATATATATTTAATGTATATATATAGATTTTTCCCTGGTTTATTAAAGTATGGAAAATTTGTATATTGCTTGTAAAATATTTAAATATATATAATTGTGTATATATGTATATATTTATTTTAAGGAATTTTGAAATTGGTGCATGCATTAAATGCACGATCAAATGATGCTTTAAGTGATATTTTGTAAAAGAAGAGATTGATAATTTTTTTTATTTATTTAAAAGTAATTTGGGGAATTGAAGTTTTAGATAGATTGGATTTTCTTCTCTGTCTGTAAAAAGAGATTTTATTTACTTAGTTTATTCGAGCAATATAAATATTACTATATTTCGCTGAAGGGAAATTGGATTTAGGAAATCCGAAAGTTAGATTTATTTTCTATTTAAATTGCCTTTTAAATGTAATTTTATTTTGTTCTCATTTTGGGGAAAATTGTTTAGAAGCATTAGTAAGACTTCCAGATGTGGGAATTTAGTTGGGGGTTGTTGTATTCTATTGTCAAGCCTTTTGATATCTCTTGGGTAGTGCATATAGGCGTATTCAGTTATTCACCCGGTTACCACGAATGGGGAAGTATTGCCTCCTATGTTTGGAGTGGAATTTGATATCCGTATGTGTACACTAGTTACCCTTGGTTTGTGGATTTGTTCCACGTGTTGTCAGTAGGAGAGTAACTCATGATGGGGGTCAAGGCCTAGGAAGGTCTGCCAAGGTAACCCATGCGACTTTGAGAGGACGCTTCTCCTATGACAACAGTTTGTGTGTATGGTTTAGTTGACATAATTATTTTAACTCTAGAAGCCTTGTACCCAATGTGTTAGTGTTGTAATCGATTAGTTCAGTCTAATGATAGCCTGTGTCTAGAGGTAGTTGGTTTTGTCTAGGGAACCTTGTTATTGTCTCCTAGCACAAGGGGTGGGCCTTCAGGTACCACTTGGTTGGGTGGAACATGCACCTTACTTCATTGGGTTCCCTTTGTATGTTCGTGATGGTGAGATCTTCCAGTTGGAGAGCTCATGAGTACCAGTTGATATGTTCCTTTCATTTGAGTTAATGTATCAATTTAGCACTTTGTATCTAATTTTCTCCTCAATTGTATTCGAGGAGGACTCTTGTAAATTATAATTTTATTGTATGATCTTTCTCATTATGGGAATGAGCTTTGTAATTATTATTTGAAATTAATGTTATCTATGGTTCTTTATGTACTTACATCTTATGTGATGTTTATTGCTTTGAGTGTAAGTTCTTTAAATTCAAGTGTAATAATTTATATGCTACGAATGAGTTAATGTTTATGTTATGGGATTCATATGTAACCTTAGTCGCGTGCCTTAGAGGATGTTTGCGATAGTGTAGTGCACCTTTCATGTTGTTATTACACTTTAAAAGAAAAAAAATTGTACGCTTTTGTAGTTATAGCATCTTCTTCTAGGGTTACATGGTGGGGCATTGTAGTTATAACAAATGAACATGTTATTTATGAAAATTAAGGGAGTTAAATGTATTCAAACCTCATGAACCTCACATAGAGGTCAAGAGCCTCCTTTGCAGGCTATATTCTTGCATTTTAAATGTGAACTTAATGCCTATGATGAGGCATAAGGGAGGTGTGCCATTAAAGTTTCAATCACGCTATTTTTAGAATGTTTGTTATGGTGAAGAGGCGTTGATGTTTTAGGAAAAAGGGGAGATCATTCTTAGGATTATCTTTCCCAACCACGAGGAAGAGAAAAGGTAGTGTTGGTAAGTCTGTGAGGAATAGTGAGTTTGTTGCCAAAGAACATGCGTTAGACACAAGTAGTTCTTCATATTTTCGGGTATGTAGAATACATATTGTTGTTAGTAGAGGTTATATAGAATAAGTCAAGGGTTTTTATATTGCATTCTTGTTGATTATTATTCATTCTGGCTTATGAATGTGAGAGGAAGAAAAGAGGAGTCATATGTTTTTGAAGACAAGCGCTTTCACGAAGAGGAAATTATTCAAGTTAGAGCAGAGTTTCAGACTGTAGCCAACTATGGATACTTGGAGTAGCTGAGCATTTAGAACTCAAAAGTACAAAAGTAACGTAACAACTCAGGCATGCTTTTATACTCTATTTTTTCTCTTTAAATTTTGATAGTATAATCTAGAGTTTTAATTTTGAAAAGATATAAGAACATTTAAATATATTGAAACATATATGTTGAAATAGTGAATGTGTAGTCTAATTTTTATAAATTTATGCATGAAATTATTTAATTTCTCTTTTAGAACTATATATGACAACAAAGAAGAGATACATTGCCTTGCTATGATAAGTTGAATAAATTATTCTATTTTGTATTATATATTTATAAATTTGTATGATAAGCTTGAAGCTTCTTCTGATATATTGGCTAAAAGAAATCAGATTTATATTCAAAGTTGTTGAAAGATTTTAAATATTGTAAATATGTGCTTATTCTTGTAAAAGGAGTTGGCAATATATATTGTTCATTTACTAGCATTATTAAATACGTTCTTATACGAAGAACTAAGAGGAAAACATGGAGAAATCATAATTAATTTAGAAGTTATTTTCTTATTTGTGAATAAAAAGTTTATTCCACTTAGGCTTTTGAGTTGACAAGAACTCATGAGAAAGACAATGTGTCTTGAGTTAGAGTCATTATTTGAAAATACTATAACTTGTAAAGGAATTTAAAAAAGTATTGTGCATGAAAATAGGAGAGTATTTCGATCTTAAAAATAATAGAAAAAACTTAGGAACAAGTGATAGTAGCCAAGTTTTGAGATATTGCGAGTATGCAACACGAATTGCATTCATTGTCAGGAAAATGTTTCCATGACCTTAGTCATTTACCGACCATAATAAGTTATACATTTTTATTTTAAATCTTTATGAAAAGTTAGACAAATAGTCAAACAAGTCAACATTGTGTTAAACCTTAGGTAAAAGGTTGTTTCCAAGTAAAGTTAGAGGTGTGTGTGTTGCAAGTATAAGGAGTTGGTGTTGTCATTGATGTCAAAAAGCTTATGTTTGTGTTGTCATTGATGTCAACTAGTTCTGTTAGTGATTTTTGGAAGTCTATTGATGGTTGAGAAGCTATGGTGTTGCTTTGATTAGTTTCATTATGTTGTCATTAGTAAGTATTACTAATGTCAACCTCTAGTGTTGCTTTGATAAGCATGTGTATGGTTGAGTTGCTATGTTGCAATTGGTTTGGTTTTAATGAGGAGGTGTTACAAATGATGAGAATATGTTTGTGGTGCTTGGTTTCTAAGTGATTTTAAGAAAAAATGAATAAAAAAGGAAAAGTGTGTTGTAGAGGTGTTATGGTTTTGCTTCACATTTCTTTCATGTTGAAGATCTACTTGTGCAGTTCAGATATGTTGATCAAATGTGTTCATAGGTGTTATATCCAGAGTTTCTTTGTTTGGATCATTGTATAGAAAAACTCGTGTTCACTAGTGTGTGAACTATGTATTGTAGTGTTGTTTGGGAGAAATGGTTTTGCTCGACATTTCTTTGTAGTTTGTCTTTTGGTCTTGTGGTTCTAGAAGTGTGTCGAAAAGGTTCATATCTACCTTCGATTGAAGTTGTTTGTGGTTTGGTGCTCCTCAAGTTGATTTCTTGAGTTACAATATGTGGAAGGTTAACTAGGTGTACAAGATAACTTTGTTCTTCAGGTGAAAGTTGTTGCAAAGGAATTTATTGTATTTCAGTGTTTGTGGAAGATTCTAAATTGTGTTCAAGTGATGTTTGGTGTTCGTGAGTCATCTTTGGTTCAAAGGAAGCATGTACTTAAATGTTTAATGGTCTTTACTTAGGTTCAACCGACCTTGGGTGTTTACACTAATTATAGATTTGCTTCAATGATTGTGGAAGCACGGTGTGGTGTGTATGAGTGGATTTAGGTCTAAGTTAAGGTGTGATGTGGTATGCCTTTATTCCTTTCCACCATGAGAATGTTCTGGTGCTAACCTAATTTGAGTTTTCAGGGTTGAGGTGCAAAAATGACCTTGGAGAATGTTTTCAAGGTTGAAGAATCTATAAATAAATGTTATGTTGATGGAGGATTTGTGTGTAGGGTGTGTGATGTGAATTACAAATGTGTGAAGTGTGAATTTGTGAAGTGCAGTGTGAGCTTCAATGAGTTAGACTAATGGAAGCAATGAGTAGAAGGTGTGTACAATCTTTAGAAAGGCTGCAAATGTGTTGGTGGTGGACTTTCCTATTGCATTGAGATGGATTTCTCACTGTAACATTCTTCTTTCTTCTTTTCTGTAATTTGGCAGTGAGCCTATTGTATTCAGTGTTGCAATTACTTTATATTGTGAGCTAATCCTCACCATGTTTTTCCCT
The DNA here is from genome assembly GCA_007115665.2 of Sequoiadendron giganteum. Lineage (NCBI taxonomy): Eukaryota > Viridiplantae > Streptophyta > Pinopsida > Cupressales > Cupressaceae > Sequoiadendron > Sequoiadendron giganteum. The sequence continues at coordinate 239,249,173 of CM021107.1, read as the reverse complement.
TCTTGATTTTTCCATGTAAATCAAGTGTTTTATTGTGCATGGTGTTGATGTGTTTCAATTTTTTTTATTTGCTTTCATGCTAAATCATTCTAACAAATTAAAGGTTATTAAAGTTGATGTGGATCTAAATGTTCATGAGAGTTTTGATGTTTTAATGTACAACCAATTCACCCCCCACCCTCTCAGTTGTCTTGTGCATTCAACAATTGGTATTAGAGCAAGGTTCCTTGGAAGAAAGATTAACCACTTGAGATAGATCTAGGATGGTGCACAAGAGAGATGATTCTTTGTTTGATGGATCGGATTATGCATTCTAGAAGACAAGGATGGAAGGTTTTCTGGTATCCCTTGGATATGGAGTTTGGAAGTATGTTGTGCCTAGATACACTATGCCTACAAATGGTTTAAGTACTGATAATGAGATCAAGGCCTATGAAAACAATGGTAAAGCAAGGCATTCTCTTTTAAGTGGTCTTTCCAATACTAAACTTGTGAAAGTTATGAATCTAAAAACTACTAAAGAGATCTGGACAAAGTTGGAGAATATTTATGAAGGATATGATAAGGTCAAGCAAGCTAAGATGCAAAATCTAAAGATCATATTTGAGAACATGTGGATGTCAGAAGATGAAAACATTGCAAGCTAAATGAATAAGGTGGATGAGACTGTCAATTCTATCAGAGGTCTTGGTGGAAATCTTGAAGAAGAAGTGGTAAAGAAGGTACTAATAACTCTTCCTAAAGTTTATAGTCATAAATTTGTTGCTATTGAGGAAGCTCAGGATTTAAGAAAATATAGTAGAGATCGGTTGTATGATGGTTTATCTACTTTTGAAATGAGAGAATTTGGTCCAAGTAATACAAAAGTTGAGATTGCTTTTAAGGCTGGTAAATTAGAAAAGATTGAGGAATCGGATTAGAGGATCTTGATGATGTAGAAGAAAATTTTGTGAGGAGAATGAAAAAGGGCATTGGAAAGTATATAGGTAAGCTACCTTTTAAATTTTTTAGTTGTGGAAAGATAGGTCATTATGCTTCAAGATGTCTAAACAAAGATTTGAATGACAAGAACAAGGAGAAAAAAGGTAAAAAAATTAAGAAAAGTTATTATGTTAGAGAAGATGTTAGTATATATGATGATGAATTTGACTATGGGGATGATGAGGATAATGAATGCTTGTTCATGGCTATAAATTTTGAATCTAATTTTGCTAAGTCTGAGAGATGTATGAAGAAAATTTCTTTGAAAGTAGGTCATAATGCTGAAGGAACTATGGTGACTGTTTTTTCATGCAAGAGAGGAGAAGAACTATTGGATCATTGATAATGGATTCTAAAATCATATGACCAATGAAAAAAGTAAGTTTGTTAAACTTAAGAAATATGAAGGAGGTCTTGTTGATTTTGGTGATGATACATCTGTTAAGATTTATGGAAAATATTTAATTAGTTTTGACGACAATCATAATACAAATGATGTTCTTTATGTTAAGGGTTTAAGGCATAACATCTTGAGTGTTGGAAAAATGTGTAGTGAAGGATATAATCTTATGTTTCAAGATGATGGATGTGAGATTAGAAAAAGCTCTAGAACTGTGGTTGTTGTTGGAAGAAGGATAGATGGAAATGTGTATCAACTTAAGGGTGTCGATGGTCATTGCTTTATAACTTCAATTAATGAAATTTGGCTATGGCATAAAAGAATGTGTCGCATCAATTTGGATAGCCTAGTAAGGATTTGTTCAACTCAAGCTATGAGAGGTCTTCCAAATATTTCAAAGCCTATTAATGTTGTCTGCAAGGAATGCCAAATTGGGAAGCAAGCAAGAAGAAGTTTCAAAGTCAAAGAACAATCTACTATGAGACTGTTAGAATTGGTACATAGAGATCTTTGTGGTCCTACAAGAGTAAGAATTTTCAAGGTGACAGGTATTTCATGCTATTAATTGATGATTAATCTAGAATGACATGGGTTACTTTTTCTCAAAGAAAAATCAAAAGCTCTAGATAAGTTTAAAGCATTCAAAGTTATGGTTGAGAATGAAATGGATATGAAAATCAAATGTTTGAGGTCTGAAAAAGGTGGAGAATTCACCTCCAATGAGTAATAGTTTTTGTGAGAATCATGGAATAAAGAGGCATTTATCTGCCCCTAGGACTCCTCAGCAAAATGGGGTGGTTGAAATAAATAATAGGATTGTTTAGGAAGCTACAAGAACAATGATGAAAGAGGAAAATCTATTGGAAGTATACTAGAGGGAATAATTTCATACTATTGTCTACATACTTAATAGAGTACAAGCAAGAGAAAACAGTGCAAAGACTCCCTAGAAGTTGTGGTATGGAAGGATCCAGGTACTATCAAATATTTCAGAGTGTTTGGAAGCAAATGCTATATCATAAGAGATGAAGAGAACTTAAGAAATTTTGATACAAGATCTAATGAAGGTATCTTTCTTGGATATTCCACAAGAAGCAAAGCTTACACGTGCTACAACAAGAGACAAAAGATTGTTGAGAGTGCAAGCATCAAAGTGGATGAAGACTCATAAAAGAACATAGTGGTGATAGATGGATATGAATCAGATGAGTCCTCTTGTAGAGAAAATGACAGAGATGAAGTCAAGGAAAAAGAAGTTCATATTGAAGAGGAAGAAGTTTCAGAAAGGGTTCCTAAGATTCCTAAGTATGTGCAGAAGAATCATTCTAAAGATTAGATCATTGGTGAAAAAACCAAAGGTGTGTTGACAAGGATAAAAGCTACTATGGATGAAGAATATGTAAATCTATATTTACTCTCTAAAGTTGAACCTAAAATAGTAATTGAAGCATGCAAAGGTGAGTATTGGATTAAGGCTATGAAAGAAGAACTAATGTAGATTGAGAAAAATCAGACTTGGGATCTTGTCCCAAGACCAACAAACAAGAATTTTATTGGAACTAAGTGGGTATTCCAAAACAAACTGAATGAGAATGGAGAAGTGGTGAGAAATAAGGCAAGGCTTGTGTGTAAAGGTTACTCACAAGTAGAAGGAATAGATTTTGAGGAAACATTTGCTCTGATGGCAAGAATGGAAGCTATCAAAATGTTTTTATCTTTTGCAACACATAAAGATTTCAAGGTTTACCAAATGGATACGGTGAAGTCTACATTTTTGAATGGCGAGTTGGAAGAAGTATACATTAAACAATGAGAAGGATTTCAGTTATCAGACAAATTGAATGTGGTCTACAAATTGAAGAAAGATCCTGGAGCTTGGTATGTAAGGTTGGATAGGTACTTGATACAACAAATATTCAATAAAGAAGAAATGTAGAAAGAGTTTGAGATGTCTATGTTTGGGGAGATGAATTTCTTCCTTAAACTACAAATCAATCAAATAGAGAAGGGAATATTCGTTTTTGGAATGGAAGATTCTAAATTGGTATGTACTCCTATGATTAATGGTTGCAAGCTGAGTAAGAATGATGAATATCCTAAGGTTGATAAGAGAAATTATAGATCAATGATTGGAGGAATGCTATACCTAATTGCTACTAGATTGGATATCATGCATGCAATTTGTCTTGTGGCAAGATTTCAAGAAGATCATAGAGAGTCGCATGTTGTAGCAATGAAGAGGATATTTAGATACATGAAGGGTACTCTGAAACATGGTTTATGGTATCCAAATTATACTAATTTTTCTCTGAATACTTATACAAATGCAAATTCAACATGTTGTATGGATGACAGAAAAAGTACAAGTGGTGGTGCATTCTTTCTTGGATTTAGATTGGTATCTTGGCTAAGCAAGAAGCAAGAATTAGTTTATTTATCTACTACAGAGGTGAATACATTGTAGCAACATCTTGTTGCACACAAGTGTTGTGGATGAGGAAAACCTTGAAGGATATCATAGGGTAAAAGCATAAACCTGTGTCATACTTTATAAAGGAGTTGACCAACATAATTTTTTTTTCTAAACTTTGACCACATAAAAGTGGTCTTTATGTTTTGATTTTCAAAATGGTGTAAACTAATGAAATGTAGAAATTTTAATGATGTTTATTCTTATAATTTTAATTTTTTTTAAAAAAATTGGTTTTATTATATTTTTTTCAATTTAAGGACAAATTTTGGAATGCTGAAAATTCCAGAAAAGAGTGACTTCATGGGCTGTTAAGAAACAAATTGAAAAAAACTTTATTTCTCCCTATTTTTTTTTCTCCAAATAGGTAACTTCAATATCTACTACACGGAAAAAAGAAAATCAAATTTTGATGTATATTTTTCTCATAATAACGTTTTAAAGTCAAACATGTCAGAATTTGATAGTTTTCACAGGCCATCAACTATTTTCAAAAATTTTAATCTTTTTCAAAAAACAAATTATACCATTTTGAAGAAGACTCTCTCCTCTACTACCCCATATAAGTTTTAAATTTTTTTAATATGTTTTACTATTTTTTTTTAAATTTCTAATCAACCCTTTTTTTAATTTTAACAAACTACTTGCATTATTTTAAAAATAACATATATTAAAACTAATCAAAATATTAAAAAAATTATATATTTGGATTCCCCACTCTGAGCTCTACAAAAGGGTATTTTTCTTTTTTGCAGAAAAATCATTTTGACTAGAGAAATACTTAGTTAAAGTTGAAAGTTTCAGAAAATTCTGAAAAATGTTGAGTTCCTTGCCAACTAGGATGCCAAGTAGACAGTTTCGGTCGAAAGGGTTTCGACCGCTGAAACCCTTTCGATAGAAACCCCACACATATAATAAGCCAAATTGAAAGCCGATTTGAAAGTTGAAAGGGATTTTTTTTTTTTTTTGGTTTCGACTGAAATTTATTCAGTCGAAACCATGTGTGCCACGTATACGCCACATGGTTTCAGTCGAAACATACTCGACCGAAACATTTCCGACCAAAATTAGTTCGCTCAAAACTATTTATTTGGTCGAAAGTGTGACACAGGTTTGTGCTTTTACCCCATAGTGGTATATGATGAACCAATTTCTATCTTCTATGACAATACAAGTGCGATTAATATTTCAAAGAATCTAGTAATGCACTCAAGGACAAAACATATCTCAATCCGGTATCACTTTTTGAGAGAGAAGGTTACAAAGAATGAAGTGAAGCTAGAGTATGTGCCTACAAAGGATCAAGTTGCTGATATATTTACTAAGGCTCTTCTCAAGGATACTTTTGAGTATCTCTAGGAGAAGTTAGGGGTTACTCCTCCTCCTTTGAACTAGATGCATAAGGTTATGCATCAGTCGAGTGGATCTCAAGATTCATTCCTTATTCTAGAATGATGTTGGAGGCTACCTCTCAAGGGGAGGTGGTAGTGACATTGTTGGTTGTTTCAAATAGGGGGAGTAAGTATTGGTGTAGGTTGGTGTTGTCCTTTGTCAGCTCTATCAAAGGATATGAGTAATGGTTGTTGGTTGGTACAGTTTGTTGTGTGCTTCTAAGGGGGAGCATCCAGAGCAATAAAAAGGAAAAGATGTTGTAGAACAGTAGTGAGTAGGTGCAAGTATGATTGATGTCAAAGGGGGAGAGAGAATAATGTGAAAAAGGAAAGATTCATATGAGAAAGGGGGGAGAGTAAAGTATGATGCAAGGGGGAGAAAGAAAAAGAGTTGGAGCATCATGTTGGTGATCAGAGTTGTTGTGTTTACTGTTGATGGTTTTTCACATCATGTGTTGCCATCAATGACAAAGGGGGAGATTGTTGCAACTATGATGAGTTGGTGTTGTCATCGATGTCAACATGCTTATGTTTGTGTTATCATTGATGTCAATTGGTGATTTTTGGAAGTCTATTGATGGTTGAGAAGTTGTGGTGTTGCTTTGATTAGTTTATTATGTTGTCATTAGTAAGTAATTTTTTCATAACATTTTAAAGTCAAATTTATTGAAATTTGGTAGTTTTCACTTGACGTCAACTTTTATCTTTCTTTTTTTTTATCATTTTCAAAAAACAAATGATACTCTTTTGAAGAGGATTCTCTCCTCTAGTGTATCATATATTTTTCAAAAAAAATCATATGGTTTTTTTTAATTTTTTTTTTTTTATAATCAACCTCATTTTTTTATTATAACAACTTACTTGCATTATTTTAATAAAACATATGAGAACTAATCAAAATATATAATAAAAAAAATCTTTGGATTCTTGACTTCGAGCTCTACAAAATAGTTTTTTTTGGTTTTTTTAGAAAATCATTTTGATTGAAGAAATATTTAGTTAAAGTGGAAAGTTTCAAAAAAAAATTGAAAAAAGATGAGTTGGCTACCAACAAGAATGCCACATAGATAGTTTTGATTGAAACCGGCTTGAGTGGAAACATGTCGGTCGGACACCTGTTGACCAAAATTGTTTCAGCTGAAAACACCCATATATATATTTCAATTCAAGCATCTAGAGAAAATACATAGAAGGACTTATTTCAACATGAGAAGAGATAAATTTTTAGGTACAATGATTTTCAACTTGTGATTGATTAATTCTCAAGGTTTACACAGGATTGTGCTCAATTATTTACTCATTTTAGAGTTTTTTTAATGTATACTTAACTCCTACCTACCTCTCTCTCCATCTCATCCTATCTCCAAGATAGTTCTTGTTGAACATGTAATGTGTTTTAATTAAGTAAATTAAACATTTGATAAGGTTTCAAAGTGAAAACTACTATTTTGTGTTATAAAATTTAGTAAGATTTTTTTCATTTTATTAGCACTTAGATTATCTTACATTAAGAAATTAGAGTTCTAGATGAGTTGGTTTCTCTTTAAAGAAAGCTAAAAATATAAACCATATTCAATTTACCATAAATTCATAATGATATATCTCTCTCTCTCAAGTTCTACCTAGGAGGCATGACCATAGTGCTGCCCTCTCTCTCTCTCTCTCTCTCTCTCTCTCTCTCTCTCCATATCTCCTATCATACATGTAGTGAGCTACCCTCTCTCTCTCTCCTTAGATACCTAAGTTCTCTCTCTATCTCTTCTTAGATACTTCTCTCTCTCTCTCATTATATTAATCTTATATTATACATTAAGAAATTAGAACTACATGAGTTGGTTTCATCTCTCCCTTTCTCCTTCTACCATAGTGAACTAACCTCTCTCTTTCTCTCTCCTTAGATATAGGTAGATACTCTCTCTATCTCTCCTTAAATAATTTATCTCTCTCTTTCATTTTATTAGTCTTATCTTGTACATTAAGAAATTTTATAATTATGAGTTGGTTTCATCTCTCCCTCTCTCCTTCTACCATAGTGAGCTAACCTCTCTCTCCCCCTATCTATACCTAAGTTCTCTCTCTATCTCTCCTTAGATACTTCTCTCTATCTCTTTCATTTTATTAGTCTTATCTGGTACATTAAGAAAAATTATCTAACTATGATTTGGTTTCATCTCTCCCTCTCTCCTTCTAACATAGTGAGATAAACTCTCTTTTTCTCCCTCTCCCTCCTTAGATAAAATGGGAACATACTATGAACACTAGATCTAATGAAACTTTTCTGGAAATAGAGGACCATTTCTCATGGCCAATAACACTCCTAAAAGGGAAATATAAAGTTGCTCGGTGCTAATCTCATCATAGGGATTGTATGATTGAATAAAAACAATCATACATCTAATCTCATCTCTAATAGTAACTATTTGATAGATTTGGGGTGTTTTGTATAGTTTTCTCTAAACTTATCAAGGAAATATGTAATCTCCTAACGATTTCAACATATAGAGTAGACCTAGAATGAGCCTGCTCATCAGACTAATTAGCATGATGAGAATCCTGATCATTTGGATGAGAAGTCTGATAAGCCATATGTATAAATAGATATATCTACATATAATCATTAAAACAAAATGAAAAATATTTTTAATTTTTCCAAGTTTTAAAACATTTTTAATATACAAGTTAAACTTTAAAACCTAAATAATTTATTCTTGCACAATTTAAATTCATACACTCAATCATCACACGTACAAAAACTCAAGATTCATACATATGAAATTATTCAATAATATACATATATAATTGTAGTGTAGAAAATTGTACCCAGGTTTCTAGGAGAAAGTACAATTTCACACTTATTTGGACCTAGTTTGGTGACCTTTTTATTAATGCATTTTAAAACCTCATTAATAGGCCCCTAATACCCTTTATTATGTATCCCAAGGCCTATTTTATTTAATTTATTTAATTCCCGACACCACAACTCACATTGAATAAAAATTATGGATTAAATTAATGTCCCGACATTTGTGGAGTCTTGAAGTTTTATGTCAGAACCCATTCACCCATGGGTGAATGGGTCCTCATTGAGTGCCTTAAACTCAACTTTAAACATGTTTTTGGCAGCATTTCAAGCTCTCAAATTTAAATTTCACATGTCGGATTTCAGGATCTAATAATTGGAAAATTAGAGAGGAACCCTATAAAACTAAGTTTCACATTCATTTTACACTAGCAAGGAAAATAAATTCACATTAGATCACAAGAATTCATATTTAAGAGCAAGGATAAGTCAATCAAGCATTCAAAAGTGAAGTCTTAGAGCTGCATTTTAGTTGTTTTTGCAGGTCTTCTAGATCATTTTGATATCAAGATCAAGCATTGCCAAAGGAGTGATGATAGATGTCTATAGTGGATCATGATGGATTCTATGTTTTGGGAGATGCACAAGACATTCAACCAAGCCTAATTACTTGTTTCCTAAGTGATTCAATCTTCTATTATCATTCTACTTTCAACCTAAAGAGAGGTATATTCAATTTCATGACTTATTAGGGTGATAAATTGACTTATTAGGGTGATAAATTGACTTATTAGGGTGATTTAAGATCTCCCACAATAGGTCTTCATCATTGTTCATGTTCATTTAGGGATCCTATTCTAACACACTTGAGTAGGGTTTCTTTGCATAATTTATTTCTTAATATTAGGCACACTTAAGGTTAGGAATTGCACACACATTTCATGTTTCATATCTATGTTTTTCATCAAGGTTTAATTACCAAACTTGGGGTTTGACCAAGGGAAACCCCTATCCACTAACAAACAACAATTTTGTTTTGCAGATTTTACACAGATATGGATTTGGGAGCAAAGGTGCAGTGTTATAGGGAAGAATTACAGGTCTCAAACTTCAATCTCAGATTCATAGTTTTCTAGAAATTTTTCTAGGACCCATTTGCCCTAGGGAAAATGAGTCCCTATTCAACTTGCAAAGACAACAACTTGTGAAAGGTTCACAACATTTATTCCTCTTATATTTTCTAGAAACTTTGTTGGTTCCTTCAGTTTTATGCATAATCTATTAGATCCAAGTTGTAGATTGTATTTTGGGTTTGATTTTCTATTTTTAATCTTTCTACCCAAAGTGTTGTTTGGCCTAGACCCTCCTCTTGACATAAAAAGGAAATCTGAAGATTCCTTCATAAAATTGATTCTCCTAAAGGTAATTAGTCAATTATTTGTTGGGATCTCATTTCCCAATGAAATTAGAGAAGTAGGGCCCATTTTCCCTCTTTGGATCCACTTTTCCATTTTGGGAAACCCTAGGAACCCCCTATTTTTCTTCATTTCAATAATAAAATTATTCACATGAAATTGAAATTATACATAAATAAATCTACACAAATTTTTATGTTGTTTTTATAAGATGCCTTGCAAAATATTTACAAGAGTTTTGATGCTTTTCAATTGACATACTAGTAAAATATAACACTTGAATCAACAAATGTGATTAAGAAAGTCAACGAGATATTTAGAAATGTTGACAATACATGTGGAGACATTCAAAAATATGTTGAATTTATACATTGAAAATATTGAAAATTTGGAAATTTGCAATATAATATATTATACTTTGGGAGAAAACCAAAAAGTTACAATGCAAAAACTTCCTTAGACTTGTTGTTTGAGAGGAACCCTAATGTTTTGTTGACCTCACTTAAGATTTTTACTAAGTGTTTCACAATTCTCGTTACTCATGTGTTGGTTTTAAGGCCTGGTCTTATATATGCTAGATAGCTCTTTGTTTACTATTATGTCTTTTGAGACTTTGTTGAACGTTAAGGATCCCTTTCAAAACCCTTACTTTTCTCCTTATAAAAAAATATAATATACTAAAATCTAAAATCTATTCTAACTTTTCACATCTCATTCATAAACAATAATAAATATAATTAAACAAGTAATTCCACTCTAAAATAAAATAATCTAACTAAAACATCCGCTCATGAGATTCAATTTATCCAAGGCACAAAGCAAATTCAATGGTTAAAAATAGTCTTTAGGAACCCAATTGAAACTTTCTTGTCTCTTCCTCTAACTTGAGGAACTCTCTAATGGTGAGGATGGTGGAATAGCTTAGTTAGAATTACTAATTAAATTATTGTTGTGGTTGTACTAAGGTGGGTAAGAAGTGAAAATGGAGGATTTGAAATTACTAATCGACCACAAAGTTTAGCTAAAGCTAGAGATTTTTTATGCAAAAATCTAAACCTCTCTAGTGATGGAAATAAAGGTATTAATAGGAAAGCGAGGTTAAGTTTAGGTTTTGAGGTGAAAAAAAAGAAATTTCTAATTATAATTCACCTAGGAAAAATGTCAACTTTGAGTTAAAATGTGTCAAAAATAAGAAGCTTGGTCATGCAAAGACTCACACTAGAGAAAAAAATAATTGTTTGCCTCTTTCGACAATAATTATTTTGTTGGGGAAAACCAATGGATTTAGATGCAAGCTCAAAATTTAAAGCAAACAATAAAGGTTTCTTAGCAAAAAAAGGCATAAGGACATCTTGTAATTGACCTAGGTTAGCAAAATATGACAAGTGGAAGATTTTGAGAGGATGCCAAGGCATTTTCACCATGGAGAAAGAAGTTAAAGGTTAAGGTATATAGATTTTGTGCCATGTATGGTCATGAGTTGTATTATTATATCATCATCAAGCTATCATGTATGCATGTTCATTTTTAAGTACTTGTAAGTTTACAAACCTATATTTCACACATTTAGATCTATGCATCACATTTGAAGTTTACAAGAACAATCATGAAACTTGAGATTAAACCTATGATGCTTGGAAGTGTACCATCAAATTATAAATACAATTTCGTTCAATTTTTCTTTTTCTTTTCGTCCAACATATATAATAAGTTGTGATTCTAAGTTATGATTCAAAATTTATGATCAAAATGTAATGAAAAATTATCTATTCAACCATAAAAACAAGTTTTCATCTCATTTTTCTAGATTTCCCCAAAAAATTTACATGATCTATCATAGTTCTATAAATTAGGTTAATTGATTGTCATATTAATAAAACCTAATTTTAGTAAATGAATAATTTTATTTCTTAACAAAGAGGATGTCTATAAAAAGTAAATGTGTGGGACAAGGGTAAGAGGGGCATAGTCAAAATTTGAAGAAGGTTAAGGCTTTTTTAGTTTAGGAGGAAAAGCCAAGGTTTTGAATTCTACTTGAAAATAAAATGTTTTTAAGCCTACCTGTAGGTGCATGTGGGTGAATGAGGTGAATAATGTAGCCAGATTTCAGTTGAATCTCTTTAGCTCAACAGGGTTTTTCCCGAATGTAACAGTGCTCCGACAGAAATGGTCGAGCCCAATTATTTTTACAATTTTATATTTTCCAATTTTGGTTGAATAGTATTCAGTTGAAAAGGTTTTAGCCAAAACTTTTTTGACCAATAACCCTGCACCACATTGGTGCCATGTCATTGCCACCTGGTTTCAGTCGAAACCTCTTCAACAAAATACTTTTTGATCAAAAATAGTGTGATAGGAACTATTTAGTTGGTTGAAAGTGTGACACAAGTTTGTACTTTTACCCATAACCTATATTGCTTATCAACACATTTTGTAATTGACCTGTTAACAATTAATTAGTAAAAAATACATTAATTTTTTTACATATTTTATATCAATAATTCTTAATATTAGAAGCCTTCAAATATCATATCACGAATCCATTAATGATTGTTGTGCAAAGTTTGGGATTGAGAAATGGTTTATTTATAGAAGTGAATAATAAAATTAGAGAAGTTTTATATTTGCAATTGTCCAAGATTGAGAGTGCAACACCTATATTTACCATGTTATCCACCTCTTAGTTGAACTTTCTATATATATGCTAAGATTTAATCATGTTATACTATTTTGAGGTGAGATTAATCAACTTGATTTCATAATCAAGACTAATAGACTTACAATGAGCTAAACTAATTATTTTGATAATTAGATTGGAGTCTCCAAAAGCCTTCAAATTATTGCAGCCCCCTTCAAGTGCAAGAGACATCCCTAATATCAAAGTTTTAGCTTCAACATAGTTATTGGTGGAAGAATCCAAGCCAACAACAAATTTGACACAAGGATTCCCATTCAAAAATATAACTCCCCTAACAATATTGGGGTTCCTTTTGGAAGCCCCATCAAAGAAAATATGTTAAGCATCATGAGACAATGGGGTTGGATTTGAAAATGGCTTCATTCTTAGCTTTCCTAACTCCCCAAAAAAGATAAATGGGATTGCACAAATAAATTATTAAATATAAATATAATGTATATTATAATATAATATTATTTAAAATGACCAAAAATCACTTAAACAATAGAAATACAAATATATTAATGTCAAGTGCACAAATTTCCATATAGCAAGTATTTTACTTGTACCTCAAGTGCAAAAAATTGGTGGATGCTTGCAAAGTGTTGGACCACATGAAATAACAAGACATTGTCTCATGGAATGTGATTATCATAGTGTATAGAATACATGGGTCTTTTAAAAGGAAATCACTCTATTTACCCAAACTATAAAGGATAGAGAAATTTTGAGCCCCTACCTCTCTTATCATCAATCTTGGTGGATGAGAGTGTCTTATGGAACATGATTATTACAATCACACAGACCACTGATTACTAAATGCACTTAGTAAACATAGATGATTAAGATAACTTTAATTATCTTGCATCATTAAAAAATCCTATTAATTATAGATCCTAAATAACTTAGATATAAAAAATTAATTAAAAATCATCATATAAATTTATTTATTAAATATTCATCACTAATAATACGAGAATAAAATTAATTGCATGATTGATCCATCTTTCCTTCAAACTATCATGTTGAATTCAAGTTTGAAATATGATCATATTTGTTCTTTTCAATATGCCTTTGCTTATTCTTTAAAAGATAAGTAATAATGTATTGAGTATATTATATTAAAATTTATATAAAAACTATAAGCAAAAGCTAAATACTTGGACAAAAAAATCACCTATACTCGATAGAGATTTTCTTTTTCTTTAACCATTTCGCACCCCTATTTACAAGAAATAGAACATTCTCAAATTATTTATGTTCTAATGAATTAAATTCCTTGATAGGAAATGATGTCAATAGATGGGGCAAATCCCATTAGAAATGGACCATGTTTTTACTCTATGAGACAATCTATGGAGTTTTAGTTTATTCACTATCAGGATTGTTGACAACTATCATGGCGTCTACTGTAGCATGCAATAATTAACATGATAGGGAAAAAATGTTACATGTGGGGTTAATGTTGAAATACAATTGGCTTGTTCTTCTTGCTATTTTCATGACCTTCTTCATGTGAATATGGAGATGAATTTTCAAAAAAAGGGTACTTTGAACTTGAATAATATACTTGTATTTGTACTCATTATTGTACATCATATATTTGGATAAAAGGTAGCGTAGAGTACGAGGTAAAGTATGTGTTGTACAACCTTCATTGTTGGAAGAAAAAATGAACTACTTTGGTCAAATATATAAACACAATTTAAATCATGTTTCACCATTCAGTGAAGGAATTCTTCTATAAACAAGTCTTTGGAAGACAATTTATTTAAGATTTCTCTTTTTAGATGGTTTCTTTTGATGGATTTCATAGTAAACCTACTCTACTTTATGTGGTGTGCTTCATGATATGACCTTTTCATGTATTTCATATAACTTAAAAAACATATTATAGTTTTTTTTATATAAAGGGGGTAAAAACTTTATTGAAATCAAGAAATTAACAGTACATAAGGATTAGGGAACCCATAAGCTCCCACAAAGGAAAACCCAAAACAACCAGCAAAAATATAACCACCATCCAAACAGTCACCAACAACTTTCCCTCCATATCATCAGTAATGACCCTCTCAAGATCTTGAACATACTCAGGGGATAATTGTCTCCACCCCTCAATCCTCCAACCTTCCTCATGCTTTGAAGCCCACTTAGCCAGACAATCAGCCACCCTATTCCATTCTCACAGAATTTGGACAAAGGACACCACTTTGAATGTAGAGCACCTATACAAAATCTGTCGAACCACCAATGCAATCTACCAATTAACCTCACCCACCCTTTGCTTGCGCAACATATTAACAATAATTTGTGAATCAGATTCATAGATAATCTTATGCCAACCCAAGGCACAAGCATGCTCAATAGCCCAGAGAATAGCCAACCCTTCCATAAGGTTGTTAGAATGCCTCCCCTTATGGATGGAGAAAAGGATAATGACAGAACCAGAACAGTCTCTACCAACTCCACCAATCCCAGTAGGCCCTGGGTTACCTCTAGAGGAACCATCAGTATTAATCTTCAGAAAATCTGTCGGAGGGGGAAACCATCTTCCAACCCTTTGAACCTTCTTTTTCGCCCTCCTTCCTCTTATGACACATGCAGAGACTGAAGTCAACCCTTGCAAGCCCAATCTATTTACAATATCATCATCACTTCTTTCCAATGGAAAGGTCACTTCACATTTGGCTTCCACTGTCTCTTGGATCATACCAACAATTGTGTGTCGAACCTGTTGAGCCACCATCTTATCCCCACAAAAACCCTATGATTTCTTTCCAACCAAAATTTCCAAAGGATGAACATATGACCAATGCTCCACATAATCTGAAGAAAAGAGGCCTAGGCGAGGGGCCTTCCTACATTGCTCCAAAACTCAACAAGAGAAGATGCATGAACACAAGGATTTTTCCAAACACCCCACTACCAATACCAAAGAAACATAGAATAAGAACAACAGAAAAACAAATGGGAAGAATTCTCCTCACTGTAATCACACAGGACACACATAGAGGGGCCCTAAAATCCTCGCTTACAAAGATTATCCCATGTCAAACATCTATTCCAAGCCAGAGTCCACACAAAATAGTTACACTTTGGTCATGAAAACTTGTTCTACACTTGCTACCACCAAGGGACCTCCACCCCCCCAAAACTTACGAGACAAAAACTCCTGATAACCACTAGCCATAGTGAAAGCACCCTTAGGATTCAAGCTCCAAGCTAGAATATCCTTATCCCTAAGGGAGCTACATTGTCTACCAACCAAAATATTTTGAAGCACAAAACAATCCTCCTCCAACCCGAGAATAGGTCAATCACAAGGATCTTTCCATTTAGCCACCTCCACCTATTCACATGGATCAAAACTCTTAAAATCACTCACCCTTGAGCATCCAACCTCCAAAAAGTGATGAGATAGAGTCACCAAATTAGGGTACTGACGTAGAATGGGGGTAAAACCATCCCAAGAATCAGACCAAAAGAGAGCCTCAACCCCCCTATTACATATCCAGAACATGCCCTTCTTGATCAACGTATCCCCTTTCTTAAGTGTTCCCCAAATCATAGAGCCTATCCCCACCAGAGGAAACCTGGGAAGCTCTTCCTTTCGGTCCCCTGAAAGATACTTGTGAGATAAAATCCTAGCCCAGATATGATCCTACTCCACACACCACCTCCAGTAAAGTTTTGGAGCCAAATCCAACCCTGATCAAGTCGACTACTGCAATCCAAGGCCCCCAAACTGCCTCGGGTTGCACATAACATCCCACTTAACCAGGATCCACTTGGATGAGGACAAGCTACCTACCCATAAGAATTTTCTAGCTAGAGAGTCCAAATCCTTCACAAACCCAACTGGAGCCTCCTGTAATAAGCACCTATAAATAGGAAGAGCTTGCACCACATACTTTAGCAGTTGAACATGACCAACAAAATTCAATCATCGATGAGTCCAATGATTAACCTTCACATGAAACTTGTCTAAAATATTTTTCCATGATTCTTTGGGAAGTCTACTAATAGAGATAGGAATACCCAGATAAGTTAAAGGGAGAGACCCAATCTGGAACCTCAAGATATGAGTGATACTTTACTAAATAAGCCTTAGAGTATTAAAGAAGAAAATGAAGGATTTTTCTTCATTAATCCTTTGACCCAAAGCTGCAAGGTAGATATCCAAAGTCTTGCGCAAAT
Organism: Sequoiadendron giganteum; assembly: GCA_007115665.2. Lineage (NCBI taxonomy): Eukaryota > Viridiplantae > Streptophyta > Pinopsida > Cupressales > Cupressaceae > Sequoiadendron > Sequoiadendron giganteum. The sequence goes on along the minus strand of CM021107.1, from coordinate 239,232,842 downwards.
TCAAAGCTTCTCTGATCTTGGCCAGACCCAGCAAGGTTAAATCATCCACAAATTGTAGGTGAGACTGAGGAGGCAAACCATTTACCCACCTCTATCCCTGGATAAAACCCAACTCCACATTATGTTTCACTAGTCTACCCAGGCCTTCTACAAGAGGAATAAATAAATAAGGAGAGAGAGGACCCCCTTGAAAAAGACCCCTATAAGCACTAAAAAGAGAGGAAGGCTCACCATTAATCAACACCAAGAATGAAGTGGAGGTAACACAACACATCACCCATTGGATCCATTCCTCAACAAATCCAAAAGTAATAAGAATTTTTTGCAAAAAGGACCACCTCACTCTATCACAAGCCTTCGCCATATGTAGCTTGATGAACATAGCCTTTTCTTTTGAGGATTCCATCGAATGAATGGTTTCTATAGCAATGACCACCCCATCTAGGATTTTTTGATCCTCCACAAAACCACTTTGTTCCTCATAGATAAGCCCTATAAGCCATCGCTTCAACCTTTCAGCAATCAACTTGGAAATGATTTTATACACCACATTACAAAGAGGAATGGGTCAAAATTGACTCAAATGATCTACCCCCTCACATTTGGGGATGAGAGCAAGGAATGTAAAGTTTAAAGCCTGCAACATTTGCTTGTTTCTCAGAGACTCACAAACCACCTCCAATAGGTCCAACTTAATGATATCCCCAAATTCTTGATAAAATTCAACTAGAAAACTATTAGGGCCCAATGCTTTCCCTTTCTTCATCTGGAAAACAATAGCCTCTAATTCCCCCAGCGAGATATTACTCAAAATTCATCTCCCTCGTGACCAAAGAGGGAATAAAATAAAGAACCTGGTTTTCTTCCATCGAACCATCTTGAGAGTCCTCACGAAATAAAGAAGCAAAGAACTGCTCAACTTCTCTAGACATATCCTACAAATGAGATAAATTCTCACCCTTGTCATTCACTAGAATGGGCATAGAACTCCCGTCTCCTAGCCTTCACCGAGTTGAAGAAGAAAGTGGTTTTTCTGTCTCCCTCTTGTAACCACTCAACTCAAGCCTTCCATTTCCAATAAATTTCCTCACATAGCTCACACTCCTCCAAAAATTTCTGAGCCTAGGTCTCCTCCCAAAGTAAATCTTCAGAAAGACCAAACTCCCTTATCTCCCGAGTGATGACATCCAAGCTAGCTTGAGCAACAACCTTAGCATGAAAAGTATTGCCAAAGAACTACCTATTCCACCTTTTAAGTTGATATTTTACATATTGCAGCAGTTTAGAGAAGGAGTACATGGCAATACCAAAAGCAGGTCTACCTCTCCTCCACCATTCAGCCATATGCACCTGCAAAGAAGAATCTCTTAACCACATAAGCCAGAACTTGAAAGAGGGGGACCGAGCAACCCGAGCTGAAGTAGCAGAAAACTTAATAGGCCAGTGATCCAAACCCCTCCAGTACAAAATCTCAGAGCAAGAAGACAACCCTCCACCAACCTAGAAACAAGACACCAAGAAAGGATCAAGTCTCTCAGCAATACAACTCTCCTCCAATCTCCTATTGTTCCAAGTAAAGTACCCGTTCCGAGGCTTATTGTCCACTAGATTCAAAATATAGATGCTATCACGAAAAAGGAAAGCAAAGGGATCTAATCTCACAATACCACCCTTATTCTCACCCAACTCAATAATTTCATTTAAATCACCTACAACAATCCAAGGGAACAAAGGAGCAAGGCTCTGAACATAACTAATATGAGACCATAATAGCTGCTTACCAGGAAAATCAGTAGGAGCGTAGATGTTTGAGAGAAGAATAGTTTCCTCCAACTCTAGACTTGAAACAACCAAAAAGATGGAAGACTTGGAGGACACCCACCAAAGAGGATGAATCTTCAATGGATTCCACAGGCAAGCCACCCCCCTGCATTAGCAAGAGCCCCAATGCATTAGCAACTGCCCCTCACCCACAACTTAGGCAACAAACGAATCATACCTTCAACAGTTAACTTAGTCTCCTATAAGAAAAGAACATTAGGAGAATGAGTTTTGAGCAAATCACGTTTTTTTTTTGTCGAGGGCCACTGTTCAAGCCCCTTACATTGCAGGAGAGGAAAATCATTTTGGAGGGTTAGAGAAATGGGAATCCAGGGTCTTTATAGACCCAAACTCCACCAAAGACTCCCCCATCAACTTTATTTTCTCCAAATATTTCTTTCTCCCAACTTTAGAAGACTTCTCTACCACCCCTTTCTTTAGGTCTTTCTGAAGAATTCCCAATGAAGGAGAAGCCTTACTGCCTTTTACCAAGTCTTCCCACACTTTCACCAAAGAAGTGGAGATCTCTCCCTCCCCCATCTTCGTATCCACAATAGTATTAGACCTCCCATGAACCAGCATACTCAGATCCGTTTCCAATTGTACAGCCCCAATCTCTTGAGAAGCCTGGTTGTAATCTAGAATAATTCCTTCTTGAACCCCTTTTGAAACACCCTGATCCAAAAAAAAATTCCCAGATTCACCTCCATTGACCAAGATCATCTAGTACCTCAAATCTATTAAAGGAATCTCCTACCTAGTACTCCTTAAGGGTTCTCTTTTGACCCCGGTTCCTATCAAGCACTTTAGTAGGAATAAAACCCTCTGCACCTACAATCTCACTAGGCACAGGGTCTTTTCCCTTTTCAACCTTAGAAGGAATGTGAAGAGGATGATCCACCTGATTCCTAGGAGGTTTAGACTTTAGGAATCTTCTTTGTAAATGGCCATATTCACGACAAAGATGGAAATGAAATGGAAATGTCTCATAGTCAAGCTGCTGCACCCAAGAGCATGAACCCGCACAAATTTACAAAGAATTTGGAAGAGGGTTATTTAAATCTATTTCAACAAAAATACGAGTAAAAGTCATTACCTTTCTATCTTGAGTTTGCTGAGAAGGACCCACCAGTTTTCCCAGTAACAAAGCAACTCAATGCAAAATGTCATTGCACCAAAATTCCACTAGAAATATGGGGAGACAAACCCACATCGACACCTGATTCAGAAGCTCCTCTAAAGGATCACAACCCACATGCCAGGGTTTAATGAATAAACCAACCTGGTTGTGGAAATAAGGCCCTCCTTCAAACACTTTATTGTGATATGCCATGCAATTAAATGTCACCATGAAGTAACTATTTGCTAACAACATTATTTCCATATGACCCTCTGGGGACCAAGTACAATGAGCCCACAAATCTGAAATTTGGAGTGAAACCCTCATTCCCAAAAATTTGTAAAGCAAAGCATGTTTCGAGAAATACTCAATGTCCTCTGCAATCCATTCAGGCTGAATAATCAACATTGACCTATCTTTGGAATGTTCTAGGCACCCATTTGTCTTCGAAATAAGAGAACCACCAACTGGAACAAATCCACCATTACTGAAAGGAAAAGAATGCGGATCTACTGACCCAACAGTGCAGAATACATTCCCTTAACACCTTTACTACAGGGGAGAGAAGCAAAAACGAAAAACTAACAGTTTCCAAAACTTATAGAGATGCATACAATCATGGCAATGAGAAACCAAAAAGATAAGCAAAACAAAGATGACACAGTATTTACGTGGGAAAACCCTTACAGGTAAAAAACCCACCACACAAAGTCAAGTCTATTGTATTACAGTAATGAATCGATTACATACAATATCCAGACTTCTTTGTTCAGTTCACAATCACCCAGAGAGTTTCAGATTCACTGTTACAATGTTTTTACAACATACAGTTCAAAACCCTCTTCAAGAACTCACGTCCTTCTTATTCTTCAGCTCGCAACTTCAACTTACTCTGCAACCACCGACTCAACACTTGACTTCTAACCTTATGAGAAATGACATATCTCTCATCCATATGTAACCAACTCAAAAGAGCAATGAAGTCCATCCTCAAATCACGCATGTGGTCGGATCTAACAAATTTCCTACAACGAGCCGACTTTGCATACAAAGCCATTACTCAAAACGGTTGAGCTCGCCACCCTTCGTTGACAAATGCAACTTCCACAATAACTATCTTGGTTTCCGTCCAATCCCTATTCAACCAAGTGCCGTGCGTCCAAGACCCATCAATAATCGCAGCTGACAAAGCAACCAAAATGGTCAAACAGACATCGAGTGCGACCAAGACTTCAAGTCATTTCTAACACTGCCGGAGCCGGAGTCAGAACAGGAGTCGAAACAGGACTCCACCGAAATTATAGGTTCAGGAACCATTTCGGTTCCATGTCCGCCCACGGCAAAGATGAACTCATTGGAAACAGTTCTGACTGGGGTAAGTCAACCCGGGGTCAAACCAAGATGGGAACACAAAAGATCGGAGTCAGAGTCAGAGTTGGAACAGGAACAGAAAACAAGACTTCACCAAAAGTCCAAGATCAGGAACCAATCCGGTTCTGGTTCTAGCTCCGCCAACTGCAAGAAACAACAATCCAGAACCAAGACAAGGCGGAGGAAAACACCCCAAGGAGAATCCAAACATCTAGAGGAACTAGATCGTAAAAGCAGGAGTCGGGTTCGGAGTCGGAACATAAACTAAAATAGGAACCTGGCAAACGGACATTGCCAACTTCCAAAACTGGTTCCACCTCCGCCAAAACCTGTGAAGCGGAGCGAGAAGAAACATACGGTAGGAAGCGGAGTCAGAGTCGGAGTCGGAATGAGAACAGAAACCCAAAACTTAGGCAAACAAAACAATGCCAAGTTCCATCCCGGTTCTGCCTCCGCCAGAGACCCGAAACTTAGGCAAACAGAACAATGCCAAGTTCCATCCTGGTTCCGCCTCTGCCAAAACTTTGCAAACAACACAAAATCACCAAGGCATGAAAACGAGGACTTCAAGCTGGAAGTTGAGACATAATTTCTCAATAATTACTTGATTCATTTGAAAACAAACTATTATTAAAAACCTTCAAGGAACAATTTGGAGAAGAGGCCCCAAAAGCAACATGAAAATCCAAAGGGGATTTGACCCCCGATGTCTCCCCCGCAACCATAACTGAGAGAGAAAAACACCTGTTAACCCCAACATTGAGACCCCACACACAATCCAAAGCCCACACTACAACCACCCCGAATAAAGGTGAGCAAAAAAACCATAGATTTACCTACAACCACTAATAAAAGTACTGACCACAGCCCTTACCGACAACCAACACACCCAACCCCACACCTCTCCAAACGCCCCAACCCCAGATCACACCTTTTCCAACAACAATCTCGACACCTATTAGACCACCGAGCACATGCACGAAGAGGAATGGCCTTATGCAGGCCTCGGCCTAGACCAGGCGACAAACCCCAGCTGCGACACCATCCGATAAAAATCACAATGCCACCATATTATAGTTAATTACTATATATATAATTATAATATAATAATATTAATAATTATTAATATATTATAATTATATATAAATAGTTAATATATATAATTTATATTATAGTTATTAATAATATTATATATTAATAACTATAATAAAATAACTATAATTATTATATTATATTATTATAATTATTATATTTTATTATTATGAATATGTTATTTTATAATATATAATATTAATATTATAGTTATTAGTATATAATATAGCTATTAATATTATATATTATTAATAATTATAAATAATATAATACATAATATTTATAATATATTATAAATAATTATAATATATTATTAATAACTATTTTATTATAGTTATTAATATATTAATAAATCATCATTATTGATATATTGAATAAAATTAATTGATAATATTTTTATTTAGGATTAAAATAATGCAATGTGATGGAAAATATTCAATTATAAGAAAATTGAATTGTAGATTGTATCTATTTTTCTTATCTTGTGTTTGTGGGTGAGAACCGCATCATGAGGTGTCATTTTGGTTCTCCTTGTGGTTGGAGGGTGAGTGGGGTGTGTTGGGAATATTCCCCTTCATATCCTGTGTTGGACTTGTTTTGGAGTCCCTTGTAGACCTCCTAGTTCTTGGGAAGCATCTCATTCATTTTCTCATGTGTTGGAGATAGGGTGTGGTTATTTGCCTTGGTCTCCCAATTTTTGTTGTCAATTTTGAGTTTGTATGGTGTTATAATATTTTTTGTGAGTCTTGGACATTTCCATTGGGTATGAGACCTAAAAATATTCCTCCATTCAGTCTCTATCTAGAACTACAATGATTTTTTAGGACTACAACTCTAAAATAGGACTACAACATTATTTTTGGATTCCAACATACTTTTTAGACTTCGACATTTTGTAAGGAGTCTGACACATTTTAGGACACTTGAATACTAGTGTTCTAGTGTCCAAGTTCCAGGTGCTAATGTCCCCTTGCTAGGCTAGTGTCCTTTTGGTGTACTATAGTCCTTTATTTCATTGTATGACATGTATTTATAAGAATTTCTCAGGGAAAATTTATATACAAAAGTTGTTCCCCTTGGCCTTGTAAGTCTTCCCATATTTTCACTTCATTGAAAAGTGTCATAATCTAGAAGTTGCCATATTTTCATTGGGAAGTGTTCCTTTGCATGAAAGTGATCCATTATCATTTTGTTTGTTGGAGGGTTGTATCTCTGAGCATTGTAACCTCTTGTGAAGGTTTGAACCATGTAATTTGGTGTCATTGGTTGGGATTTTTTTCCCATTTTTCTTTGGTAAGTGTTCCTTGTGTCTAGGTAAATAATGGTCATTTTGATAGATTGAGTATGACATATCCTAGTGGCTTTGCCTCTTTCTTAGGTTTCCCTTGATGTCATAAGTGTCATCATATGTGTGTACAAAGTTGGATTTAAGTTAGGTGGTTCCCTAATCCTACCCTTGTGTTATGTTGGTGAGGTAACGTGGTCATGAGTTATGACATAATTGTTGTCATGGTGAATTCCCATTGTCTCATAGGTTCATTGTGGTAGTTTCATTATAAAATTGGTAAGTATTCCACTTGTGCCGCCTTTCTTGGAGAAATGATGAGGTCATTAATGTGGTTAGTGTCCTTGTACTTGATATGATTCTTGTATGCGCATTAGCATGTAGTGCGACATGTCAATATACATTGTGAACATTGATGTCATTATTGTGTTGTTCTTTCAAAAAATGTTCACTTGGCTAACGTTTTGGGTGTGTGGCTTGGAGAATTATAAGAGTTGAGAGCTCTCTTTAGTAGGAAAAATTGTTCCTTATTGAGGAAGAATAAAGAGGGATGCAAAATAGAGAAGGGAAACTAGAGTCGAGTAGGGAAAAATAGTCTTGTGGTTCATTTTTGTACTGTGCTCTATGAAGGATCATGTGAGCATGTTTATTAGCTTATTACATAATTTTTTATAATTTAATACAAGCAGTGATTATCTTTAATATTTTTGTCTATGCGTACATGATAATGAGTGTTAAACTATTAGGTTTAATTCAACCTTCATTGGACCTCCTTACCTAAAATACATCATACTCTTAATGAGCAAGTGCAAGATGATCAAATGATCAATAATTGATAGATTAAACTATACCAACCTTCCTATTTATAGGAAATAGATATAAATAATGCAAGGAGAGCTTACTAGAATATCCCTAAGCCACCTTATAAGTAATTAATGCCCCAAGAAAAATAATTGTTACCCAAATCTCACTAACGAGCTCATTCAGGTAGAGTTTTTTCCTTAAAAATAAATCAGGTACATTTCATTTATTATTTTCTCCTATATTGCATTCAAATGCATAAATGGAATAATTTAAAAGATTACATTTACAAATTACTGCATTTACACATATGCATGTAACATAGGAAAGATTGTACAAATATTTTCTGAACAAAGAAGTAATCTTTATTGAATGTAAAGTGTACATTGTCTCACACAAGCCGTGAGACTAACTTATCCATTGTAAACAAACTTTCCAATGTAAACAAAGAAAATTATATACATGGATAGGTAAACAAAAAAAATATACAAATAAGGAGAAAGACCAGTCATTTCTTGAATGACTGGTTCGGTATGTTGTCTTGCTTTGTTGATGCCTTGGTCTGCTTGTGTCCTCCTTGGTTCCTCTACTGTCCTAGTGCCTGCATTTGAGTGATCAATGATGTTAGAGCAATGAAAAATCTCTAAGCAATGAAGAGTCTCCAACCTTACATGTACAAACACCTATGCATATATAAAAAGATCTCTATATACCTTGAACAAGAAATGCATAATTTAGGTGTCCAAGAGAGCCATTGAGTCATTATTTTCCCTAAAACATGCACATGTTTTTCTAGTTTGTTTGTTTCATGTGCAAATATAGGGAAAATAATGTTGTTGTTTTAATTCATCAGATTTCTAGCAAGTGGGATAAATGTGGCTCCCACAAGGGTTGAGCCCAACGTGTTTTGTTATGTTTTAAGAAGCATGGAGAGGTAATTCATCTCTTGATGATTCACACAAATGAGAACATATCATTTATGATGATGATTTTTCAGTCTTATTGAAGGTTGCATGTACTTGTTCAAAGAAATCATAAAGGTTTTATTCAATGTCTTGCATAAAACAGATTTAAGAAATGCAATGATGTACAAGTTACATGATAGGCACAATTACATAATGATCATGTTACAGTATGATATCCAATTAATAGTGCATATGAAGCATGGTGACGCTGATGCAAAATAGTACCCTAGATGCATGGTTAGGTTAATCAACATTGAATAGTATAGTGGAATATATGCACTATGGTCAGTATAGTGTGTACATGATTGTTTTTCTCTGATATCAACTGCAAGTGACATCACAAAGTAAATGACAAAAGGGTAGATTAGGTGTGACATTTCAGCCTCAATGAATAGTGAGTCATATATGCTGACACTTTATCAGGTATAATCATGTGGTATTGATCTTACAACCATAATTAAATGAAACATTGATCATTCAGAGTAATTAAAGGAAACAATACATGGGGTACATTCCAATATCCAATAGTGGTAATGACATCATGTGTAGTGGGATCATGACATATTAAAGCCTTTTTGAATAGAGTTGCATCAAATTAGAAAGTCAAATGAGCAAACAGGTAATTGATTCCCTGTAGGACCAAAATAGTGATCTAGTATGGCAACATGTTAAGGAAAGTGTCTCAAAATCTGGAATGATGAAACAGTAATACAAGATGCCTATTGCACAAGATAGTGAGATCCAAGATCAACATCTTCACGAGGAAAATCATATAAAAAAAAGATGGTGCTCCTTTAACTATTTGAGCTTGTGTAGTGAGCTGAAGAAATGAGCCATACAGATCTCAGTTGGAAACAAATGATAGTGACCTCTTCAACAAATGTGATAGTCACTTATGATGATCACAAAGGAAAAGCTTCATTCATTTTAGATAAATAAATTTTAGATTGGTGAATAGGCATAAGTGCAGCCATTTGAATGAAGAAGAGCAATAATGTGACTAATGGATAGTCCTTATACATGAGGAACTTGATTATGAAGTTTCGGGGGACTGTGCATAAGCATCATAAGGACAAGGGTTACAACAGTCATCGCATATGATAGACAAGCATCAGATAATGACATCATGATTAATGTGGAAAATGTTTCAAGATTTACATTGAATGTGAAGAGCAGTGAGCTATGTGACAGTGAGGGAGGCTTGATCAAGAGTTGTACATATTTTACATAATCATGATATGAAAAGAATGCATAATCTATAATGATAGCAGGAGCTATCATGAGTCATGTAGAGTAGATATGAGTTAATGCATGAGTTTCTACAATGGAACCACTATCTTCAGGGTTTTCAAGAAAAGGAACTAGGGTCTTATATCTGGAAAAAGGTAACATACAATATACAGTGATGAGGTGTTTCTATAAAAACTGCAAATTTCCAAGGGTTTGTATAGGACACGGGCTTGAAGTAACCCGGATGGTTTTTTCTATTTGGTTTGAAAACCTATAGTGACCATGAAGTAAAGAGAATAAGAAAAGCTACAGAAATGAGGTTTTTAAAATGCTTCTGCCTGAAAACAAGTTATGTCTGTGAGAAAAGTTTTTCCATCTAGAGAATGGATTAAATGTAAAGTTGAGAACATGAAATGAACAACAAAGAAATTTATAGATAAGATCCCTTAAAATCAAGAAGATAAACATAGGATGTTTTCCATTTTCTACAAAGAATATTCATGGCCGCAACTATTTTCTTCTATCTTTTGCTGATATACATAAAATCTACAGATTCTACAAGATGACATACCACAAAAAAATGTAGAGAAAATCATAAGGGTTGAATCAAAGAATTCCTGAAGGAAGAAACCATCGTGGGTTTCGTGCTCGGACTAAAAAACCCTCATATATATCAAGAAGAAATACACATAAATTGTTCTGTTTTTATTTTTCTATTGAGCAAAAAATCAAAGAGAGTTTTAATTTCTCAGAAAGAAAAAGCATTCTATGGCCGCAACCCAGGAAAAAATTGAAGCTACAACAAAATAAATGACAGCTACAAGAACCTTGATGAAGTGAAGCTAGAGATTCAAAACCCTTGGCTATGAATGAAAGTTGAAAAAACCCAAAATAAAATATATAAAATGTCGTGACCTGTTAAGCCAAAAAATCATAGATAAAAGGGGTTCTCATTCAGATTTCTTCTGAAAAGTAAGCTTACCAATATTATATTGAAGTAATCGACAGAGAATACAAAGTTCAAGCCTTTGTATATGCAAAAATCGGCCACAAAAACCTTTAGAAAAGCCTCTGAGTTTCTCCAAAACCCTAAGTCGATGATGGCCAAGCTTCTTTAGGAAGCTTCATGAGAAATGAAATGAAAATGATTTATTTTTCCTTGATTTTTTTTCATTAGGGTTGGAAACCCTAGATATGTCGATAAGGAGAATGGTATTTTTGCCTTTGATTTTTATAAAATCAATATCAACTAATATGCCGCGGGTCCTCTCATGGAGATATGTATGCCTTAGGCAATTTTACTTGCCTTATGGTATCTTTTGCACCTTTGGTGATGTAAGTGCTACACATGTACACTTGGATGAATCAATTCCACATCAACACAAAAATGCCACCTCAGAAATGAGTATACATGCCTTGTTCATTGACCGAGTTATATTTGCATGTGACTCAATTGTAAAACAAATGACTTTAAGGTGAAATTATAAACCTTAATTAGTCATTTTGTTATTATTTAATGCAAGTAGGGGTGACTTGTCCAATCAAGGAAAGTAGTTTTTAATCGATCTTAATGCTTTTGCAAGCATATAGGAGTCCTTAATTAGTTGGTTGCAAAATTTGGAGAGCATCTAGGAGGGTTTTATTACTTTTGAGAGATTTTAGGGGTTGTTTGGTGAGTCATTTTGGTAGACTAAGTCATGTTTGAGTTTTTCATACATTTGGAGCACTTTTGAGGAAAATCTAGTCTCTATATTTTTGGATTTTTAGTTGCATCCGACCCAAGGTGGTTCTAGAACCTATTTTGGTGGAACCACTTGGTGTTGGCTACTTAGTCTCTTTTGTAACTCATCTTTGACTTAGTTCACATTATGCAGTTAGAGACTTAGTGACTTTTACAGTCCTTTGGCACAATATTTGGCATTTTTTGTAACTCTTGGAATATGGAATATAGTTTATACCTTGAAGATAGCTGGTAATGGAATTTTTTCCTTCTTATTCTTGCAGCTCTTATGTATATCCAGAAGATTGATCAGGTTATTAGTGAAATTATCCTTTTTTCCTTATAACTTTGTCTCTTAATTTGTATCTTTTTTTGCAAAAAGCTTGTTCTCATAGGTTGCTAGGAGTGTCTTGAAAATGCATACAAATTTTAGTTGCGAATTCATTTTCCAGTTATAAGTTTATGTATTTAGTCCTCTTAGTGAAATATTAATGCAAAAGCTATGCTGCAATGAGTTGTGCAAGTGTTTTCACTATCAGTAAAAATCAAGTGTCATAGTTTTCTAGTTTTCATGTCCACTTTAAAGTTTGGTGTATCACTTTAGTTTTCCTTTAAGTTTCCACTTTTCCAGTTTTAGTCCTTTTTAAAGTTATCCTTCTCCCTTTTCCTCGAAAGTCTGTAGTTTAGGTGATAACCATTTAGGAAGCCACCCTCATCCGGAGATTCATTCCAATATTTAGGTCACCCACAACCTAGGAGTGTTTCCATGTTCCTCCAGAAAGCTAAGTTCTGTAATTTAGCAAGGGTGCGTTTTTGAGAGAACAATTTTTAGCACGCCTGGTGGGACACGTTCATCAACATATCTTGCTGGTTTGGTATGCAACCAACAATTTTCAAGATCTTTTAGAGGTCATTGAAGCATATCTGGCGACTCCGTGAAGTGAAAGAAGAGTAGAGCCAGTACTGATTACAACACATGAGAAAAATACAAATAAGGAGTGCTAAAGATTTCAAGTTTTTGCAGCTGTCACCACCTAGAAGACAAGGCATAGCAGCAAAAATAACTCCTCCATTGAAGAGAGTTCAATTGACACCACTTGGTGTAAGACTTGAATCTTTTTTCTCACCACCAAGGAGGAGAGGTAGACCATCCAGAAGGCAAAGTAAGACTCGTTCTACCTCACCAAGTTTTAGAACAACAAGCTCACCTTCAAGCAACCCAAAGGAAGTTGCATTTGCTGCTTCTACAGGTTCAAGTGCATTTACATTTTCAAGTTTTTTTGCTTCAACAAGTTCTATTCCTGTCGTTCAAGCATAGAATAATCCATCTCAACGACCTCCAATGGCTAGAAACCAACCATTTATGCCATTTAATGGAGGCAATCCATTAAATTTAGCACAACATGATGAAATTCCTACAACTTCTTTTAAAAGTCTACCTTTCTATTCAACCTAATATGCCTTTGCAAATACCTCCTTTTGCACCTTTGCCAGTTGTACCAACATTAACAACTACTGTTCAAGTTGCTGTTACTCAAGAAGCTATTGTTCGAAGCTCATCTCAAGAGCTACAAGAGATCAAAAGTCTGCTTCAGACTTTTGGTAACAAGTTAGTGAGCCTAGAAAAGCAACAATCTCATAATAGACCACCTTATCAACAATAGAACTAGGAAGCGAATCAACCTTATGAAGGTCAGCAACAACAATATCAAGGCAACATGCAGCCATACCAAGGTCCTAGACAAAACATAAATTCAAGGCCTTTTTCAGGCATACAATCCAACACCTGTTAGTGTAGCCAGGGGCCTTGTCCCCATTCAAAAAAATCTTGTAGCAGATTATGAGTGGTGCTATCCTTGCAACCAGCCACATAATCAAGCCACATGCTCTAATGGAGTTATTAATAAAGAATTAATGGTGCGTATTGCTTCAAGTTCACAATAGAACGTACCTAATGATGGAGCTCCACATCAACAGGAGCAACCTACAAGTGATACTACTCTGCTGAACTGGCAAGGAGAAGAATTTTGTGGAGTTAATGCAAATGATTCTCTAGTTGCAAAAAACAAATGATCAAAGAAAATAGCTCTTGAGCTTGAGAAAAAAATTGATAAAGGGAAAGTAGTAGTTGCAGAACCATCTACATCACAAGTGCCTCACATTTTGCAGAGGAACTCTCAAGGAGCTACCAAGGAGCAACCACACTTGCGAGCAGATCATGCTGGTGTAAAGACCCATCAAAAGGTAAATTCGGCTGTACCTTTTAACATAATTGATAATATGAAGAAGATGAATATAACAATGTCAATGTGGGATTTATTAGCTATCCCAGGTCAAAAGGACTTGTTGTAGACAACTTTGTCTGATTTAAAAGTGTCTGATGAGCCATTAGTAGGTCAGGTTAGAGCTGTTTTCACAAATACTCCTCAGGACAACAAACAACAACCCAACAAAGAAATGGGTAAGGATGTCAAACCACCTTTGTTTTATGCTAATTTGATCATAGGTGATAAATTAGTCCATAATTGTATGGTGGATAGTGGGGCTAGTAGCTCTGTGATGCCAAAGAAAATTGCAAATAGGCTAGGACTGAAATATCAACCTTTAGAGAAAGGAGTAGTCCAGTTGGATGAAACCTCAATTAATACCATAGGTGTCATCAAGAGTTTGAACCTTACACTTCATGCTTGCCTGAACTTTTCAGTTCCCCAAGATATATGTCATTAATCTACCACCTTTCTTTGCTTTGTGTCTATCAAGGGACTTTACAGCCAAGATACGGGGTTATGTATCTGCTGACTGGTCACATATAAGATTTAGAATGAGATATGGAACTAAGGTTACCATTAATTCTGAAAAATTGGCCAAGGATCATATAGAACCTTATAATCCAAGTGCGATTAATGTTGTTCCTAGTGCTGCAGACACAAATTGTGTTGTTTTTTATGATAGTGAGCTTGTTGTTGCTCAAGAGCTGCAAGCTAAAGTTATACCTGATGTGCTGTTACATAAATGGGTAGTAGAGAATGTGGAGGATAATCCTGATGGTCATATTCATGATGCTGGTATGGGTGTCTATGTGCTACATGAACCTGATGCAGAGGTGCCAAACATTGATAAGAGTACATATCAACTGCTAAAGTAGAAAGATGAGCTTTGGGAGATGTATTTTGATGGCTCTAGGAGTAAGAATGGATTTGGAGGGGGTGCAATGCTTGTGTCCCCACAAGGTGATAAATATTTTTCTACATTCCATTTCACCTTTGTGTGCTCTAACAACACTGCTGAGTATGAGAGTCTTATTCAAGGTCTTGAATGGGCAAGGAAAAGAGGAGTAAGCTATCTGAAGGTTTATGGAGATAGTGAGCTGATTGTTAATCAAGTAAGAGGCCTCAGTGTTGCTAAGAACAATGCCTTGAAGTCCTACAAAAATAGGGTTTGGGATGTGATGGAAGAATTTAGTGCATTTAATTTGGTCTTTGTTCCCAGAAATCAGAACAAACATGCAGATAGGCTTGCAACCATTGGAGCACAATTTGATATTCCCAATGATCTCAAGAAAGAGAAGGTACAACAATATGTGAAAGTTGTGGTCATGCCCTCAATTCTTGATAACAACGTTCACTGGCAAGTGTTTGACAGTGATGAGCATATTCTATCTTTTCTACTTAAGGAAGATCAGTTTTCTGTAGTGAATCAAGAGAAGCTTAAGGAACAGTATGATGATTAGGTCATACAGCTGAAGACAAATAAGTTACCCAAGGGTCTTATCACCTTGGAGTCAATTTTCAGCACTGATGATCAGCTTAAGAAGGGTAAATCTGGTCTGTAGATCAAAGAAGAACATTATGAAGAGCTAGAGATTTTCAAAGGTAAGCTCCTTAAGATAGGTAAGGTCTGTTCAGCTGAAGATAAAGAAGCTTTCATTGCTTTATGTCAAGATTTTCATGACGTGTTTGCGTGGGAGTATTCTAATTTGAAAGGGTTTGATCCCCATATTACCCAGCATACCATCGAATCAGAACTTGATGCTAAGCCTATTAGGCAAAAAAAAAGGCCTTTAAAACCTAAATTAGAGCCTCTTATGATCAAAGAGCTGACCAAACTAGTTGAAGGGGGTATTATATTTCCCATTAAACATACATCATGGGTTTCTAACCTTGTCTTGGTTAGAAAGAAAAATAGAGAGATCAGACTCTGTGTAGACTTTAGGGATCTTAACAAAGCATCATCAAAGGATCATTACTCACTGCCCTCCATGGAGCAGATCCTTTAGGTAGTTGCTGGTTCAGAGAGTTTTTCTTTACTAGATGGTTATTCTGGTTATAACCACGTGTTGGTCAAAGAGGAAGACCAGTTTAAGATTGCTTTTACAATGAAATGGGGTACAATGGCCTACAAGAGAATGCCTTTTGGCTTGTCCAATGATGGAGCCACTTTTTAGAGGGCTATGGACATGGATTTCCAAAGTTTAATCAGTAAGATTGTCCTCATTTATCTAGATGATGTCATAGTATTCTCCAAGAATGTTGATGAGCATTTGTCTCATTTGAAACAAGTTTTTGAAAGATGTAGGGAATTTGGTATATCCCTCAATCCGAAAAAGAGTATCTTTTCTATCCATGAAGGCAAGCTTCTTGGACATATAGTGTCAAAATAGGGGATCACCATTGATCCTGAAAGAGTCAAAGCCATATTGGAGTTGCCATTACCCAATCATAAAAAAGGGTTGCAGAGTTTCTTAGGCATAATTAATTTTTTGAGAAGGTTTATACTTGATGTTGCAAATCTTTTACAGCCTTTGACTTCCATGTTGAAGAAGAATGTAGTTTTCAGCTGGACTAGAGAAGCTAAATACAATTTTGAAGCAATCGAGGAGGATTTAGCATCAGCTCCCACTTTGGTAATCTAGATTTTTCAAAAGATTTCACTCTATATGCTTTTGGTAGCTTAAGTTCAATTTCTGCTATGTTGGTTCAAAAAAATAATGATGATTTAGAGTAGCCTATAGCCTTTTTCAGTCAAGGTTTAGTTGATTATGAGAAGAGGTATACCTTTGTGGAGAAACATGTTCGCTATGATTAGGAGCTTAAAGAAATTTAACCCTTTAGTCTCCAACAACAAGATTCATGTTATGGTTGCACACCCTAGTGTGAAGGAGTTTCTGTTGAGTAAAGACTTGAATGAAAAAAGAGCAGGGTAGATCACAAGAGTTATGGAATTTGACGTTAACATCAAAATTATAAATCTTTTCAGAGGTAGAGGACTCTGTGAACAGTTGGCCTCAAGTCCTGAAAATGATCAGAAATCAGAATCATAAACTGTTCTAGTCAATGATAATGAGCTTTTGGATGCTACACCTATGCTAGATGCAAGTTGGGTTCAAGATATGACCCATTTTCTCCAGAATGGTGAATGTCCACCAGGTTTAGATAGGGATAAACGAAGATACTTTAGGTTACAATGTATACCATATGTGCTAATTGATAATATTCTTTTCACAAAAGATCTGAATGGTGTTTTATTAAGATCTATGGAACTGTAGGGGGACATTTTTCCCCAAGAACAACTGCCTAGAAGATAATGAGAGCTGGCTATTACTAGCCAAGCTTGTTCAAGGATGCTTATGCTTGGGAAAGAAAGTGTGTTAAATGTGCTCTTTTTGGAGGGAAAGAGAGGCTTCCAACTTTTCCTTTGCAGCCAATTCAGGTTGAGTAACCCTTCATGAGATGGGGCATTGATTTTATTGGACCAATAAATCCACCTTCAAGTGTAGGTCACAGGTGGGTAATTACATCAATTGAGTACTTTACACGGTGTACAAAAGCAGTGGCTTTGAAAGAGGCCAATGAATCTTCCGTTCTAAGCTTTTATGAGGATATAGTAACCAGGTTTGGAGTACCTGACTCAATTATCTTAGATAATGCCTTAGCATTTGATAGATTAAGAGTGAGTGATTGGGATATCAAAAATATAATTCATTTGAATACCTCTTTAAATTATTACCCACAAGGTAATGGTTTGGCTGAAAGTACAAACAAGAATCTGATCAGGATTATTAAGAGAACCATGGAGGATAATCAAAGGATATGTCACATCACGTTGAAATCTACACTGTGGGCAGATAGAATAACTCCTAAGAGATCTATTGGAAATTCTCTATATGTACTGGTTTATGGTAAAGAGGCAAGATTGCCTTTACCCGTAGAGCTGCCAACTCTAGACATTGTACATTAACTAGAGATGTTTGAAGAACAAGACCCAATGTCTGTTAGATATGCTCAACTCATGGAGCTGGAAGAGACAAGAGATAAGACAATGAAGTCTTTGTAGTATCATCAAATCCAAACAAAGAGAGTCTTTGATAAGAAAGAAACTCCCAGAGTATTCAAAGAAGGTGATGTTGTGCTCGAGTGGGATGAATTGAAAAGCAGGCCAGGTAAGCACACAAAGTTTGACAACTTCCAGAGTGGCCCGTTTGTCATTATTATATGCAAGGAGCATAATACATTCCAGTTATCAAAGATGGATGGAGAAATCTTGCTTATCCCAGTAAATGGGATTCACCTCAAATGCTATTTTGAGGTATGATATACCTTTGTATATGCTAGGTTAGGTTTTTTGTTTTCAATAAAGTGCTGCTGCACTATAGTTTAGATGCAAGTTTTCATTCCCTAAGTACTTTTTAGCATAGTTAGATAGTTTTATTTTTGCTGTTTTGTTTTCAATAAGTGCCAGGATGTCATTCATATCAATCAAGTCTGGGTTATAAAAGTTATGAGTTTATTACATAAGTTTTGAGCCTAGTTTCTGAGTGACTCCGTACCCAAGGATAGGTTTAGGCAACTGGTCAGGATGTTTAGCAGGAAAACATACAACAAATGTCTCCATAAATGTTACCCAAATTTCACTAACGAGCTCATTCAGGTAGAGTTTTGTCCTTTAAAGTAAATGTACATTTCATTTCTTATTTTCTCCTATATTACATTTAGATGCATAAATGGAATAATTTAAAAGATTACACTTACAAATTTCTACATTTACACATATGCATGTAACATAGGAAATATTGTACAAATCTTTTATGAACAAAGAAGTAATCTTTATTGAATGTAAAGTATACATTGTCTCACACAAGCCGCGAGACTAACTTATCCATTGTAAACAAACTTGTCCAATCTAAACAAAGAAAATTATATACATGGATAGGTAAACAAACAAAATGTACAAATAAGGAGAAAGACCAGTCATTGCCTGAATGACTGGTTCGATATGTTGTCTTGCTTTGTTGATGCCTTGTTCTGCTTGTGTCCTCCTTGGTTCCTCTGTTGTCCTAGTGCCTACATTTGAGTGATCAATGATGTTAGAGCAATGAAAATTCTCTAAGCGATGAAGAGTCTCCAACCTTACATGTACAAACACCTATGCATATATAAACAGATCTCTATATACCTTGAACAAGAAATGCATACTTTAGGTGTCCAAGAGAGCCATCAAGTCATTATTTTCCCTAAAACATGCACATGTTTTTCTAATTTCTTTGTTTCATGTGCAGATATAGAGAAAATGTTGTTGTTTTAATTCATCAGATTTCTAACATGTGGGATAAATGTGGCTCCCACAAGGGTTGAGCCCAGCGTGTTTTGTTCTATTTTAAGAAGCATGGAGAGGTAATTCATCTCCTTATGATTCACACAAATGGGAACATATAATTTATGATGATTAGTTTTCAGTCTTATTGAAGGTGACATGTACTTGTTCAAAGAAATCATAAAGTTGTATTCAATGTCTTGCATAAAATAGATTTAAGAGATGCAATGATGTACAAGTTACATGATAGGCATAGTTACATAATGATCATGTTACAGTATGATAGCCAAACAACAGTGCATATGAAGCATGGTGACACTGATGCAAAATGGTACCCTAGATGCATGGTTAGGTTAATCAACATTGAATAGTACAGTGGAATATATGCACTATGTTCAGTATAGTGTGTACATGATTGTTTTTCTCTGATATCAACTACAAGTGACATCAAAAATTAAATGACAAAAGGGAAGATTAGGTGTGACATTTCAACCTCAATGAACAGTGAGTCATAAATGTTGACACTTTATCAGGTATAATCCTATGGTATTGATCTTACAACCATAATTAAATGAAACAGTGATCATTCAGAGTAATTAAAGGAAACAATACATGGGGTACATTCCAATATCCAATAGTGGTAATGGCATCATGTGTAGTGGGATCATGACATATTAAATAATTTTTGAATAGAGTTGCATCAAATCTGAAAGTCAAATGAGCAAACAGGTAATTGATTCCCTATAGGACCAAAATAGTGATCTAGTATGGTAGCATGTTAAGGAAAGTGTTTCAAAATATGGAATGATGAAACACTAATACAAGATGCCTATTGTACAAGATAGTGATATCCAAGATCAAAATTTTCACGAGGAAAATCATATAAACAAAATATGGTGCTCCTTTAACTATTTGAGCTTATGTAGTGAGTTGAAGAAATGAGCCATACAAATCTCAGTTGGAAACAAATGACAGTGAGCTCTTCAACAAATGTGATATTCACTTATTATGATAAAAAAGGTAGAGCTTCATTCATTTTAGATAAATAACTTTCAGATTGGTGAACAGGCATAAGTGCAGTCATTTGAATGAAGAAGAGTAGTAGTGTGACTAATGGACAGTTCTTATACATGAGGAACTTGAACATGAAGTTTTAGGTTACTGTGCATAAGCATCAAAAGGATAGGGGTTACAACAGTCATAGCATAGGACATACAAGCATCAAATAATGACAACATGATTAATGTGGCAAATGTTTCAACATTTACATTGAATGTGGAGCAGTGAGCTGTGTGATAGTAAGGGAAGCTTGATCAAGAGTTGTACATATTTTACATAATCATGATAGGAAAAGAATGCATAATCTATGATGACAACATGAGCTATCATGAGTCATGTAGAGTAGATACAAGTTTATGCATGAGTTTCTACAGTGGAACCACTATCTTCAGGGTTTTCAAGAAAAGGAACTATGGTCTTATATTTGGAAAAAAGGTAACATGCAATATATAGTGAGGAGGGATTTCTATAAAATCTGCAAATATCCAAGGGTTTGTACAGGACACAGGCTTAAAGTAACCCAGATGGTTTTTTTTTTTGTCTGAAATCCTAGAGCGACCATGAAGTAAAGAGAATAAGAAAAGCTACGAAATGAGGTTTTTAAAATGCTTCTACCTGAAAACAAGTTATGTCTGCAAGAAAAGTTTTTCCATTTGGAGAATGGATTAAATGTAAAGCCCAGAACATGAAATGAACAACAAAGAAATCTACAGATAAGATGCCTCAAAATCAAGAAGATAAATAGAGGATGCTTTCCATTTTCTGCAAAGAATATTCATGGACGCAACTATTTTCTTCTATCTTTTGCTGATATACATAAAATCTACAAATTCTTCAAGATGACATACCACAAAAAAATGTAGAAGAAATCATAAGGGCCTAATCAAAGAATTCTTGAAGGAAGAAACCATTGTGGGTTTTGTGCGAGGAATAAAAAACCCCCATATATATCAAGAAGAAATACATAGAAATTGTTTTGTTTTTATTTTTCTGTTGAGCAAAAAATCAAAGAGAGTTTTTATTTCTCAAAAAGAAAAAGCATTCTATGGCCACAACCCAAGAAAAATTTGAAGCTACAACAAAAGAAATGACAACTACAGGAACCTTGGTGAAGTGAAGTTGGAGATTCAAAACCCTCAGCCATGAATGAAAGCTGAAAAAACCTAGAATAAAATACACAAAATTCCGTGACCTGTTAAGCCTAAAAATCACAGATAAAAGGGGTTTTCATTCAGATTTCTTCTAAAAAGTAAGCTTACCAATATTGTATTGAAGTAAACGACATAGAATACAAATTTCAAGCCTCTATAAATCTAGAAATCCGCCACATAAACCTTTTGAAAAGCCTTGGAGTTTCTCCAAAACCCTAAGTCGATGATGACCAAGCTTCTTCAGGAAGCTTCATGAGAAATGAAATGAAAATGATTTATTTTTCCTTGATTTTTTTTCGTTAGGGTTGGAAACCCTAGATATGCCGATAAGGAGAATGGCATTTTTGCCTTTGATTTTTATAAAATCAATATCAACTAATATACTGCAGGTCCTCTAATGGAGATATGTATGCCTTAGGAAAATTTTCTTGCCTTATGGTATCTTTTACACCTTTGGTGATGTAAGTGCTACACATGTACACTTGGAGGAATCAATGCCACATCAACACAAAACTGCCACCTCAACAATGAGTATATGTGCCTTGTTCATTGAATGAGTTATATTTGCATGTGACTCAATTGTAAAACAAATGACTTTAAGGTGAAATTATAAACCTTAATTAGTCATTTTGTTATTATTTAATGCTAGTAGGGGTGACTTGGCCGATTAAGGAAAGTAGTTGTTAATTGATCTTAATGCTTTTTGAAGCATACAGGAGTCCTTAATCAGTTGGTTGCAACATTTGGAGAGCATCTAGGAGGGTTTTATTGCTTTTGAGAGCTTTTTAGGGGTTTTTTGATGAGTCACTTTGGTAGACTAAGTCATGTTTGAGTTTTTCATACATTTGGAGCACTTTTGAAGAGGATCTAGTCTCTATATTTTTGGATTTTTAGTTGCATCTGACCTAAGGTGGTTCTAGAACCTTTTTTGGTTGAGCCACTTGGTGTTGGCTACTTAGTCTATTTTGTAACTCATCTTTAAGTTAGTTCAGATTATGCAGTTGGAGACTTAGTGACTTTTACAGTCCTTTGGCACAATATTTGGCATTTTTTGTAACTCTTGGAATATGGAATATAGTTTATACCTTGGAGATAATTGGTAATGGAATTTTTTCCTTCTTATTCTTGCAGTTCTTGTGTATATCCTTAAGATTGATCAAGTTAGTAGTGAAATTATCCCTTTTTCCTTATAACTTTGTCTCTTAATTTGTACCTTTTTTCTGCAAAAAGCTTGTTCTCGCAGGTTGCTAGGAGTGTCTTGAAAATGCATATAAATTTTAATTGCGAATTCATTTTCCATTTACGAGTTTATGTATTCTGTCCTCTTAGTGAAATATTAATGCAAAAGCTATGCTGCAATGAGTTGTGCAAGTGTTTTCACTATTAGTAAAAATCAAGTGTCATAGTTTTCTAGTTTTCATGTCCACTTTAAGGTTTGGTGTATCACTTTAGTTTTCCTTTAAGTTTCCACTTTTCTAGTTTTAGTCTTTTTTAAAGTTATCCTTCTCCCTTTTCCTCGAAATTCAGTAGTTTAGTTGATAACCATTTAGGAAGCCGGTCTCATCCAGAGATTCACTCCAATCTTTAGGTCACCCACAATCTAGGAGTGTTTCCATGTTCCTCGAGAAAGCTAAGTTTCATAATTTAGGAAGGGTGCATTTTTGAGAGATAACAATAATCAATACACAAAGTTGGGTGCCAAATATTACCACTATAACATGTCATTGCACATTCTCTAAGGAAACCCATTTACACTCTTCTAAGCCTAGCACCCAAGTTTCAATTGCTATTAGGATTTAGTGTTGTACACTATTGCATAAATTTTTATATTATAATGTTGTAATTAAATAATTATTTAGTTATGGTACACCTAGGAGGTGTTCTTAGCCACACTAGGTAATTATTTGGGGTTTTTAAAAAAGTTGTATAGTAACATTGGGTTATTTTTTGTGTGGGAGACATAGGATAATAATTCAATATTGGGGAAAATATTTAATAAAGTGAAAACTTAGTACCCAATATTAAATGAGGGGTTAATGGTTTTGTGTTTACATGATTTTATGGAACACTTATTTATATTACCACTTGGTTGTATTTGTGTGAGCTTGTATCTATAAAAGCAAACACATGTTTAGTGGTTAAGGTTGGCTGGGCAAGTGGGCTGCCATTATTGAGTCTTTCTGAAGAGTGCATATGTGAAGAATGGCATGGGATGTGTGAATTCATGCTTGGACACATGAAGGATGCATTGGAGAGGCTTGATGCTTCAAAATTATTCATGGTAACTCTTTAAGTGCATGTATTGTTTTATTACTGAATAATAGATGAAGTATGGATGATTTTGGAGGCTAGGTTTTTCCCTTTTGAGGGTTTTTCTAGGGTATATCTTGTGTTATATTGTGGCTTGTATATTTTATTTATGAATTATGGTCATTATGTAAGCTTTTATGCATTCTTTTCTCTCATGGGCTTATATAGGAAATGGGTTAAGAATGTCGGTATGATGCATTATTTCCTAATACTTGCATCTATGACCCAAGCACATTTGTAGTGTCATGCATGACCTCCCATAAAAATACTACCCAATCCCAATGTGTGACATCCCACATAGACATAGATCACAATATTACAAAATATAAAATATTCTATATGTAAGGCATGCAACACCTCCCACTATTTAGGGCCTCAACTTGGTTCCTAGCCATATTAGGGTTTAACCTAGGGCTCCTTCCTAGTGGAAAGTGAGAGATAGGTTAAAACCTTATCATACAAAAAGGTTAAGAAAAGATAAAGCAATGAAAATAGAGCAATATTCAAATCAGATACTAAAATAAAACGTCATATCTACAAATTAGAAAATGAAGTAAAATCCTGGGGTAATTAAAATAGTTCTATGCATTAGGTTCACTAAATGAAGATGAATAAAATGACTTCTCTTTTAAAATTATGTTAGTTGATTGATAATGAATGAGTACCAAATAAATCAAGCCTTCAACTAACATAAAGAATTAAGTCACACATAAGATAAGTAAATGTTGAATTGAAGTGGAGAGGTCATAAAAACATATCTTCTTCATCGTGGGTAGAGTGTTGATGTGATGCAATCTATTTGATGTTGCACTTCTAAAGTATTTTTTTTATTGTCAATTTAAATTTGATACACCTTCTTTGGGATAGATGCATTTTTAGCCCCTACAAAATAGCTAGTGTTACTTTGAACTATAGATTTGTATTTCTATCCAAATTCTACAATCACATCCTTGATTTGTGTATTCTCTTGAATTTGTGCACCTTTGTTACAATAATTGAGGTGAATTCAAGGTGGTGTCAATGAACACCTTTTAAGGTTTGTTATTCTAGGATTGTAATTTTTCACTTCCTTATGCCTTAGTCAAGCCTTGTGTTTTTGTTCACAATGTGTATGATTTTTTTTGGATGGTAGGTACCTAATGCTTACAAAAATGTTGAGATATTTTTCTTTGAAATGCTTGGTAATGCTCATGATAATACAAATCGATATAATCTAATGATGGGTAATGATGATTTAGAATTCCCTAGGAGTTATCTTAAACTATGCAAAATTCGATGCATTAATATGAAAACAATTGTGCACAAGTGATTAGATTTTTTAATAGGCTAGCTCAAGGAAAGTGAAATCTGTTACACCCTGTTTCTTAGTTACTAGATTGCTTTTACCTTTATGAGTAAATATGATATCAAATGCAAAATCATGACTTTGATATGTTACACCTCATTATGGGATTACCAAATGTTTGAATGCATGATTTGTTTTTGTATATTCTAATGGAAAATGTGATGAATGAATATGTGTTGTAATGTGATTGCTTTAATGCTTTGATGATGCAAATGAATTAGCTAACTACTTTTATGATACAATAAGTTGAATGTAGGAAGAATTGAGCCTCCAAAAAGGAGAGGGAGAGTATTGCCCAGGAGAGAAGCTTGGTTTGGTAACCCCTAATATGCCTATTTGAGCTATCACACACTCACATCCTAGTTTAGTTGAGTTCAGTCAAGTCAGTCTGGGATTTGGTAAGTACACCTTTGACATAACTTTTGAAATGAATTAATTTTGGCATGTGTTAACCACGTAGTTGTTCTTTTTGGTTGATAGGAAGTTTGGGTTAATTGCTTATGATTTGTTTTATTCGTCTTGGCATTTGGAGTTAAATGCATTTGATAATTTTGAGATACTTGAAGGTTGTGAATAAGTATATAGGTACACATATATATTTGTATTGAATATACATGCATGTATATAGGTGATGACCTACACATACAGTCATATGCATGTATGGATATGCGTAGACCAAAACGTCTAAGTATATCCATGCGTGTCCAAATACAATATATGTGTGATTGATCGATATGTATATATATATGTATTTAATATAATTATGTATATATGCACCCATATGTTTATATAAATTGTTATATTAATGATAATGCATATATGCATATTAATATTGATACAAACACACACATATATATATAATGTTATATATGTGTGTAATATATATATATATATATATATATATATATATATATATATATATATATATATATATATATTAATACTTATTTATATTAAGCATATTGTAATTGATAATTATATGTATATATATTAATATATTAAAATAATCATATGCTATAATATATATATATATATATATATATATATATATATTTGTTTTTGTTAAGTATGTGCAACAAGTAACAATGGACACAATGCTTATTAAAGGCCATTAAATGGGCCGATATCTATGAAACTAAAAGTGGCGCTATGAGGCGTATATGTTAGAGTTGTTATACAACTTAAAGTGTATAAGCTTAAGTTATTATGGATCTTTATACTATCGGCCAAGTCACCCAAATTGAGGCGCAACCGATGCAAATATTATGAAATAATAAAAGACAAATTTGAATAGGAAACTAAATTGCCAAACTGTTGTCATTATTTCAAGGTTTTGACTTGGTAAAATAAGAGGAGAATAAGTCAATTCAAGTCGACTCGGTCTGGGAAGTAAAGTTAGAATTTGCAAGGACTATTTATGTGTCTTTTTAAAGTGCTATTTTGCTGCTAGCAAAGTGAAATAGAGGTGGCTCAACCTTGTAGAAATTGATTTTATGTGGACTGTATATGTGTTTGATTTCTGGTTCTCTTAGCTGTCATGTTCCACCAATCTTGCTTAGTTGACCTGATTTGAAGAGAAGTTGGTTTTGAATTTGTATTTGCAGTTTAGAGGTGTCAAAAAAAGGGGAAAGGTGGCAATCATAGTAGCTTAACTATAGCATTAAGCTTCTCAATTTTTAGCATAAATAGAGGTAACATATTAGTCTTTGGCATTCATTCTTTTGGAAGTTCATTTGTTTCCATTCTTCTATAGCTTTTTTATGCTAGTAGTGAGGAGTGTGAGTTTTCTTGAGGGTTTGTGAGTTGTTTAATGAGAGTTTCTAAGTGTTGGAAAGAGGTTTAATTTGGGGATAAGTAGAAGAAGTAGCAAGTGTTCCTTAGGGTTTGAGCTTAAGAGAAAATTCTCCATTAGAAGCGAGTTATCTAGGCATGCTAGTCTTTCTTGATTATTTATTCTCTTTTATTGATCATCACGTGTTTGCAAGTGCTTGAGGAATTGGTAATTGCATTTTGTATAGAGTTTTAGAATAGTGGAATCATATTAGATTGAATATGCATATATCTATTATATAGAAGTATGTGATTATATTCGTTAAAGGAAGGAACTAGATTATATTATTATAATATCTAGGATATCATAAGCTCTAAATGTTATATTGGGAAAAATGGTAAGATATAGAGGTTCTATGTTGGAAATATCAAATAGTGATGTTAATAATGCTGAGAATAATAGCATGTTGGATACGTCATCATTGATAAGTTATGATGTTATGCAAACCATAATGGTAGTTCATCCTTGAATGGTTACTCATATTTCCATGAAGGTAGGAGAAAATCCTTTTCCAAGGGTCAGCGGATACATTTGAATATGATTCTATTGATAATCAATAATAGGGTTGAAAATGTATTAATGATATGTATATTTATGATTATGTTATTATATTATACTTGACCAAGAGTCTATACCTTTCATGGTATTCTAGTCTTAAAGAAGAGGACTTTACATCTCGACAATCCAAAGTCGTAATAATAAGAGGACTTAAAGATGTAGAAGCACAAATCCCTCTCAATCTCATAATGTCCACCTGGAGATTAGATATAAATGTAGCGAATATTGTAAGCATGTGAATATTTGAGTCATATTGAAAGAGAGGTTTTATGATGTTTATGATCACTTGATTGTTGTATTACTTTTTGATTGAATCCAATGATTGGGATTAACCTATATAATCATATTGATCACTTGAATGTTGCACACCTTTGAAATGGAGTCATTTAATGTTGTGATTATATACTTTTGGAATGAATTGTGAAGTATAGGAAATGATATTGCATTGAAGCTATATTGAAATTGTCAGTTTGTGATGTTATGTTTACCTGTGTGGCTATTTTGGTTGTTCCTGGGATTGGGATAAATTCATGGATGGGAGTAACCTAGTTGGTCAGTTAGATCACTTAGATGTACATCACCTTTTAGGTTGAAATTATGTTATGATTGAAAAGAGTATGTGTGGTCAATTACCAAATTGAGCTAAGGGGTGGGTGAACATATGACTATGAAATCTCTAGACAGAGTAAGTGTAAGAAACCACTTATTACACTTGTCAGTTCACTGTGGGCTAGGTTTGCATAACTAGGCTAGGATTATCATGCATGTAGGTTGTAGCCACTGTATGGTATCTCTAGCTAGGTAGGACACAACACCATGCTTAGGAAGGCTATTATTATGAGGGTTACTAGACCAATCTCTTTGTCGAAGGGTAGGGCTATCTTACCAGTTAGGTAGATGTGCAGGGGATTGCAGTAAGTCCATGGTTGGTAGAAAAGCGCTTGGGTGATACTCTCCCTCATGTAGTTGGCAGTCAAAATTTGAGGATGCATGCCTAGGAAGGGAAATCTGTTCCATTTGTACTTTGTTTCATTGAGCTCTTGGAAGCTATGTATGTATTCATGTATCTCTATCTTTATGGAACTTATATTTGGAAAAATGTTATGTAATATGAAATTGTTACTTAGGATTATGTAATGTTTCTTTATAAATGTAATAGGAATTTGAAATGAGATTATTTCGAATGTGCATCTTGTTGAACAAGACAATTGAGAGAGGGGGAGTGAATCAGTTGTAGCAAATTTAAACTTTTAATTCATTCACTGGAACTTTAGATCAATCAAAAATCCTTAAATATGCTAAAATGATTAAACATTAAGTGCAAGTTCAGAAACTGAAAACCATCACACAAACACAATAACACCAGATTTATGTGGAAAACCCAATGAGAGGAAAACCATGGTGAGGATTAACTCACACTATATAAAATATCAAAATTGATTACAAAGACTCATTGCCTGAGAAAGGCTCACTGCTAAAACAAGGACTCACTGTTCAACAGGGTTAACCACCCGAAGGGATCATTGCCACAGAGATACACAAAATATAGAAGAGATACATTGCAGAGAGAAGACAATCTCAATGCAACAAAAATTTACACCATAATTTACTCAACCACTTGCAGACATGCATGAATGATAGAGTACACCTTTTGCTCACTGCATCCAAGAACTCAACATTTAGAATTCACACTGATCTATCACACTCGCATCACAAACGCACAAAATGATTCACATCTATTTCACATCTATCTTCTCTATTTCTTTGCACTTATCTCTTTCTCTTTTTCACGACTAACTCATCCTATATTTATACCATCTTCAACTTTGAAACTTATCTAAAGTCAACCATTCATCATTAAATTCAAATTAGGTCAGCACTAAAACATCTTAGGGTGGAATTAAAATGAGAGTGACCTAAACACACACTTGATGAGGACCCAAATAGGTCCCAACACACTACATCAACTTTGAGAGTATTGTTCAACACAAGGTCGACCAAGCTAGTGTAAAACACATAGAACAATTAAGCACACACAACCCTTAGCACTATCAAATCTTTCCAGACACCAAAATTATCTTCAACACAATAAAAAAAGCTTAACTCTAGAACCACAAGTTATAAGACTCAACCAAAAAGAAATTCGAACCAATAACATTTCTCTCGAACCTTAGCTAGATACACAAAAACCACAGTTCACAACTAGTGAACATAAATCACACTGTACAATGAATCAAAAACCAAGAATATGGATATAGAAACTTCCAACAACCATAATCAATATATTTGAACCACACAAACATAGGAGCAAATCTTGGAGCAAAACCCAAAGCAACCACTGAACACTTGTAACCTTCCTTCATTACAATTTTCTCAATATCCTGCATCCATGACATCAATGACAATAGTAACTGGTTGATAACTAGTTGACCAATTGAAATCAATGACAACACCTTCATTCTTTCAACAATCTCCCCCTTTTTCATTGATGGCAACAAATGATGTGAAAAACCATCAAATACAGTATTCTAGCTCTGAACACACTTTTTATGATTTTGCTTTCTATTTCTCCCCATTAATAGATAATCTTTTTCACATGATAATTTTCTCCATCTCATCTTCTTCCTCTCCCCCTTTGACATCAATGTCAAAGACAAAGGCTATTTTACTTTGATTTCCCCTTTGAAATTAAAAACAAAATACTCATACAATGGCAACATATGATACTACCTACTCCCCCTGAGAGGTATACACCAAAACATCAGTCCAGAAGAAAGATAGATTTATAGACCCACCAGACTGATGCATCTCCATATGCATCTAGTTCAAGAAAGGAGGGGCAATAACCCCTAACTTCTCCTAAAGATACTCAAAAGTATCTTTAGGAAGAGCCTTCATAAATATATCAATAAT
This sequence comes from Sequoiadendron giganteum, assembly GCA_007115665.2. NCBI lineage: Eukaryota > Viridiplantae > Streptophyta > Pinopsida > Cupressales > Cupressaceae > Sequoiadendron > Sequoiadendron giganteum. Next base: position 239,202,680 of record CM021107.1, on the reverse strand, counting down.
TTGATCCTTTGTAGGTACATACTCAAGCTTTACTTCATTCTCCACAACCTCTCTCAAGAAGTGATACTTGATAGATATATGCTTTTTCCTTGAGTGCATCACTAGATTCTTTGAAATGTTAACTGCACTTGTGTTATCATAGAAGATAGAAATAGGACCATCATACACAACTGTGATATCTTTCAATGTCTGTTTCATCCATAAAACTTGTGTACAACAAGATGCAACAACAATATACTCAGCTTCAACAATAGATAAGGAAAATGAATCTTGCTTTTTACTTAACCATGCCACCAATCTGCAGCCAAGAAAGAATGCACCACCACTTGTACTTTTCTGTCATCTACACATCCAACCCAATTTGCATCTGTATAAACACTTAGTGTAAAGTCAGTATCCCTAGGATACCATAAGCTATAATTTAGAGTGCCATTCAAATATATGAATATTCTTTTAATAGAAGCAACATGTGTTTCCTTAGGATCTTCTTGAAATCTAGCCACAAGATAGACAACATGCATGATATCTAGTCTAGTAGCAGTTAAATACAACAGTCCACCAATCATAAATCTATACTTGCTCTGATTAACTTTAGGTGAATCATCATCTTTACCTAATTTACAACCAGTCACCATTGGAGTACATACCAGTTTGGAACCATCCATCCCAAACTTCTTCAACATCTCTTTCATATACTTTGACTGTGAAATAAAAATCCCTTTAGATTTGTTTGATTAATTTATAGCCCAAAAAAAAGAAATTCATCTCTCCAAACATAGACATCTCAAATTATTTTTGCATTTCTTCCGCAAACATCTTACACAAAGTTTCATTTCCTCCAAAAATAATGTCATCACCATCTACAACCACAATTAAAATTTTATCATTTTCAATTTTGAAATACAGATTATTAGCTGCCGTACCTTTGTTGAAACCCTGCTAAATCAAGTACCTATCTAACCTTGCATACCAAGCTCTAGGAGCTTGCTTCAATTCATATAAAGATTTCTTTAATCTGCAAATCATATTTGGTTGATCTGACAATTGAAATCCTTCCAGTTGTTCCATGTAGACCTCTTCTTCTAGTTCACCATTCAAAAATGCAGACTTAACTTCCATTTGATAGATCTTAAAATCTTTATGAGTAGCAAACTCTAAAAAAATCTAGATAGATTCCATTCTTGCTACCAGAGCAAAAATCTCCTAAAAATCTATGCCTTCTACTTGTGAGTAACCCTTACACACAAGCCTCAATTTATTTCTGACCACTTCTCCATTCTCATTCAACTTATTTCTGAATACCCACTTTGATCCAATAATGTTTTTATCTGCCGATCTTGGGACCAGTTCCCAAGTTTGATTCTTCTTAATCTGCATAAGTTCTTCTTTCATAGCTTCCATCCAACGCTCATCTTTACATGCTTCACTTATAGTCTTCGGTTCAATCTTAGAAAGTAAACACATATTTACTTCACTAGCAACATATTTACTTCTTGTCAATACTCCTTTTGTCTTGTCTCCAATGATTTGACTTTCTGAATGATTTTTCTACACACATCTAGGTGTCTTAGGGGACACCGCCAGAGCTTCTTCTATTTCTTCATTCTGCTTATCTTGGTCATCCTTTTTCTGTTCTTCCACAAATTCTTCAATCCTTACACAATCAGGTTCATCAGGTACATATCCATCAACATCAATTGAATTCTTCATTGCTTCATCAACCTTGACATTTGTACTTTCTACAATCTTCCTTAGTCTTTTATTGAAACATCTTTCACCTTGTAGACTTCTCACTCTTGTAGGACCACAAAGATTTGTATGAATTAAATCCAATAGTCCAGTAGTAGATTGTTCCTTTGATATGAAATTGCTTCTTGCTTGCTTCCCAAACTGACAATTCCTGCAAATAGCATTAATAGGCTTTGTAATCCTTGGTAAATTTCTTAGCCTATACTGCACTGATCCTTGCCAACTTATAAAAATTCATATGACACATTCTCTGATGCCACAACCAACTGTCATTGATCTGAGTCATAAAACATCATCCATCAACACCCTTAAGTTGATAGATATGTCCTTCAGATTTCTTTCCTGCAACAATCACTATTCTAGAATCTTTCATCCCTAAATACAAGATTATATCCTTTACTTCACATCTATCCAACACTCAAGAGATTATGTCTTAAACCCTTAACATAGTAGACATCATCATTATTATGCTTTCCATCAAAACTTATTGAACCTATCCCACAAATTTTATCACCAGTATTATCTCCAAACATAACTAAGCCTCCATAATATTTTTCAAGTTTAACAAACTTACTCTTATCACCGATCATGTGATGTGAATAACCACTATAAACAACCCAATAATTCTAAATTCTTGTTTAGCATGTAGGGTAGAGATTACAATACCTTCATTTTTCTCGTTCTCTGAAGGGCAGTCCTTTACCTATTTTTTAGAATTAGCAGAAGTAGGTTCATCTTTTATAGCCAAGAACAAGCATTCATTTTCATTAGGATCTCCGTAATCAGATCCCTCATCAGATATACTAGCATCCTCATTCACATAATATGCTCTATTGATCTTCTTACCTTTCTTTTCTTTCTCATATCTTTGTTTATTCCTCTTAGCTCTTTCTGGACACCTCGAAGCATAATGACCTATTCGTCCACAACTAAAGCATTTAACTTAGGGTAACTTACCTTCATACTTTCCAGAGCCTTTCTTCATCCTTCTCACACAGTTAGCTTCTACTTCATCAATGTTTTCTTCATCCGGATCTTTAAATTTTGTAGGCTTAAAAGAAGTTTCTAATTTGGATCCATTTCTCAACTTTGGCTTTCTCATCTCATAAGATGTTAGAGTTCCCAACAACTGATCTTTAGTGTAAGTCTTGTAATCTATATGTTCTTTAATAGAATATACCTTTTTGCTGTAAGCATCGGGGAGAGTTCTAAGAATATTTACAATCTTGGATTCATCTATTGTAGCACCAAGCCCTCGCATTCCAGCTACTACCTCATCCAATCTCTGTGTACATAAGCTTTAACACTCTCATCTTTAGACATATGTAGGAGCTCAAACTACATCTCCAAATTTTGCAACTTTGCCTCTTTGATCCTTTCATCTCCTTCATGTGTCTTTTCCAAAGCATCGCAGACTTCCTTAGCAGTCTTCATATTTTGAACTTTAATCAACTTGAAGTGTACAAGACTATTCTTCAAAATGTATTTTGCCTTATTGTTCGCTTCATGTACCTTGATCTCATTAGCTACACTCAGACCATTAGCAGGAGGAGTGTAAGTATTCTTGTAAGATTTCTCCACATCATATCCATAATACTCTAAATTTTCTTCCATCAATATTTTCCAAATAACATAATTATCTCCATTGAACCTCGGGTAATCATGAGTAGCTTTTCCAACCATCCCAAACCTTCCTTAAATAGTTAAGCTCTTCTCCAAGGAACCAAGCTCTGATACCAATTGTTGAACAAGACAACTGAGAGGGGGGTGAATCAGTTGTAGCAAATTTAAACTTTTAATTCATTCAACATAGCTTTAGATCAATCACAAATCCTTAACTTTGCTAAAATGATTAAACATTAAGTGCAAGTGTAGAAACTAAAAACCATCACACAAACATAGTAACACTAGATTTACGTGGAAAACCTAATGAGGGAAAAACCACGGTGAGGATTAATTCACATTATAGAGAATATCAAAACCGATTACAAAGGCTCACTGCCAAAACAAGGACTCATTGCCTGGATCAGGACTCACTGTCCAACAAGGTTAACCACTCGGAGGGCTCACTGCCATAGAGATACAAAGAAGATAGAAGAGATACATTATAGAGAGAAGACAATATCAATGCAACAAATATTTCCACCACAACTTACTCAACCACTTGCAGACATGCATGAACGATAGAGTACACCTTCTGCTCACTGCATCTAGAAACTCAACATTTAGAATTCGCACTGATCCGCCACACTCGCATCACACACACACATTGATTCACATCTATTTCATATCTATTTGCTCTATTTCTTTGCACTTATCTCTTTCTCTTTTTCACCACTAACTCATCTCGTATTTATACCATCTTCAACTTTGAAACATATCCAAAGTCGTCCATTCACCATTAAATTCAAATTAGGTCGGCACTGAAATATCTTAGGGTGGAATTAGAATGAGAGTGACAGAAACACACACTTGATGAACACCCAAATAGGTCTCAACACGCTTCATCAACTTCGAGAGTAGTGTTTAACACAAGGTCGATCAAACTAGTGTAAAACACATAGAACAATTAAGCACACACAACCCATAGCACTATCAATTTTTTCCAGACACCAAAATTATCTTCAACACGATCAAAACAACTTAACTCTAGAACTGCAAGTCATAAGACTCAACCAAAAAGAAATCCGGACCAACAATATTTCTCCCAAACCTCATCTAGATACACAAAAAACCACAGTTCACAACTGATGAACATAACTCGCACCGTACAATGAATCAAAAGCCAAAATTTGGATATAACAGCTTCCAACAACCATGATCAAAATATTTGAACCACACAAACATAGGGGCAAATCCTGGAGCAAAACCTGGAGCAACCACTAAACACCTGCAACCTTCTTTCATTACAATTTTCTCAATATCCTCGACATATACAACCAATATCCTGCATCAATGACATAAATGCCAACACCTTCATTCTTGCAACACATCTTGTTATTGAAATATAAAAGAATTTTTTTATTGCTATGAGTTAGTAAACATAAGTTGTTCACATGTGGGTTAAAACATAGGTAAAATCAAAGGGTAAATCTTCAGACTTGTTACAAAATCAAGCTTTGGAGAAGGTAGATGAGATTGTGCTAATGATTTTGCCTAAAGATAGGATCACAATCATGATTCCAACCAAAATATATAAAAAAAGAATAAAATCAAGGTTACATCTAGACCACAAGAAATTAAAAGATTTGGATAAAATTAAATTCAATCAACTTTATACTCTACAATTTCTCAAAGTAAATACCCAAACAAATTTATTGACAAGACTACAATAGATACAAGAAAAAAATATTAAATATACACTCTATACCTAACCTACAAAAACTTTCAACAAAACAAGTCATCCATTTAAATTCTTGTCGATGTTTAACCTTTATAAATTTAACAACACCATAGTCGGATGCAATTATTGTTTTAGTGAAATGTCCATTATGACGGTGCAAACCAGGTGTAAGACATGAAGATTACAACTCACTCATAATGCCTCCAACACTTAGTCAATTAAAACTATATTTTTTTAATGAAACACAAATCTGATTTGAATTCTTTTGTTATATTCTTCCATGGCTAAGAGAAGTCCGTACTGTTAGACAAGAATTTATATTTTATTATGCTATGAAAGTTTTGCTTCAATTAGTTTTCCAACTCATTCTCTTTTTCAATGCTATCCACGTTTAAAAATGCACTATGAGAGCTTCCCCCCATGCTATTAATAATCCAAGTGAGGTAGGCCTTGACATGATGTGTGGTTGCATTTGCTTCAGTTGGCCATCTTCCTGTCTACGTCAATTTGCATATAACGATGCAGGAAATGCCTTTTAAGTTTGTTCCACAACACCAGGTCAATGCCCACAGTTTTAAAATATTCTTAAACTGTTAACCATTATTCTTCTCCGCATGCTCTCTGAATTATTATTATTCTAACAAGTTTTTAAGTCACATCAACCAAATTCATGGATGCAAGATTAGTGGGCTTCCTATTGTCTGAAAAGTACAGATTGGTGGCCACTGTGTAGAGCATTTCTACTCCACTTTCCTTAAATGTTGAGCCTTTTAATGGTTAAAACAGTCTAAGAATTTATACTTCATTCTCTTTTAGAATGGGGTGGGGTGAATAATAGTCCACTGAGAATAAAATTTTATTCGTAGAAAGTTTTACAGAACATTCTTACTGCTGTGTATATAAAGTCCTTAGCAAAGCAACCAAATTGTAGAGATGGGAAGAAGCATATTTTCCAGAGGAATAAGAACTGTATGCTGAAGTTATAGCAGGAAGAGATTTGTTTCTCACCCAGATGCTCTTTCTGGGTATTTTTTAGGGTTTCTTAATTATTTTGAAGATGGCAGAGAAGGGAAGGAGTTGCTATGAAAAATCCAAGCCAATTTTGGCTATGATGTCTGTTCAGTTGGGATTTGCTGGGATGAATATAGTTTCAAAAGTTGCACTCAATAAGGGAATGCCTCCCACTGTTTTGGTATTCTATAGGCATGTTGTGGCTACTATTTTCTTAGCCCCTGTTGCTTATTTTTGGGAAAGGTGAGCAATGCTTTCTCTTAAATATGAAAACCAGTATTGTGTTAAAATGGACTATTCAGAACTGATATATGTTTCTAATGTTACAGGAAGACGAGGCCAAAGCTCACTCTCCTGACTTTTGCTGAAATTTTCATCGGTGGTTTCTTTGGGTAAATATTTGCAACTTTCTTTTGGTATTGATCACTTCTCTTTCAAAGTTTTTCCATTGGAAATTTATCTACTGCAACAGTTGGGAACTCTATTTGGTTGTTTAATTGAGAATTTTACTATATTGATTGTTTTATTTACTATTTTACATTCTCTTCTTTTTGTTATCTATATTTTGATGATGGATTGCAGAGGTCATCTAAGAATCTATATTGTGATTTTCTTGTGACTCTCAAACCTTGGTCAATGAGTGGATTATGGTCTTCATTTGTGAAAATATGTCTTGATATTGGAATCTATTCATATGAGATAGGTATAATGTTCTGGCCAGAGACTTTGAATCATAGGAATATCCATTGTCACGAGTCTCAATAAAGACTACAATTCCCCAATAAAAGTACATTAAAATCATTGTCATTTAGAAATATATAAAAAAATCTTGAATCCCAACTCTGAAATTAACCTAAAACCTCAAGAAATCCATCCACTCAGATTGTTCTTAGCATACAATGATTATTTTTTAACTTCCTCTATATCAGAGAATAACAAATAACTTCTAAAATAAGCTTGAGGTGTATTATACTTAATTTTAAACTATTCTATCTTCCACAAGTTCCTCATTGACAAGTCTGATGGTCTCTCATGCGCAGGGCTACATTGAACCACAATTTGTACTACGCAGGATTGAATTACACTTCAGCTACCTTTGCCGTTGCATTGGCCAACATATTACCAGCTGTGACGTTTGTCATGGCTATTCTTTTCCGGTACTGAACATCCAGAGTCCATGCATTTTTTGTTACAAATATTTTCATGATCTAATAAAAATTCAATCTTGAAACTGAACTTGTTTATACAGATTGGAAAAAATTGCAATAAAAAGCGTGGTGGGTCAAGCAAAGGTGGCAGGCACAGCATTGTGCGTGGGTGGTGCCATGCTAATGACATTATACAAAGGAGTACAGTTGCAGCTATGGCCATCGCCGTTCCATTTGAAAAAACACGTAGCAGCCAAAGATAATAACCCAGAGTGGGTAAAGGGGTCTTTGTTTGTGGTGGGCGCTTGTATAAGCTGGTCTATATGGTTTATCTTACAGGTAATATACCAATTGTTGAAGGCTTTCATTTTTTAAAAATACAACATATTTCAAGCATGATATATTGTGAATTGCAGGCAAAAATCGGTAAGAAATATTCTGCCGCATACTCTAGCACGGCCTTAATGTGTTTTTCTGTCAGCATACAATCTGCTGTGTTAGTCCTAGCTTTTGAAGGAACGGACCCTTCAGTTTGGGCTGTGGGCTGGGATATCAGGCTTCTCACGTCACTCTACTCAGTATGTATTCAACACTTAAACCATCCATATCTTTTAATGATATCAAATTTTCACAATTCATATTGTGTGTGAGAAGTTTTTGAATAAATATTTCGGATCATATTCCGTGATCTGTCATCAAAATGAAAATAAAGAGTTGGAAGTTTTTTCTTCTTGAACTCTCTAGTTTCATCCTGATGATGGATCACAGAATGTGATCTGAAATGTTGATGCAAAAACTTTTCACATAATCTAATCCAGAAACTGTTTCAGTTTCAACAACATCCATATCTTGTTGAATAATTCTATTATTCTGTTTTATCTTTTCTTTTATATGATTATGTGAACTCAGATTAAGCCTTTAAGTTTTTGATACCTAACAGCTTTCTACTGGAAACCTTGATGACTAAAAAATTCAACAGGGTATTGTGGCATCTGCAATGGCGTTTTCTATTATGGCATGGTGCATTGGCCAAAAGGGACCTGTGTTCGTGTCGATGTTTAACCCATTACAATTAATAATGGTTGCCATCATGGGTTCCATTAGCCTTGACGAGAAGATCCATTTGGGAAGGTTTGTAGCATGTATTGTAAATTTCCACAGCTTTTTTACGTTGATTTTTTTCAAAATTTGATTCTAGCTTGTTATGTTTAAGCTCTTCCTCATTGGCATGCATGTAATATTTGTTGGGTGCAGTGTGATTGGCTCAGTTCTTATCGTTGCCGGCCTCTATGCGGTGCTTTGGGGTAAAGGAAAAGAAGCAGGAAACAAAGCCAAGATTCTAAAGGTGGAGGACAATCTCTCTAACACCACCCCGCCTGCAATTTTGCACAATAGAGAGTTAGTGAACAAACAACATGGTGACAATGAAACACCAGTGTTCGAGGATAAATCATCTTTTCAATCCAAGAAAAGGGAAGGTACATCATCATATCAGGGCTCAAACCAGCCAACAACAGCAGAAATAAGTAAAAACTATATAACCATCGATTGCTCTCAAAGTGTCATTCCAGTCTCACATAACAATGACTAAGTGCACAAAGCAACCAGGTGGGAGGCCAGGTTTAGAGATACATGTGTGACCCTTTTTAAATCTCTTTCATGGCGAAGTTTCCCTCTCTTGGTAGCAGTGGCTGTGAAATGTGCATTAGTGAGAATTAGGATAGCAATTGATTTATAAATTCTGGGTGGGCCGTAGGAGTCAGTTTATGTGTCATATAGGTGCAATGGCTACTCATTTATGTTTAATATGTGGAAAGTCATTTATGCACTTTTATCTTACATTTTGTTTCTGTTTTGCATTCATGTGAATCCACATGAGTCGTGTGCATTCTTAAATAAACATGAAAGGATATAATATTGCAATTTTAGGATGACACCTCACTATGTTTGTTCTTGAAAACCCATGTTTTGCACTTGCACACAAGTCAACATCTATACCTATATCAATTGTTTAGTGCTTAAAATGCATAATCACAATTTTGAAGCATACAAAAGGTGGAAAGTGTAATTGCATTGAAGGGGGGAAATCTAGAGAAAATCCTATTGAATAGGATGCCATGGTACATAAGGTGGTGTGAGTTTAAAATTATTAGGTACACACAAAGTATGCACATGGTAATCTTAGATGATGTGGTGCACATATATAATGACACATGTATGGTCTATATTGAGTTTAGAGTCACTAGGCTCCTATAAATTATGTGCATGAAAATTAAAATGGGAGCAAGATGTCTTGGAAAATAAGGTAATGTGGAGTTCAAAACCTCTAGCCCCCTAAAAATATTCACATGACATCTCAAATAATTTAGTGTGAAATGATTCATGGTATATGAAAGTAGTGTGGAGATATACAGGAGAATCTGTGGCTTCTCTCATGAATTATTGATGTTAATTAGTTAAATGATATTAAGAAACAAATAATTAGTCTAACTAAATATTATAATTTAATAAATGATAATTTAAAGAAATCAAATGTAAATAAAATATTTAGTTTTTGGAACTATGATGAAGAGTATAACTTAATGCTATACAAAAATCAATCATCTAGATATAGATAAATAGGTATCCTCGATAAGTCAATTGTTAGAAACTCCATATAGGCCCTAAATTCCTTGTGGCTTGATGCTATGGTTCTAGGTCCACTCGTGTCATGAGGATCCAATTTGTGAGGTGCAATCCTGATTTGGTGCAAACTTAGCTTTTGTGATCTAATTTATTAAGATTCCTACTATTGACAACTGCTAATGTCACTCTTTTGTTTTGTGTGATAGTTTGTTAATGGGCATAATTGTAAACATATACGAATATCATGCCACAAATTAGTTGCATATTATAATTGATTGCCACTCTCATTTGTAAGTGATAACTATGTTGTAAGTATGTTGTAAGTATGTTGCTGGTGTTGTCATTGATGTTAACAATTGGTCATTGATGTCAAACAGTATGGAGATGGTTGATGTTGTTAAGTGATTGTGCTAGTGTGGATGTGTTGTGGTGCTGTCATAAGTGTTGGCATTGATGTCTTGATGGATAAGAGTTGCAATTGCAGTAAGTTCACTTGGTTTCCAAGTTCTTTTGAGAAAATTTAAATAAAAGAGTGTATACTATGACAAGGGTGTGTTTAGTGTTGTATTTCACATTTCTTCATGGTGAAGATATGCTTGTGTAGTTTGAATATGATGATCAGAGGTGTTCAGAGGTTCTATATCTAGAGTTTCTATTCCTGGATTGTTCTACAATGAAAGTTGTGTTTGACAGTTTGTCTGTCTATGTAGAAGGTTATCTGGGAGAAATGAGATTGCTCCACATTTCTCCATAGTAAGATTTTTTGTCTTACGAATTTGGGAACATGCTTATATTGTCTATAACTTCCTTCCCTTGAGGTTTTAGGTGCTAAGGTGTTCCACAAGGTTGGTTAGTAAGTTGTATTTTATGGCAGTGTGTTTGGTTGCACAAAATAATGGTGTTCTCTATTTCAAGTGGTTTTAGTAGAGTTGCAAAATATTTTGATGATGCTGGAATATTCTGAGATGTTGTGTGGATATTGTGGAGTGTTGCTATGTGGTCCACGTGACCTGGATAAGCATTTATGTTGTCACTTATAGTGTTAGTTCAGGTTTGGACGACCTGGCGTGCTAGCACTATTTGCGAAGGTGCGTCATGGATTGTGGATGTGTTGAGTAGCATGGTGGTGTGGATTTGGGTCCTAGTTAACCCTTGGTGTGGTCGTCTTTCAATTTTTTCCACCACAGAGGTGTTTTGTGTCAACCTATTTTGGTGTTGTACATTTAGGTGCATACGTTTCATTAAGGCCAACCTAATTGAGATTATTTAGGTTGTAGATGGTATAAATGCAAGGTGAATTGTTGGAGATGAGTGTGGAAAGTGTGAAATATGTGAATTTGATTAAGTGTGGTGATTTGAGTGTGAGCTTAATGCATATGACTCTGATGTAGTGAGAAAAAGGGTCTACATTTTTAGTGTGCTTGAAGTTGCTAGAGGTAGTGATCCAAAAATTATGGATGGCATAGAGGTTCAGTGGTGGATTTATCTTGTTGCCTTGAGATAATGAATCTCTTTGTAACAATATTCTTCTATTCTTCTTTCTTCTGGACAATGAGTCCTTTTGGCAATGAGCCCTTTCTTCTTTTTCTGGGTAGTGAATTATATTCGATGTTGCAATTCATATATATGTGAGTTGATCCTCATAGTAATTTTGTTGGTATGTGGTGAATGATCATGCAAATACTATACACTCTTTATGTATCCTTGTTGGCGTTCTTGTTGACATGTCAAGGTTTTCCCGTTAACATGTCAAGGGGTTAGTAGTAAAACCCTAATTCTAGAAGCTTCAAAAATGCTTGTTATAAGCAGCTAAGATGCATGTTGTGGTATGGTGTTCTCGAGATTGTAATCTATTTTGTATTGGATAATAAAATCATTGGGTGGTTTAGTTTTTATGGATGTAGGCCATATTGGGTGAACGACGTTAAAATTCTATGTTG
>CM021107.1:239074318-239186719 GCA_007115665.2 Sequoiadendron giganteum | reverse complement strand
AGATCCAACTGATCTTGATGAGGTGGAAGAAAAATTTGTAAGGAGATTGAAAAGGGGCACTAAAAAATATAAAGGTAAGTTACCCTTTAAGTGTTTCAATGGTGGAAAGAGGTCATTATGCTTCTAAATGCCCAATCAAGGTTGCAAATGACAAACCTAAGGCTAATAAAGGAAAATTTGTTAAGAAGAGTTATTATGTTGAAAGAGACAATGGTGTATCTGATGACAAAGAATCGGACTATCCTGATGATGAAAGTGATGTTCATGCTTGTTCATGGCTCTAAATTTTGGAACTAATTCTACTAATTCTGAAAGATGTACGAAGGAAAGTGCTCTGGTAACAAGTCACAACATTGAAGGTACTATGATGATTGCTTTTCATGCAAGAGAAGAGATAAACTACTAGATAATTGATAATGGATGCTCAAATCATATGACATGTGATAAGAGTAAGTTTTTTAAAATTGAAAGGTATGATGGTGGTCTTGTTAAGCTTGGTGATGATACATCTGCTAAGATATGTGGAAAAGGGTCAATTAGTTTTGATGAAAAGAATAAAATAGATGACGTTCTTTATGTCAAGGGTCTTCAAAATAATCTTCTTAGTGTAGGAAAAATGTGTAGTAGAGGATACAATTTTGTGTTTTAGGATGATGGTTGTGAAATCAAAAAAGAAAGATCTGATACTTTGGTTGTTGTAGGAACAAGGATGTTTATTATCTCAAAGGTCCTGGTGCTAAATGTTTTATTTCTCAAATCAATGAAAGTTGGCTATGACATAGAAGAATGGGTCACATCAATTTTGATAGCCTAGTGAATATCAACTCTATTGATGTTGTGATAGATCTGCCAAAGATTACAAAGCCTATCAATGTAATTTACAAGGAGTGTCAGTTTGGAAAGAAAACTAAGAAGAGGTTCAAGAATAAGGAATATTCTATTACACGTCCTTTGGAGTTGGTACATACAGACTTGTGTGGACCTACCGGAATAAGAAGCTCCCATGGTGACATGTATTTCATGCCATTGATCAATGATTATTCTAGAATATTGACTTGGGTGACATTTCTTAAAGAAAAATCAGAAGCTCTAGATAAGTTCAAAGCATTTTTAAGTCTATGGTTGAGGATGAAATGGATGTGGAAATCAAGTTCTTAGGGTCTAACCAAGGTGGTGAGTTCACCTCCAATGAGTTTGTCAATTTTTCTGAAGATCATGGAATAAAGAGATATTTATCAGATCCTAGAACTCCTTAGTAGAATGGAGTTGTGGAGAGGAAGAATAGAAAAGTTCAAGAAGCTACAAGGACTATGATGAAGGAAGCAAATATACTGGATGTATATTGGAGAGAAGCTATTCATATTGTAGTCTACATTCTTAATAGATGACAAGCAAGTGTGAATAGTTCAAAGACTCCCTATGAATCATGGTATGGTAAACCTCCTACTGTGAAATATTTCAAAGTTCTTGGAAGCAAATGCTATATTAAAAGAGATGAAGAAAACTTAGGAAAGTTTGATGCAAGATCTAATGAAGGAATTTTCCTTGGATACTCTACAAGATGAAAAGCATACTAGTGCTATAATAAAAGTGTAGACATGGAAAATGTACAATTCGATCTAACACACTGGATCCTGATTTACTAACACCATTTCATCATGAATCATCTCCTTTGCTAGTCATTTAATCGAATAATCTGTATTTGATTAAATTAATCACTCTTCATCTCTTAATTAAATAAATCAACTTTATCTAATTAAGTCATCATCTCCTGTTAATTAAATAAATCAATTTTATTTAATTAATTCTGTAAAACTCCTTTTAATTAAATAACTCATTTTATTTGATTAAATCCCTAAAGTCTTCTTATTAAATTGAATAAATTAAACCTTATTTAATTTAATCTAACATTATCCCCTTTAGTTAAATAAATAAAATCATTTATTTAATTAAATCTTTCTTCTCAATTCTTGATTTAAATTAACTCATAAATTTAAGTCTAAATTGTCACATCTCCTAATTCTTCATTAAATTAATTAATCTTAATCTATGTCACATTCTCTAGAGAATGCAACTTGCACAATAAATCAATTACTTTGATTTATTAATTCATCTGTTTTCCCTCACATGGCATAAAAGGGGAATATTCCCTCAAATTTGAATTCAAATCCAAATGGACTTAGTCCTTCCAACAAGGCATTCAATGCCTCTTACATGTCCTTGTGCATTGAGCCAAGTGACATTAACTCCATTTCTTTCATCCCCCCTAAACATGTCACTTCATCAAATTCAAAATTCAAACTTGCACATTAATCAAAATGTGCTCATTCCTCAACCATTCACATCTTGACAAGTGGCACTTGGCCATTGGATGTTGAATGATCCCACATTGCTTATTTTAACTCTCTCTTCCATTTTTAAATCTATAAATGAGAGACTCTTCCTCTCATTCTATCATCCACAATTTGAGTAGACTTACTATACTCAACTTCATCATGATCCACAATTGCATGCAAAGTTACTCTCTTCACATTGAGAGCTAATTTTTACCATTATCACTCAACCACTCATCATCTTCAAGATTTGTAACAAGGTTATGCTCAAATCTCTTTGGGAGATTTGACCATTTCTCAGTCACTCAACATTGCAACTTAGGAATTGGGAAAGGGCCAATTTCAACATTCAATTGGCACCAATTCCCCCATGGGATCTTAAATCTATTGGCTTAATTAGGATTAACTCTCATTTATTTAAGTTTTGTTCTTCATTTCCTAATTTTAGTTTAAATAGATGGATTTCATGGGGAATCTCTCATGCTTGTTTACTTGCATTTGATCTAACAATTTAACATGTTTGTTGGTCTTGTGCATCTGTAGGTTTAGGGGTTCACAAAAAGGTTGAAAAAGATTGTTGGAAGTGCAAGTGTCAAAGTATATGAAGAACCACATTAGATTTTTATATTGATAGAAGGATATGCATTTGATGAATCCCCTTGTAGTCTAGAAGAAAAGGAAGAGAAAGAAAAAAATATGATAGTTTAAGAGGAAGAAGCTCCAAAAAAGATCCCTAAGACTTCTAAGTATGTGCAGAAGAATCATTCCAAAGATCAAATAATTGGATATAAGAGCAAAGGTGTATTGAAAAGGAAAAAGGATGCTACGACAGAGGAAAAAGTAAACTTTTGTTTACTTTCAAAGGTAGAACCTAAAATAGTGACTGAGGCATGCAAAGATGAGAATTGGATCAAGGCTATGAAAGAAGACTAGGAGAAATTTTTGAAGAATCAAACTTGAGAATTGGTCCCAAGACCAACAAATAAGAATGTGATAGGAGCTAAATGGGTTTTCAGGAATAAACTGAATGAGGATGGAAAAGTTGTCAAAAATAAGGCTAGACTTGTGTGTAAGGGATACTCACAAGTAGAAGGAATAGATTTTGAAGAGAATTTTTCTTTGGTGGAAAGAATGGAAACCATTAGAATATTTTTGGATTTTGCAACACATAAGAACTTCAAAGTATATCAGATGGATGTGAAGTCTACTTTCTTGAATGGTGATTTGGAAGAAGAGGTGTATATTGAACAACTAGAAGGATTTCAGCTATCAGATGATGCTGATGTGGTCTACAAGTTGAAGAAAGCATTGTATGGACTCAAACAGCCTCCTAGAGCTTGGTATGCAAGGTTATATAAGTACTTGTTGGAACACAACAATCTACTAATAGGGGGGTGAATCAATAGATATTAAAACTTAACCCTTAAAACCTTTGTGTATATTACTTCTTTTAACTTTGAGTACTTTATGCAGATTAATTCATTAAGCCCTTAATGTGTAGATTAACTAAACACATAGAGAGATAAACACACATTCACATAAAATCCCATAACACCAAATATACATGGAAAACCCAAGATGGGAAAAACTATGGTGACAAAAGCTACTTGATTCTACTGCTCAAATCCAACATCATAATCCAATCCTTTGTTATAATGTTAAAGGGAATCAACCTTAGGGAAGCACCAACTCCCTGATTTAGGAGCACTAACTCCAAGGAAGCACCAAATCCATACAATGAGCACCAACTCAGTTATCTGATGGAACCAACCAATCATATATACAATGAAAATATTAGAGTTGATTCAAATGAATCCAGTTCTTTGTTACAAGTCTGATATGTAACTGCCCAATGTTTGTTTTGCAACCATGTAGACATTATCTTTGCTAGTGATGTTGCAATCTCAACAACACATCCCTCTATTCTACTCTCTCTTCTCCTCTACACTTAGAACATTATTTGTTCTATCTTTTTGCACTACACCTCAACACCTTGAATGCAAACAGCTAGAAGATATTCTGGATTACAGTCTAGGATACATGTTCATTTTATGTTCTACTTTGCTACACCTTGAGTGTTAACCCTTGATGATGTTCTAATTTTTATTTGGGTTTCACTCATTCATTGATTGTGCATACTCTATCTCCACTACATACTCATCAATATATAACTTTGTTCATCTCTTTTTGCCACAACAAACTACTCTCTCTCACACCCTCTTCACTTGTAAACACCAACACTTAGACAATTTTCTTATTGTCTTTTTCTTTTCTTAACTTAACCGACCTGCTATCTCTACCTCGAGATGTGCACAACCGTCTAGATAATCTCAAATCCTCTGTTAGTGTTTCCCATATTTTATAGTGTCTTCAACAAGTTACCAATGCATCGAGACACACACACACACTCTATACAAATTCATTGAATCTAGACAACCTACAAAACCCTAAACCTAGAATACATTAAATGCATTCTCTTGAGTATATCATCTAATTTTGATCTCGATCACCTGTTAGGGTTTTCTAGAAACCCTCATTACAAAACCTCTGCATCAAGCCTCACAACATTTAATTCAGATACATATAATTTTCTAACAATAGAAACTTGTGAAACCCTAGAATCATATATGCATTCAATGCATTCTTTTGACTGTATGATCTGATTTTGATCTTCATCATCTTAGCAATCTATGATGCCACTTAACAGATCAAATTTTCACCAACAATGGTCACAGGTGCAGTTGAACCAATTAATTCTTTCCTCTATGTCGATTACTTAGTCAAAACCTTGTTTACATAGACTTAGTCGTTTTAAGCCTTCACCTTCAAATTTTGACCATTGATCTCTATTCTTCACACCATGATCCTATAATCTCTGTTCATCTTGGTATCTTTAAAACACCATTGTCGAATTTAATCACTTTAAATTTCCATCTTAGATCTTGAATGCCCAACCTTTCGCTCATCGCTATTCTTCATCTATCATTCAATTCACAACAATGATGTAAATTGATGCAACAATCACCATTAGATCAATTGCCAATTAATCTACACCGTCCCCTACTATATCACTAGCAAATGACATGGGCCCATAGAATCCTAGCAGGTTGGCGAGCTACTGCCACCTGTTTACCTTTGATGTCACCTTCCACATCCATCACCATCACCTTCCTGTAGGGTCCCACCAAGGTCTTCACTAATCTTCCATCGCTGTGTCAAAGGGACTTTAATGCCACTCACTTCAATATTCATATCTCTCCTCAATGAAGTTGTATCAGAATGTCGAAGAGACCAACTATCTTGTTTTACCAATCTTCATATGTCTCCCCGATGAAGAGCCTTCTTGACGTCACCTACTCAATCATTTTTTGCCACTTGTCATCCACCTCATTGCCACACAATTCATAATAATGATGTGAATTTCTATACCGAGCAAGCATATGTCACCACCTATCCTAGCTGATGACATACTCCACTATCTTCCATCGTTCATCACTGAATGCACTAGACGATAGAAAATATAAATTGTGATCTGAAGAACACATGCAATGCAATCATATCCTGTCACATGTCCATTGGACCCACTACCAACTTCGTGCATCATTCGATCAAAACCTTGCTTGATCTCCACCATTTTTTGACATGTCAAAGGGACCAATCATTTTGTCCTGCCAATATTCATCTATCTACTTGATGAGGAGCCTCCGAATTGCATCTGCAGGACCCACTAGGTACTTTATCCTCCATTAGATCAAATAACTATTTGGTCTCCACCATTCCCTACTCCGCGAGGCATGGACATGATCCCACCACAAGTGCCACAAGCTAACAAGCACCGTTGATCATCAACCTCAGCTTGATCACAACTGTTGATCAAACTCCATCATTGATGGCCTTGATGAAATCATTCATTGCCACTTGTCATCATGAAATCACCTTCCACTAACTTCATTTGTTGCCTTCGTAGGTCCCACCATGCATACTACGAAATATTTGCTCGACCGGTAATTTATCAGAAAGGGGCGATCATGGAATGATATTAATGACATAAGTTGTAACTTAAGCAATCAGTAACCTTCAGTAAGCAGTCAACGAAAAAATAGAAAACCTATTAGAGTTCCGTGACTGCAACACCTTAGGGTTTATATCAGTAAACCCTAATTCTATCCGAGAGCACATGTAATTGATTCTAGAATACGTTTGACTCCTTGTAATCTTGCAAAGCACATATATGGAATGCTCTTGAAAAATCAACAATGAATCTAGACTCTATTTTCACTTCTGTTATTTGGAAGAACCCTTTGCAACAATATGTCAACATTATATGACAATATTGCAACCATTTGAGCAACATTTACAAACTCATGCTTCTTTCTTCATCACTCTACACTAACTCTTCAAGAACCAAGTCCACTGCTCTCACACCCATCCTATGTCATCATGCCAACAATCTCCCTTACATGATTTCCCTTTTTGACATCAATGACAACAATATGCCAAGAATCTCCCCCTTTGTCATTGATGGAAAAACTAATCAAACAACCAATGGTCTGATACCAATTGTGGATAACATTTGAGCTTAGCTCTCCCCCTTTGGCATTCCTTCTCCTTTGCTCACACTTATGAGCAATTGCATACTTTTCTCATGCTCCTACTTTGAGCATTTTCTCACCTCTCTCCCCCTTTGACATCAATGGTAAAGGGTCACACTCCTAAACATCTTGTTTTAGGTCACCATGCTGCTGCAACATTCACTTTTCCTTAGCAACAAAAAAAGGGACTTTTTCTCCCCCTTTGAATGATACCAACTGATACCAAAATTTATGCTCTCATACCAATTCCAGATGTTTCCCCTTCATGCTCTGTACCAATTGATATACTAGACTGCATTGTATCAAGTATAACACCGATTTGATACCAATAGCAGCCCCCCCTTAGACCTTGCTCCACTTCAGGATTTCTACCAACTAAACTGTTATGAACTAGTTCACAATGGTCTGACACCAATTATAACAAAGGGAATTTTGAATGTATATATAAAAAAACTCCCCCTTAGACATATCACCTCTCCTTGTAGACAAGGATCATTTCTCTTATTAGAGCACCTGCATAGCTACCTTCTCCTTCAACTACATATATTCTTCCCTTTGACAAGCATTTCAAAGAGAAAGAAATGTAACCATTAATTTGCAACCATCAAGTCGTTAGAAATTTGTAAAACTTATTTTACCTGACTTAATCTTCTTTTCACTTCCAAGGATGAATAGGATACTAATTATGCTCCCCATGGAATCATACCCTATCACTACTAATTAGTGATGTAAGGCAGGAGCAACCACATTAAGTGCTACCTACCGACCTTTCACTCTCCACACCTTCTTTGGCTTCTTTTCTGTCTTGTCAGCCTTCTTCTCAAGAATATGTGAACCATTTTTCACTCTAGGGAACATACTCTTTCTTTCATAATGTACTATTGGTCTTACATGATTTGTTCTACAATATTTGGCTATGTGACCAAAATTATTATAGTTATAGCACATTACATTCATGTTTACTACAAGAGAAAACAAATTTCTATTTACATATTTTGTGCTCCTTCTAGGTGCAACTCTAAATTCTCTAGCCAAATGACCAAACTGATTACAAATATAACAATATCCATAAAAGCATGAGGAATACTTGGTCATATTTTTTATTTGTATAGGATGAGGTGGTCTTCTTTGATTTGACATCTTGGCATGTATCATCCTTATAAATCTTCTGCTTCAATTCCCTTTGTATGTTGCTTCTTTTTAAATTTCTAGGGACCGATTTCTTCATCTTCTTATCTGTTGTGGGCTCCTTCAACTTAGCAGCAACATCCTTAACTAGTTTTCCATCTCTAGAGGAATTTTCCTTGGAACAGATCATGCAGGCTTTCTCTTCCTTTATGCAACTTCTTTCTTCCACTCTAAATCTATCAAATAATCTTGCAGAAGTAGAAGGATTCTTCCCTCTTGGTCTTGATCTCAGTCTTGATGGCTTTTGTAATCTAATCAACTCATCTAACATCTTGGAGCCACTTTTCAACTTCAAGCCTTTATCGATATGCTCTTTAACATCTTCTAAATCTTTTCTTGGGGCCATTATTTTTGCCTCTAACTTCATCCACTCATTTCCACTCATTTGATTTAGATTATAGTTTAGATTTAACTACATATTCTACTCTCTTTGCTTCTTCCACTTGCATCTTCAATTTGATCACCATCTAATTAGATTCTTCAAGACTCTTAGTCTTTCTATCTCCTTTTGTGCATGTATATTTTCTTCTTCATTTCCCTTCTTCAACTTATCAATCTCATCCAAGGCGCATATGAGTCTACCTTCAAAGTCAACGTATCCTTCTTCTCTACTAACTCTCTCAACCTCTTCATCAAATTTCATTCCAAAATACATGAATGGGTTAATTTCACAGACACTTTCAGTTTCATCATCTGATCTGCCATTTACATCAGATGGCCCACGTTCTCTACTTGTGTGCAAATTCTTCTTATTCTTATTTTTACTGGCCTCTTCTTTCTCAAAGTTATCCTCTTCATCATGAGGGCATTTAGCAACAAAAAGACCTATTCTACCAAAGTCAAAATTTTTAGGGGGTAGCTTACCTCTATGTTTTCTGGAGCCATTCCTTGGTCTTTTGATGAAGTCAACTTCCTCTTCATCAACCTTCTTAGATCTAGATGTAGATGCTTCTTCCTCTTCCCTTCTAGCTGCAACATCTCTCATGAATGTGTCTACACTCTTCTCATCTTCACTTGTATTTTGAATTTTAGACAAACCTCCATACATCTACACCTTTTTTTCATCACCTTCATACATTCTCTTTAACTCATTCCAAACTTCTTGTGCTGTTTCATAGTTTCATAGCGTATAACCTTGGAAACAATCAATCTTGACATCCTTATCAGAATAGCAAATTTTTCCTTAGCATTGTCTTCATAATCCTTCCTTCTAGTAGTATCAACGGGAAGAGTGGAAGGAGCCTCAAGTATCCCTTCTCAACTAAAATCCACACATCAAACCCTAATGATTCTAAATATGTCTTAATTTTACTACTCCAAAACTTATAGTCTGATCCATCAAAGAGAGGTACTTCTTCTATAGATGATCCTTCTTGACTAACCATTTTGTGTTCACTTTACCAAGATCTACCTAAATTGATTGAGCTTCTCTTAGGAAACCTAGGGCTCTAATACCAATTGTTGGAACACAACAATCTACTGAGAGGGGAGTGAATTAATAGATATTAAAACTTAACCCTTAAAACCTTTGTGTAGATTACTTATTTTAATTCTAAGTACTTTATACAGACTAATTCATTAAGACCTTACTGTGTAGATTAACTAAAAACACATTCACACAAAATCCCATAACACCAAATATACATGGAAAACCCAAGATGGGAAAAACCACAGTGACAAAAGTTGCTTGAGTCTATTGCTCAAATCCAATATCACAATCCAATCCTTTGTTACAATGTTTAAGGGCATCAACCATAGGGAAGCACCAACTCCTTGATTTAGGAGCACCAAATCCAAGGAAGCACCAAATCAGTTATCTGATCGCACCAACCAATCAGATTTACAATAAAAATATTATAGTTGATTAAAATAAATCTAGTTCTCTGTTACAAGTCTTATATGTAACTACTCAATCTTTGTTCTGTAATTATGCATACATTCTCTCTACTATTGATGCTACAATATTAGTAGCACATACCTCTACTTTGTAATCTCTTCTCCTCTACACTTAGAACATTCTCCATTCTATCTTACTACACTGCACCTCAACACCTTGAATGCAAACACCTAGAAGATATTCTAGATTATAGTCTAGGATACACATGCATTCTCTATTTTGCTTTGCTACATCTTGAATGTTAAACCTTCATGATGTTCTAATTTTTGTTTTGGTTTCACTCATTCACTAATTGTGCATACTCTATCTCTACTGCATACTCATCAATACATAACTTTGTTCATCTCTTTCTCCCACAACAACCTACTCTCTCTCACACCCTCTTTACTTGCAGACACCAACACTTAGAGAATTTTTTGATTTGCTTTTTCTTTTCTTGACTCAACCGACCTACTATCTCTACCTCGAGATGTGAACCACCATCTAGATCATCTCAAATCCTTTGTTAGGGTTTCCCATACTTGCTAGCATCTCCAATAATCTGCTAGTGCATTGAGCCACACACACACACTCTAAACAGATTTGTTGAATCTGCTAAACCAGATAACCTACAAAACCCTCAACCTAGAATACATTAAATGCATTCTTTTAACTATGTGATCCAATTATGATCTTGATTATCTATTAGAGTTTCCAAAAATATTCATTACACAACCTCTGCATCGAGCCTCACAATATTTAATTCAGATAAAGAGAATTTGCTAAGAGCAATAACCTGTGAAACCCTAGAATTAGATATGCATTCAATGCATTCTTCTGATTGTATGTTCTTATTCTCATCTTCATCATCTTAGCAATGTATGCCACCACTTAACATATCAAATCTTCACCAACAATGCTCACAAGTGTATTTGAACCAATTAATTCTTTCCTCTGTGTTAGTTACTTAGTCGAAACCCTGTTTATATAGACTTAGCCATTTGGAGACTTTTCCTTCAAATTATGACCATTGATTTCTATTCTTCACACCATAATCTTATGATCTCCATTCATCTTGACATATTTAAAACACCACCATCGAATTTGTTCACTTTAAATCTTTATTGTAGATCTTGAATGCTTGACCTATCGCTCATCGCTATTCTTCATCTATTGCTAATTTCACAATAGAAATGTGAATTGATGCAACAATTATCGTTAGATTAATTGTTAATCAATCTACACCATCCCCCTCTATATCTCTAGTAAAGGACATGAGCCCATAGAATCCTAGTGGGTTGGCAGGCTATTGCTGCCTGTTCACCTTTGACATAACCTTCCACATACATCACCATCACCTTCATGTTAGGTCCCACCAAGGTCTTCACTAATCTTCCATCATCGTGTCAAAGGGAATTTAATGCCACTCACTCCAATATTCATATGTATCCTCAATGAAGTTCTATTGGAATGTTGAAGAGACCTACTATCTTGTTCTACTGATCTTCATATGTCTCCCCGATGAAGAGCCTCTGTGATGTCACCTGCTCAATCATTTGTTGCCACTTCTCATCCACCTCATTGCCATGTAATTCAAAAAAATGATGTGAATTTATATATTGAGCAAACATATGTTGCCACCTGTCCTGGCTGATGAAATAATCCACTAGCTCCCATCGTCTATCACTCATCGC
Organism: Sequoiadendron giganteum; assembly: GCA_007115665.2. Taxonomy (NCBI): domain Eukaryota; kingdom Viridiplantae; phylum Streptophyta; class Pinopsida; order Cupressales; family Cupressaceae; genus Sequoiadendron; species Sequoiadendron giganteum. The sequence continues at coordinate 239,175,036 of CM021107.1, read as the reverse complement.
TGAATACACTGGACAATAGAAAATATAAATCATGACGTGAATAACACATGCAATGTAATCATATTCTACCATGTGTCCACTAGACCCACTACCAAATTCATGCATCTTTCAATCAAAACCCTGCTTGATCTCTACCATTTATTGACATTGTCGAAGGGACCAATCATTTGGTCTTGTCAATATTCATCTATCTACTTGATAAGGAGCCTCTAGCTTGCATCTTCAAGACCCACCAAGTACTTTTTCCTCCATAAAATCTAAACACTATTTTATCTCCACCATTCCATACTCCCCCGCGAGGCATGGTCGAGGTCCCATCATAGGTGCAATAGGCTAGTAGGCACCATTGATCATCAACCTCCACTTGATCACAACCGTTGATCAAACTCCATCACTGACAACCTTGATACAATCATTCATTTCCACCTATCATCATGATATCACATTCCAATAACTTCATCTGATGCCTCTGTAGGTACCACCATGCATACTGTGAGCAATGTCGATCTTCAACATTCGATCACTATCATTCCCCGCTATCCCTCAGGGCTTAGTTGAGACCCACCAAAAACTCAGAGGGCTAGCGGGGAGGCCGTGAGATCTTGCTACCTCAACCAACACCATTGTTCTCGCCGGAAAGAAATATTTGCATGGGACTTAGGAAATATTAAACACAAAAAATATTTGTTTGGTCGGTAATTTCTAGGAAAGGGGCCAGTCACAAAATGATCTTAATGACATAAGTTGTATCTTATGCGACCGATAACCTTCAGTAGATAGTCAACAAAAAAATAGAAAACCTATTAGAGTGCCATGACTAGAACAACTTAGGATTTATATTACTAAACCCTAATTTTTTTTGAGAGCACATGTAATTTATTTCAAAACACATTTGACATCTTTTGATCCTACAAAACACATCTTTGGAATTCTCTCAAAAACCCACAATGAATCTCAACTTTTTTTTTCACTTTTGTTATCTAGAAGAACCCTTTACAACAATATGTCAACATTGTATGACAATATTGTAACCATCTGAGAAAAATTTCAACATTTACAAACTCATGCTTCTTTCTTCATCACTCTACACCAACTCTTCCAGAATCAGGTGCACTACTCTCACAACCATCCTCTATCATCATGCCAACAATCTCCCTTGCATGATTTCCCTTTTTGACATCAATGATAACAATATGCCAACACTTGTTGCAACAAGGATTCAAAAAAGGTATTGCTGATAGTAACCTTTACTTCAAGGTTGAGGGAGAACAAATCCTAATTGTGGTAGTGTATTTGGATGAGATTATCTTTGGAGGGAATGAAGGAATGTGCAAGAAGTTTTTAGAGGAAATGCAAAAATAGTTTGAGATGTCAAAGTGTGGGGAGATGAATTTCTTCCTTGGATTACAAATTGGTCAATCAAAAAATGGTATTTTCATTTATCAGTCAAAGTATGTCAAAAAAATGTTGAAAAAGTTTGGGATGGATGATTCTAAGCCAGTGTATACCCCTATAGTTATTGGTTGTAATGATCATAGCAAGTATAGATTAATGATTAGTGGAATGCTATACCTAACTGCTACTAGACCGGATAGCATGCATGTAGTTTGTCTTGTGGAAATATTTCAGGAAGATCCCAAAGAATCACATCTTGCAATATTTAAAAGAATATTTAGATACTTCAAGGGCACTCCAAACTCTGGTTTGTGGTATCCTAGGGATATTGATGTCTCCTTGAGTGCATAAATAGATGCAGATTGGGAAGGTTGTATAGATGATAATAGAGGTACAAATGGAGGTGCTTTTTTTCTTGGAAGCAAATTAGTCGCTTGGTTGAATAAGAAGTGGGATTCAGTTTCATTATCTACTACAAAAGAAGAATATATTGCAACAAAATCGTATTGTACATAGGTGTTATGGATGAAGCAAATGTTGAAGGATATCAAAGTATCATATGATGAACCTATTTCTATCTTATGTGATAACACAAGTGCTATCAATATTTCACAGTACCTAGTAATGTATTAAAGAACCAAACATATCTCTATCTCACTAGGTAAAAGCACAAAGTTGTGTCACACTTTTGGCCAACTAAATAGATCCAAGAAAAACCATTTCGACTTAAGCAGTTTCTATTGAACCAATTTTTCTCAAAACCACATGGCTTGTATGTGGCACATAGAGTTTCGAGCAAAACCCTTTCACTTGAAATCATAAAATTTGAATTTTTTTTTTTCGTATTGAAATGTGGCTTAATTTATGTGTGAGATTTTGGAAGAAAGGTTTTCGGTCGAAACCCTTTCTACCGAAAATAGGTTTCTACCAAAACTATTAATGTGGCATCCTAGTTGGTAGCCAACTCAACTTTTTTCAACTTTTTTGAAGCTTTCAACTTCAACTAAGTATTTCTTCAGTTAGAATATATTTTTTTTTAAAATACCCTTTTGTAGAGCTCGGAGTGGTGAATCCAAATATCTATTTTTTAATATTTTTATTAGTTTTAAGATATTTTATTTTTAAAATAACGCAAGTAGGTTGTTAAAGTTAAAAAATAGGTTGATTAGAAATTAAAAAAAATAAATAGTAAAACATATTAATATTTTTTGAAAAATATATGGTGCACTAGAGGAGAGAGTCCTCTTCAAAAGGGTATAATTTGTTTTTTGAAAATGATTAAAAAAGTAGACAATAATTGACGTCAAATGAAAAATATCAATTTTGACAAGTGTGACTTTAAAATGTTATTACGAGAAAATAATATATCCAAATTTTAATTTTTTTTCCATGCACTAGATATTGAAGTTACCTATTTGGAGAAAAACAATTAGGGGAAAATTACGTTTTTTTCTATTTGTTTCTTGACGTCAAGTGAACGTCACTTTTTTATGAAATTTTAAGCATTCCAAAATCTGCTCTTAAGTTGATAAAAATGTAATCAAATTTTAAAAAAAAAAATCTAAAAAATTACAGGAATAAACTTCATCAATATTTTTACATTTCATTTGTTTACATCATTTTGAAATTAAAAAAATAAAGACCACTTTTATGTGGTTGATTTTTTTTTTTTTTGTTGTAGTTGTTGACTGATTCTTTTATAAAGTGTGACACAAGTTTGTGCTTTTACCCCACTTTCTAAGAGAGAAGGTTGCATAGAATGAGGTGAAGTTGGAGTATGTACCTACAAAGGATCAAGTTGTAGATATATTTACAAAGGCTCTTCCTAAAATATACTTTTGAGTATCTCCAACAAAAGTTAGGGGTTATTGCCCCTCCTTCTTTCAACTAGATGCATTTGTCCAGGTGAGCATTTAAGATACATTCTTGGTCCTAGGCTGATGTTGAAGGCTACCTCTCAGGGGGAGTAGGTAGTAGTTTTTTTGTTTAATGCATTCATATGGAACATATCTTGTGTCCCTAAGGGGAGTATGCGAAAAATAAAGGAAGCAATGTAATGTAGAATGTGTAGTAGTGAGAGGTGTATAGTGGAGAGAGAATTTTCCTATTGGTGTTGCCTAAAGAGAAATATGCAAGTGGTGTCAAAGTAATGTATGAAGATGTCAAAGGGGGAAGCACAAAAGAAAAGAAAAATTCTATGCAAGTGTTATCAAAGGGAAAGTTTTTTCCCATTTCCATTCATGTTAAACACAGAGAGAGTGAAGTCTAAAAAACACAAGGAAATAATGGATGTCAAAGGGGAGAGTAATGGTTGAATAAATCCTCAGATAGGGGGATATATTGTAGAGAGAATGGTGTCTAGAGAAAAAAGGTAAAGAGAGAGAGTGAAGTGTACCCCAGTTAGGGGGAGTTCTACTTAATTCAAAGTTTCTTTTGTTGTTGATGGTTTTCAGAGACGGTGTTACCATCAATGATAAAGGGGGATATTATTGCAAGTATGCTACTGGTGTTGCCATTGATTTCAATAGTATGGAGATGGTTGATGTTGTCAAGTTCTTGTGCTAGTATGGATGTGTTGTGTTTTCATAAGAAGGTGTTGTGGTGTTGTAATTAGTGTTGTCATTTATGTCTTTATGGATAAGAGTTGCAGTTGTAGTAATTTCACTTGTTTTCCAAGTGCTTTTGAGAAAATTTGAATAAAAGAGTGTACAGTGTGACATGGGTGTGTTCAGTGTTATACTCCACATTTGTTCATGGTTGAAGATATGATTGTGTGGTTTGGATATGATGATCAAAGGTGTTTAAAGGATCTATATCTAGAGTTTCAATTCCTGAATCATTCTGCAGTGAAAGTTGTGTTTGATGTAGTTTGTCTGTACTTATAGAAGGTTGTTTGGGAGAAATGAGATTCCTCCACTTTTCTCCAAAGTAAAGTTTCTTGTCTTGCAAATTTGTGAACATGTTTATATTTTTTGCAACTTCCTTCCCTTGAGTTTTCAGGTGTTAAGGTGTTCCAAAAGGTTGTTTAGTAGGTTGTGTTTTGTAGCAGTGTGTCTGGTTGCACAAAATAATGGTGTTCTCAATTTCAGGTGGTTGTGGCAGAGTTGCAGAATATTCTGATGATACTGGAATATTCTATGATGTTGTGTGGATATTGTGGAATGTTGATATGTGGTCCATGTGACTTGGAGAAGCATGTATGTGGTCACTTGTAGTGTTAGTTCAAGTTTGGACGACCTAGTGTGCTAGTGCTATTTGTGATGGTACCTCATGGATTGTGGATGTGTTGAGTAGAGTGGTGATGTGGATTTGGGTCCTAGTTAACCCTTGGTGTTTTTGTCCTTCACTTCTTCCACCATGGAGGTGTTTTTGATGAATGCATGAGACAACTGAGAGGGGGGTGAATTAGTTGTACCTAAAAACTTAAAAACCCTCACAAACATTCAAATCCATGCTAATCCAATTAATCCTTAATTTGTTAGAATGATTTATCATGAAAGAAGATGATAGAAATAGAACCAAACCGACACAATACACAAAGAAATTCCATATTTATGTGGAAAACCAAATATGGGAAAAACCATGGTGAGGATTGTATAGGAACAAATTTTCACCCCTCACACAAATTCCCCTTTTACACATTCTCACTTTAGAAAACCAAATACGAAGGTAAAATTTCATGTTAGCTAGCTGCTTTCCTTCCACTTGGCATCTGTCCTTTGTGTCAGTAGAAGAATATTTTTTGAGGACATGTGCGTAGTGCACAAATGTTTGCACGACACACTTACACCCCTAACGGATTCCTGCATTTGAAGTTGGAGGTGTTACACTTTTGATTGGGGTCGATTTGTAACATCCCTCTTCGACCAACTGACCCTGAAAATGGAAGATTCTTCCTCATTGTTATTCAAATTCATTCACTCTCACTTTATTTGGACCTCTACACACATTCTGAAGTGATCCCTTTGCAAGCTATAAAACTTTCTTCACTCTCAGCAACATTTCAACACTCCATTATAGCAACAACAGTCCATCAAATCTATAAAGAAAGTGTGAAGCAAGCCATCACAACATTGGCTTAAGGTTTTTCAACACCTCCCTTCATTATAGTCGAGGCTATGGTGATTTTTCAATCCTTTTTTCTCCCTCATTGGCTATTTAGATCTTGGTGGAGGTGGTAATGTCTCACTCCTCTCCTTTGCAATTTGGTTGAGTAGCTCTTTACTATTTTATAGTGTTATTTGTGTACTTTCTTTGTTTACTTCTTTATCATACATTTCTCCCTCGTTGCTATCTAGTTTTCCATGAAGGTGGAAACACCAAAATGGGGGTTTGACTGAGGCATACCCCTATACAGCCCCAAAAATTTTCCCCTCTTATGTGTACGTGGACGTGGTTTTAGAGCTAATTGATGAACTGGCGCCTCAGTGAGATTATCTTTGTCACTCTAGCTCTCATATACTTATTTTATCATCTTCGTTTGTACCTTTCCTACTTCATAATTCTATTTTGTTCCTTTAGAAGTCATTAGCTAGGTTGTTAGCTTGTTATTTGATGGTTCGTACTATATTTTTGGTCCTCTGGTCGTACGCACGCCAGCACACTGCGTTGCCATCCTAGAATTGTGCTTTCATCCTTAGGTAAAGAGCTACCTGAGGTACAATGTTGAACCTGAAAACTAGCTCGCCTAGCCCCAAACTAGATTTCGAGTCCGTAGATTGATTGAAGGATCTTATAGTCCTCATCATTCTTGTCCCTTATTTCAAAACATCCCTTTAGAGTGAGGTAAGTTAGGGAAGCCTTCCGCTCTTGGTTCTCTGTGACTTGGGGCCTTGAATGTGGTTGGTCCCCCTCTCTTACATTTTTGGTGAACTCAATGTGAACCAATGTCTACCCATTCGTTGGTGTTGAAGCTTTTCCCTTGTACCTTGTGGCCATTGTGCCCCTGAGTGTTTTGAAGTTTTATGAGTATCACAACCCAATCCATGACCTTTGGGTATATTTTTAGGAGAAGTGGTCGACATCTTCCGATGGAGAAGATGAGGGTCACTTCTAGTTTCTCTACTGGTCTTTTTTTTGGGACCTACGATTGGTATTTCTACCCAAGAGCAATTGTTGTGGGGTGAGGTAGGACTCTCTAATGAGACTGACCACATCCCCACTCCTCTTTTATCTCCCACACCATTGTTAGTAGATGAGCACGAAGCTGTTCACATTCATTCATAATATATCACTACCCTTAGCAAAGAGTTGGGCAACTTAGAGAATCACTTGGAAAAGGACTCAATGTTGGCTAGAGCCACTAAGGTTATTAGCAAAATCAAGTATATGGTGGGAAGAGATCAAACATGTATAAAGCTCCTAGATAGCCTCTCTAGCCTAATTGAAGCTTGTGCCCCTTCAAATAATGCTAAACTTGTACAAGGGGCCACTTTCAAGGAACATGAGAGACAATTAGGAGTGTCGATGCCTCCCACGTCTGTGTAGATGGCAGACACAGTCCCTTCGATCAATGTCCCCCCTACCTACGAGAGATATGAAAATATCAAAGTAAATAGAATACCCTTAGGTTTCAATTTCACCCCTCCCATCACCTGTAGTGGTGGAGGTTTTATGCGGGTTGAGTGATGGGAGCTTTGGTAGTGGCGGTGGCTTCAATGGTAGGGGTGGGGTTAGCAGAGGTGGTTTCAGTGGAGGCCATGGTGGTGGCTTCAAAAGCAAAGGTGGATCCGATGGAGGCCTTATCGGTGGTGGTGGCTCCAGTAGTGGCTCCAACAGTGGCCACATTGGTAGTTTTGGAGGTGGCTCCGATGGTGGTTATGGAGGAGGTTCCACTAGTACTATGTCATCTAATGACCCTATTCTGAACACCTTACTTCAAAATATGGGCAAGATGCAAAGCCATCTTGTGAGTCTCTCCCAAGCCTCTGCCTAGCCTATTTTCCAACTCTTCTTCTAGCATAGCCCAATATTGGTAGAAATTTTAAGTACTCCTTTCCCACAAGGAATGGAGATTCCCAAATTTGAAAAATATGGCGGCAAAGGGGACCCACAAATGCATGTGTCTGATTTTAACGCCCTATGTACAGATTTCTTCCATCATGATATATTGATGGCGAAGCTATTCTCTGGATCTCTCAAGGATACAACACTTGAGTGGTACTGTTCCTTGCTCGATAACTCTATTTTCTCATTTGATCTTGTGAATCAATTCTTATGACAATTCCAAGATAACATCAGACCGAAGATGACCTTTTCGGATCTAGTTTGATGCAAACAAGGGGATAATGAAAAGATTACTGATTTCATAGCACGGTACCAAGTGCTCTTTTCATAAATCTTGTATCTGTTACCCAATTCTGATATATAGAAGGTATTCATAGGGAACTTACTGAGGCCTTGGCAAGAGAATTTTTCCCTAAGAAATACCCTTCTTTTGCGCATTTGTGTGTGGAATTACGAGAAATCAACAAATGGTAGTCTAGTTCAGGGGATCCTCCTCGTGCTCCCATTCAAAAGGAAATACCATCATATTGATGTTTGAAAAGGTAAGGCTATTGTGAATGTAGTAGCCATCATGAATGATAACGACCTCAAACACAACTAAAAGATCACAAAGTTGGAAGAATCTTATTCTTCCATCCTACAAAGGTTGTTGAAGGACAAGATCATAACCTTGGAGAACCTTCCCTAGTTGGTACAATGCAAATACCTTTTTTCAATACCATCAAGTTAACGGACATGATATCGAATGTTGTATGCACCTGTGTGACGAGATATAGGACCACATCGAGGATGGTACTATCTATCTTGATGGAAGGAAAAAAATGCAAAAACATCAACGACGAAAGCGAATAGTGAATTGCAGATACACATAGACCCATTTTTGTCACATTCTACCAACATGATTATTGATCCCTCTGATTCTATCACTCAGCCCAAGGCATATGTTAGCACGGTTGCTATTACTCCCTCTACGCAACTTGCAATTGACTCATCGAACGTGACATTCACACCACAGGATGTTCCCTTAAACAAAAATCCCTCTCCCCTTTACATCCCCACTCACCTTAATGGGAACATTGTGACAGGGGTCCTATTTAACCCTGTGAGCCGAGTGAATGTCATTATAGAGGAAACATTGTGGCTTAATTCATTGCATAGAGAGGAGTATGAAGAAATGAGGTCCATCATTCGTACACATGATGGCCTTGCTCTTACACGTTATGGTTTGATAACTCTATCCATCCTAGTCGGACCTAGGACCATATACATTGTTTTCAATGTCATTCTAGAGTTAGATTTGCTTAGAGTGAAGTTAGATGTACCCTAGCTAGCTTCCATGAGTGGAATAACCTCCATCATTCATAAATGTTTAAAGCTCTCCCATGAAGGTGCTGTGCACGTAGTACATGATATTGGATATCAGCCTTTGATATCCCATGGGGGATATTCATTGGATCACTTTTGGCCCACCCTGGTCGGTTCACTCCCCTCAAGAACAAACCTACTTTAAATTTTTTATGTGAAGTATAAAACTGGGGGAAAAGGAAAGCTAAATTTGACCCTTACGATAGTACAATAGCAAGTCATCTCCTCTTCTTGAAAGGGAAAAGAGAAGTTGCCCCTTTCCAAAGAAGAGTTCTAGATGAATATGCCCAATTTTTACCCTCTAAGTCCAATGATACTACCTTGGTGAAAACCCAAGTTTCAGATATCAGACCTTCCTACCAAACCTCCTAGACCTTAGTACTACCTATATGGTAGAAAGAAAGGCCCTCTAGGAGAGTCATCTATGTCTCGACCCCCACAACCTCCCACCACTTCTTGTCCTAAGGCAGTAAAAATGAAGAGGCCCACTGCTGAGGCACTAGAGTCAATTCCCCTCGTTGTTTCTCAACCTGCTCCTTCTACTCCCATTCAAGAGTCTATCCCTTTGCTGGAAATAGCTATAGTAGACACTCCCATGGTTGAGTAGAAGCCTTCCATCCCTTCACAGCTCCTAGCCTCTGGCTTGAAGAGTCATATAAACTGCTTTGCGCGTGAGTGCAAGTGCTGGAAAAAGGCCCTTGTAGTTGAGTAAGATGCCTTGCTCAAGAAGGATGATGAGATGACCGCCCTTTCTTCAGGGCCTCCCATTGCGTCCTCCTCTTTCCTCGCCTACATTCAATCGAGTTCTATATTGCTCCCGACTCTTGTTGTGAGTATGCCTGACTCTAAAAGGGTGCAGGTGTTCATCACTCCTTCAGTTGGGCCACCCTTGTTGATGTCCCTTCCAGACGTCCCTCCTTTTCAAAACTCATAGATATTCCGAACACTTCGATGGTCTTTACTGTGGTTTTCTCCTCCTCTTCCTCTACGCCTCTCGCCTCATCTGTAGGGACTTTACACCCCCTGATGGATTAGAAGGTAGATGTTGGTCCTTCCAACAATGGAGGGCATATGAGGAGCCCACCTTCTTCAAGAGGTGGTCCCATGCTAGCTTGTTTTGTCCTAGTGATGGAGCCAGCTCCAAATTCCCCTGAGTTTGTCACTGCTCCCGAAGCACTCGGTGAGCCTAACAGTGAATTTTAGGCACAACCCTCTCCATTCATTGAGGTACAACATGGTACTCCATTAAAGTGCATGTTTAACTCTCTGGATGCAGTTTCGACCTTGTCAGCGATTTTCGTGAAGTCGCTGACCCTAGCTCCACAAGAGCTTAGTGAAGGAGACCTTGTAGGGGCTTTTTACTTATCCCTTGTTGTGGGAGGGTCAAAATCTCCTCCCCTTAACATTCTGCCACTACAGGCTTGTCCTCCTTCCCCTTATGATGATTTAGAGTGGGAGCATATGACCTCTTGGTCCATCACTGTTAGGGGGAGTCCCCTTCTTTATATTTAGAATATATGTGTGTGTTGTGATGTGTTCCCCTATGATTGTGCTATGTGTTCTTGGATGAACCTTGTCATCCTTGTTGGTGCTTGGGTACAAGTGTGATTTTTTGTGTCGTAAACCTTCTTCTATCTGTATCATCATCTTCCATGTTTGTGTTTGATTTTCGGTAAACTGGGGATGATGCAAAGCATTGGGGGCATTTAGGCTCCCCTTCCATGTCGACCCAATTTTTTATTTTTACATTGTCTTCTTGTGCATTCTTCATATGGTCTGATATAGTAGGAGGCTGATGATAATTCATTTATATTCTACTATTAAACTTATATATATTTATGAGCAATTCTGGCCTTGAAATATCAGATCACCCTATGACCTATGTTTATGTTTATTGATTTTTCGCTCTTTTCATCCTCTCTTCTTTGCTTGAGTTGTCCCTTTCATGCACGACAACACCTTTTCTATAACAGTTTAATTTTTAGAAAATGTATTCATTGCCGATGAATCTTTTCTTGAGAATCTTCACAAACCTTTTTGAAAATCACATTCTCGACTTGAAACCCTAATGAAACATGTTTCCTTCATCATGGGTTCGTAAAGAAATAATTTGAGAACTTTCCTCTAAGGTGGAAGCAACTTTTACCTTCCCCTCATGAGGGGGGCACTTTCTTCTTTTTGAATTCCTTGATGAAGTGAACATCTTTCAAAAGGATTCCTTGATGATGAATTGATTTGAGAAGGAACATCTTTCTTGCACTTTCAAACAGTGCGTCCCTCTAGTGGACCCCCTCTTTATGTTGGGTTCTCGAGGGACCCCCTTGAAAGCTTCATAATTTATCGACGATTTGCGTGACTGTCCGCTTGATTTCCTGCCTGGCCGCTTTGTTCTTGACATGCTTTATCTATGGGTAGACATGTCACTTTTTAGGCGCGTCTATAAAGCCGCTTTCCAAATTTGACTATGCGGAGTCCTTTTCCTTTGGGTTTCCTCCGTGTGAGAGATCTTGGGGGATGCCTCCTTGTAGGTCCGCGGATCTATAAGGCACTCTTTCCTTTGGGTTTCCTCCATGTGAGAGATCTTGGGGGAAACCTCCTTGCAGGTCCAAGGGCCTATAAGGCACTTTCATCTAGGTTTCCTTCATGTGAAATATCTTGAGGGATACCTTCTTGCAGTTCTACGGGCCTATAAGACACATACTTTACTGGGCTTCCTTCATGTGAGAGATCTTGGGGGCTACCTCCTTGCAGGTTTGTGGGCCTATGAGACACTTACTTCTTTGGGTTTTCTTCATGTGAGAGATCTTGAGGGATACCTTCGTACAGGTCTATGGGCCTATAAGGTTCTTTCATCCTACGTGATTTGTCCATCATTGGTCTGAGGGCCTTCAGTGTACCTTGTGCAGCTTCATAGTTCTATGGGGCTATGAAGTCCTTTGTTTTTCCCTACACTTTTGAGCTCTCCAAATCGTGGTCTACTTCCTCGATGGTTTAGGTATACATTTCTAACCCTACCTACTCTTTGATATACTTTACTGAAGCACTCATCAGTATTCATGCTCGCTAAAGTGGGGAAAAATGTATAGGAGTGAATTTGCACCCCTCACACCCCCTTTTACACATCCTCACTTTAGAAAAATAAATCTGAAGGAAAAATTCCATGTCAGTTGGCCACTTTCCTTCCAATTAGCATTTGTCCTTTGTGTCGATAGAAGAATATTTATTGGGGACATGCACACAACACGTAAATATCTGCATGACATGCTTACGTCCCTGACAGATTCCTACGTCCGAAGTTGGCAGAGGTGTTACACTTTCGATTTGGTCAATTTGTAACGTCCCTCTTCTACCAACCGACCCCGAAAATGGAAGATTCTTCCTCATTCTTCTTCAAAGTCATTCACTCTCACTTCATTTGGACCTCTACACATATTCTCAAGTGATCCCTTTGCAAGCTACAACTCTTTCTTCACTCTCAAGTAGCATTTCAACACTCCATTGCAGCAACAACATTACGTCAACTCCATAAAGAAAGTGTGTAGCAAGCCATCCTAGCATCAACTTGAGGTTATGCAACACCTCCCTTCATGACAGTTGAGGCTGTGGTGATTGTTCAAGCCTTCTTTCTCCCCCATTGCATTGTGAGCTCTTGGTGGAGGTGGTTACATTTCTCTCTCCTTTGCAATTTAGTTGAAGTAGTTATTTATTGTTTTGTATTGTTATTTGCATACTTTCTTTCTTTACTTATTTATCATACATTTCTCCATCATTTCTATTTGGTTGTCCGTGGGGGTGGAAACACCAAAACAAGAGTCTGACTGAGGAAGACCCCTATACAACCCCAACAAATTTCCCCTCTCTCTTGTGTGCAGGTGGACGCTCTTTCAGAGCTAACTGGAAAACTGGCACCTTGATGAGATTATCTTCATCACTCTAGCTCTCATATACTTATTTTATCATCTCCATTTGTGCCTTTCCTACTTCATAATTTTGGTTTGTTCCTTTAGAAGTCACTAGCTAGGCTATCAACTTGTTTTTTGATGGTTCGTACTATATTTTTTGTCCTCTAGTCATATAGATGCCAACACACCCAAGAGATGCTAGCATGTTGTGTTGTCATCCCAAAACCATTCTTTCATCCTCAGGTAGAGAGATAACTGAGGTACAACATTGAACTTAAAAACATGCTTGCCTAGCCCCAAACTAGATTTTGGGTCTGCAGAGTGATTGAAGGATCTTATAGTCCTCATCATTCTCGTCCCTTATTTCAAAACATCCCTTTAGAGTGAGGTAAGTTAGGGAAACCTTCCACTCTTGGCTCTCCATGACTTGGGGCCTTAAATGTGGTTGGCCCCCCTCTCTTACAAGGATTAGCTCACAATATAAAGTAATATCAACACTGAATACAATAGGGCTCACTGCTGGAGTGATCACTGCTCAAAAGAAAGAAAGGATCGCTACCAAAGGCTAACTACCAGAATAGAAAAGAAGATAGAGAAGAGTGTTACAAATATAAATCCATCTCAATGCAATGGAGAAATCCACCACAACATCAACAAAACCTTCACAATATTTTTAAAGAATTGTAGACATCTTCTGCTCACTACATTCAACAATCTAACACATGAAATCTCACACTTCACTTCTCAAATTCACACACTAAAACTATGTAATTTGCATCACTTGCATCATACTCATCTATCTTATCATCGCTCAACAAATCAACAATTATTTATACCATCTTCAACCTTGAAAATATTCTCCAAAGTTGGCTATGCACCTCAACCACGCAAATTCAAATGAGGTTGGAACCAAAAAATTCTTGCTGTGGAAAGGAGTGAAGACCATGAACCACCTTAGCTAGAACCTAAATCCACTCATACATGCAATTCCATGCTTCCACAAACACCGAAGAAACTTTAAAATTAGTGTAAACACTCAAGTGATGACGGTTAATAAGTCATAATAGTTCATCCTTCGTTTGTCCTTTCATTCACCCTTTTTTTTCCTTTCTGCTACTATTTAGCTCAGGAAGTATAGATATTTGATAAAATACAATAGGAAATGAAATAATTAGGAAGTTCAATTATTCAATCGAAAGTGTTGGACTAATTTGTGATAAACCCACAAGAAATAAATGGAGACAAATGTTCGAGCAAATGGATGGAGGGTGAAACCCATGATAATTACTCAATCGGTTTATGGCTATTTTTGATGGTGTTAGTTTGAACCTGTTATGAACTCGTGGCCAATGACCATACCATTTTCCATGTTGTTTTGCATCTTTTTGTATATTATTTTGTTACCAAACTTGATAGTTTGTTGGCCGTAGGCCACAAACAAACTATAGCTAAATATTGGTGCATAATCCAGTATAAATATGTATGGGTTTTGAACAATTAGACATAAGTTATGAATATAGAATTACGATGTTCTTCTATATTTGTTTTTTTTTTCTTTACGTGAATACGGTTGAGCTGAGTTGAAGTAACTTCCATCGCCGAGCAGTCGAGGAGGCAGGGCCCACTCTTTGTGTTGGATCGGTGATTTACTCTTTGTATTGTGTGGTAATGTATTGTGTGATTTGTTTTGAACAATTAATTGTGTGTTCATGATCAAAACATCAAATTCATAATATGCAGTGATTTTTCTTAGCGTTTAACAATTGAATGTGCACTGTTGGTAATCACAAATGTATGATCTATGTGTTGTTTAATTTCAAATATTAAAGTCATTTATTGTTTAGAGAATGATCTATGTGAAATTCAGTAATTGTTTAACGCTATGTTATAAATAACCCAATTTGAATTGCATGTTTAATTCTTTGTTCAAGTTTGATCTCATTCTTTAATTACAACAGTAGTTTAGATCGAGAGTTAAAAGATCCTATTGTGTAATTTGGGAAATGGTACGAGAATCTCATCTACAATTTCTGATAAAATATCTTTTTCTATTCTAAATCATTTATATCATAACCAACACGCTTCCTGTCACTGCCATGAAAGGAACCCGAATCTCTAGTGTGGTCTTTTTAAGTAAGAGTGAATTAGTTTGGAGAAGTGTGTTATAGGATAGTTATTTAAATTTAGGTCTAAATAGATGCATTTCATTTTATTTAACTTATTATCTTCACCCCTTTGGCAAATATCCCCGATACCTTTCATCAATCTATGACCCCGATTGACATATCTAGGTATGAATTGAGGAAACCCATATGAATTCAAATTTGAGTAAAAAACAACAGTTGATTTGGACCATAGTTTTAACTAACATTTTTGGCACTTCTTCTGAGGAAGGGTGTTAAAAGGTGTGGAACCATAGTAAGTTAAGATAGGACATGTATGTCTTGAAAGAAGCCTGTACAACTATCGACCTTATTTAGGTGAGTATTCTTGATTTGTGTTGTTGTAGGTCATATAGGTGCATTAATTATAGCCGGGATAGTAAAGGAAGATTTGTTAAGAAGGATAGGGGGATTAGTTCCCAACCAGAAAAATTAAAAAGTGAGTCAAAACCATTACCATTAAAGGGTGAGAAAACTCAACTTGAAAAATCACAAAAAGAAGAAAAACTAGAAAAGCCCCAAAACATAATAAAACCATTAGTGGTGGAAATACCATCTGAAGAAGGATTAGTTGAGCCAAATCTTGATAAGCGTGTTGTTGAATCCACCATTGTTCAAACACCAACTATACTTCAATCAGGTTCTTTTGAGCAATTACAAAAGAGGTTTGAAGATTTATTTCATGACTCTTACGAACTTAGAGCC
Organism: Sequoiadendron giganteum; assembly: GCA_007115665.2. Taxonomy (NCBI): domain Eukaryota; kingdom Viridiplantae; phylum Streptophyta; class Pinopsida; order Cupressales; family Cupressaceae; genus Sequoiadendron; species Sequoiadendron giganteum. Next base: position 239,159,501 of record CM021107.1, on the reverse strand, counting down.
AATGATCCAGAATCATCTTTAAGAACCCCAAAGCCATTCAAGACTTATTTCACTCCTTGGGCATCCCAAGTTATGGCCGAACTCAACCAAAACAATAATGACAACAACAACAACAATCTTGATAGGAATCTTGATAGAATATTAGCTCAAAACAACCCATCACTTTCGAGTTTCCTATCAGACATCTTGAGAAAGATGCTCCTATGAAAAATATACCTCATTCTGCTTTACCTAATTTTTGTGAACTTGCTATTGAGGATCTTGACATGTTTTTGTTTGATGTGTTGTGTCACAGTTATTATTATCAAACTGATGCACATAAACTCAATCTATTTCTAGCTACATTGAAGGATGTGGCTCTATGTTGGTTCATGAATCTTAGGAACATTAGGACATGGAACAACATGAAGGAGGTATTTCTGACAAAGTACCAAGATTATTGCAAGATAAAAATGTGTGGGATGAAATATTCCGTATGAAACAAAAGGAAGATGAAATCTTTCATATGACACAAAAGCAAGATGATTCAATGGAAGATTACCTTGAATGATTCCTGTTCAACCTTCACTGATCAAGACAACAAGGGACAAATCTTGACACTATCAAAATGTTGTTCCTTTGAGGAATTAGAGATGATACAATGGATGCTTGAAACTTGATAGGTAAAGGAAATATTTCTAAACTGAATTTTGATGACATTTGTGATATTTGCATTAACTACTCTAGGTTGCAGCGATCAGGATGAAACTATTTGAGTAAGCCATATTCTTTGGGAAACACCATAGGTATAACCAAGCACAAAATAGGTAATCTACTCGAGGACCTTAAAAATGATTTATTAAGTCACATGGGGAAACAAATAGACACTTTGTATAGTCATAAGAAATTAGGAAGAGGCTGAAAAATCCTTGGATGTATTTTTCCCTACTTGTTGAAAAAGGAATAGTAGTGAAGAATGCCCATATAATAGACCAAAAATCTCTTCTTTGGAAGAAGCTAGTAGGGAGAATGTCCTAAGACCCCTTCCTATGAATATGAAAAAGGTAGAATATATAGAGGAACCCATACAATTTATGGCTCAGTGAAGACCTTGGCAACCAAGAGGTATACACCCAACTGATTACCAAGCAATTCCCCAAAATCCTTTTCAACAAAATTCTTTCCAAAATCCATTGAGATGGTATGGAGGATGAAAAAAACCTCCAAACTACCCTCAGTGGCCACAACAATACTTGCATGCTCCACAATCTTGGCAGGCATGGATAGCACCACCACAAGCATACCCACCAACATATCCACAATACGAATCAATTCCTCCATATCCCCCAGTTCTAGAAATAAATCCCTATCAACAATAACAAATCTTACCACCTCCTCCATCACTAGAAAATCAACCATCAAGTTAGTATGAATGCTAGGACAACCAAACCCCAACCCAAATAATAAAATGCCACAATCAATCTATAATAATGAAGTGGCAGGAGTCCTGACTTATCCTGTCAATACATTACAAGTTGATGGTGTCCACCTAAGATCTAGGAAGAACCTCCAAGGACCAACCATCACTAAATTTGAGGACTCTCCACCTAACTCTCCACCTGAGCTAGAAGAGGATCAACCAAGGCCTGTATTTCCTAATAGGATTCAAGAGCAACCAAAACAAAAAGAAACATCTTAGATAGAATTTGATTTTATGAGTGAATTGCGTAATGTTAACATTAAAATTCCTTTGTTGCAAGAAATTTGGGATGTTCTGGTATATACCAAGGTAGTTAAGGAGATCTGTGGAAGAAAACAACAAAAAAATAAGGACCCAAAAATAGTCCAAGTCATTGGCCAGCTTGTGGATCTGATGTTGGGAAGGATATTAGTCCCTAAATATGCAAACCTAGGAAGTCCAATGATTAAGGTACGTATTGGTGATGTAATTATTCCAAATAAACTTGTGGATTTGGGAGCAACAATAAATGTAATGACCAATGAGACCAACGAAAGGTTGGCCCTTCATGGACTTAGGCCTACCCCAACTATCCTACAAATAACTGATCGCTCCCTTGTAAAACCTGAAGGTATGATCAAAGATATCATTATTTCAATTGAATCCTGGGAGTATCCAACAAATTTTATGATTTTGTAACCCAAAATTAAGCTAGGGGGATACCCCTTAATTTTGGGAAGACCTTGGTTAGCCACTGCTAATGCTTTTATTAATTGTAGGTCCAGAAACATGGTGATTTCAAATAGGGAGAAAACAAAGCAATTGGCATTGTACCCTCCAGCCTAGCCTATGTTGGAAACCGAGGATCCACTGTGGGTTGATATCGATCTTGAAGAATCTTTTCCTATCTTAACAATAGATAGAAGTAGGGATTTTGAAGAAATTACTGAGGACAATATCATTAATAATTTCTTGCAAAACTATTATTTGGTTGATAATGTTCTTGAAACAATGATTTTCCCTACAATTATAAGTGATCATTGCCCATTTCAGAACTTTCTATTAGTTAGTAACTCCCAATAAATATAAAATTTCATTGCTCTACACCAATTATTACCCCACACATGTATATATAGTCCATTTTTAATATCTGGGGATTCTAACCCATCTTCATCCAACTCACAATTGTTTGCTCTAAATACTCTTATACAGTCACAAGCTATGTAAGTTTTTCCTGGAAAAATGCTTAGCATTAATCCCAACTTGAGTGCCTTACAATTGGAAGAGATTATTTCTATGTTGAGTTCCCATAAATAAGCCTTTGCATGGGACTATCAAGACATGAGGGGTATTCATCCAACCACTTACACACACCACATCTATATTGAGGAAGGGAGTAGGCCCATAAGACAACCCTAGAGGAGACTAAACTCTATCTTGTGGGAAATAGTTAAGGATGAAATTTAGAAATTACTTAATGTAGGGTTCATTTACCCCATATCAGATAGCCAATGGGTCTCTCCACTTGTTGTAGCTCCTAAAAAAAATGGGAAATGGAGGATATGTGTTGATTATAGGGCCCTTAACAAGGCCACAAAGAAAGACCATTTCCCACTTCCATTCATTTACCAAGTGTTAGACACCCTAGCTGGTAAGAAGTTCTTTTCCTTTCTTGATGGGTTTAGCGAATACAACCAAATCCGTATTTCCCCAGAAGACCAAGACAAAACCACTTTTACCTGCTTGTGGGGTACCTTTGCCTATAATGTCTTGGCTTTTGGGTTATCTAACACACCCACTACATTCCAACGAGTTGTCTTGAGTATCTTTGCAGATTTAATCCATGATTGTGTTGAGGTTTATATGGATGATTTTATAGTTTATGGTGATACTTATGAAGAGGCTAAAACAAACTTAGAAAAGGTACTTAAACGATGCATTGACACTAATATATTATTAAGCCATGAAAAGTTCCATATGCTTATGACAGAGGGGATGGTACTTGGTCATTATATTTCCTTTGCAAGTATTCAGGTTGATCCTAAAAAGATTCATATCAATATTCAAAACTTACCTATACCCACTAGCCAAAAAGATGTGCACAACTTTTTAGGCCATGCAGGGTATTATTGGAGGTTTATTCAAAAATTTAGTAAGATTGCCTCTCTTTTGTTTACTTTATTAGCAAAAGATGTCATTTTCTCTTGGACACCAGAATGCCAAGAATCTTTTCAAGCCATTAAGGACAAGCTTGTCACTATACCAGTACTTAGAGGTCCAAACTGGGAACTAACTTTTCACATTCACACTGATGCCTCAGATTGTTCCATGGAGACTGTACTTGGATAGAAAGAAGATAATCTCTTCTACTCCATTTAATAATTCAACAAGAATTTCACTGGGGTAGAGGTAAATTATACGGTAACTGAAAAGGATTTTTTAGTTGTTATTTATGCAATTAACAAGTTTCATCATTATATTACTAGGTATAAAGTGTTTGTTCATACCGATCATTCTGCAATTCGCTTCCTAATGAACAAACTTGTTGTGAATGGTAGAGTTATTAGATGGGTACTTTTACTTCAAGATTTTAAAATTATTATAATTGATAAACCTGGTCATGAGAATGTAGTTTTAAATTTTTTGTCTAGGTTGTAGCAACAAGATGATGTGCCAGTTCCGATCGATGATGCCTTTCCAGATGATATCTCTTTGCTATATCAACAAGGAGCTCGTGGCACACTGACATGGGAAATTACCTAGTTACTTACAAGTTCCCACCTCATTTCTCTCCAAGGGAATGATAAAAAATGGTGGGGATCAATGGCGACTATACCTGGATTAATGGAATGCTCTTTAAATATGGCCTCGACAACATTATGCATCGATGTGTGCCCAAAGAAGATGTCTTCAATATTCTTTGTGCATGCCACACCAAACATTGTGGAGGACACTTTGTTTCCTAGAGGACTACTCAGAAGGTTCTAATTGTAGGCTACTACTGGCCTACTCTCCATAGGGATTGTAAGTGCTATGCTCAACATTGTGATAAATGTCAGCGCATGGGTTGTCCAACTAGATCAGATGAAATTCCTTTACATCCCTAGCTATCCGTCGAACCATTTGAGAAATGGGGTCTTGATTTTGTTGGACCTATTAGTCCCCCATCCAAAAACAAAGAGTATATTCTTGTATGTATAGATTATGTCACTAAGTGGGTTGAGGTCGTTGCTTTGAAACGTGTAAGGGACACAAAAGTAGTTGACATTATCTATTATGAAATCTTCATGAGATTTGGTGTTCCATAGGAAATCGTCACAAATCAAGGACCTCAGTTCACATTAGAAATCATTGTTGCTCTGGTAAAAGAATATGAAATCCAACATCGTAAGTCTTCATCGTATCATCCTCATGCTAATGGGCAAGTCAAGGTCACCAACAAAGAGCTTGAGAATATTCTTACCAAGACTGTTGCTCTTCATAAGTGTGATTGGGCAACACACCTTCCTAAAGCTATGTGGGCTTATCATACAACATGGAAGACCACCACTGGTCTGACCCCTTATGAACTAGTTTATCGTAAGAAATTTGTTCTTCCCATTGAGTTTGAGGTAAAGACTCTTCACACTATAGTCCAACTCGGGATGAGTCTTAGCGAAGCGCAAAAAGAAAGGATTACTCAAATCCATGCTCTAGATGAAATGCATCGGGATGCACTTTTTCATGCAGAGATGATTTAGAACCAGCGAGCACAATGAAATGACCGCCATATCCAATCATGGGCATTTCAACCTGGTGATTGGGTGCTCTTGTATGACTCCCGATTTCAAGATTTCAAAGGGAAATTTCACATGTGGTGGCTCGGACCTTACAAAATTGAGATGGTATATGACAATGGTGTTGTACACCTTTGTACTGTGGACTCTAAAAAAAGAGTTCTTCTTGTTAATGGACACCTCCTGAAGCTCTATAAGCGACCTCTTTCAAAATAAGACTTCTTCTGTGATGTGGCAAAGGAACTTACTGTTGTTCCTTTTGGCCTCATTTAAAAATATATAAAAAAAGCAATAAAAGATCCAACAATGAAAGCCAAAATCTAGCCTTGTTGGCCGGTTAGTTCTTGAAAACTAGTTTCTGACGGGCATTAACTATTCAATAATATTAATGGTGAAAACTGGGTTACCAATGCCATTAGCCAATGGTAGATTGAAAACCAGACTTCTAGCAGTCTACCGTCATAAGATTTTTTTTTTATTATAAAAAAAATGCCACTTCTTGACCTCTGTGTGACAGGAACTCTTCGATTGCTAATATTCCTATCGCTACCTATTCTATGGTGCGACATATAGAACACTTTTTATTCTCTGAAATATTTTATCTCTTTCCTATCACCACTAGGTTAGGAGAACTTGTTCTCTTCCTAGCCTTTCATGCTTATCTTCTCCACCAATGTTAGGACATACTAGTACTTTTTTTGGTAGACCTCATGTGCTGCTTTCAGCTCCGCTACCCCAATCATCAGTTACTCCATTCCTTATGCAACTGCCTTCCACTTCAGCATGCTTCTCGTGCATCTCACATGCTTTTGGCTTATTGGATTTACATCCCATACTTGGTGCGACCATGTCTACCTCCACTTCCTCACTGATTGGTTTAGCCATCGGTATCATTAATGGTATTTTAAAAAAAATTCATTTTATTTTGTATGTGTTAAATAATTTTGTACTTTCCTGTGCCTTATAGTTTACTGCCCCGTGGATGGGCCATCTTTAAGCTGGGGGGGTTGTACTTACCAGGTTATTCCATTTAAAACATCCGTCATACCCGTCCCATCTTCACATCATAACCGCTTAAATCCAAATCCTTACCATATGTGTTGCATCCCTCACCATTATTTCACCTATCTTTTCCATTTATTACCAAGACTATGCAAGATAGTTTACCATTTTTAAAAGTGGTTTTATTTCGCCTTCATTTCCGTCTTGTAAACAATTTACCATAGCTATTTATTATCTTGCTTCACTCTGTTACTGTTGAGTTTCTTTATCTTCCTGGTACACCCATGGCCAAAGACAGGTGACCCCATTATGAACCAACCACCATGGATGAATTAAGAGCTCATAAAAATAAGGAGGCTCAGTGAGATGTATACTTCAAAAAATTAAGAGGATTTGATAAACAGGTTGCACACGAACTTGCCGTGAGAATTGATGGAAAGAATGTCTCTATCTGTGGTTTGGAATTCTTAGTCTTTATTGAGCTCATTTCCAAAGTTACAAGGTTGCCATTCACGGGTGAAGCTTATTTTTCTGACAAAACAAAGAAAGTTTTTGACTTGCAAACTATTCGAAAGGCATTTCTAAAGCATAATGAGTCAGTGGAGTTGGTACAGGGCCAAGGAATGAAATTGAAGTCATTGCCTGAAATCTAGAAGGATGTAGCAAGGTTTATAATTCATTACATTACCTATGATGGAAGGTATGTATATGTTTATGCTCAACATTTTAGATTAATGACACATTTGAAGGTAAAACAACTGTTGAACATTCCTTTCTTTTCTGCTCCCTACACCACATGAATAAAAATGTTCAAGGACATAAGAACTCATTGGCTTACCATGGGTTAATAAGGCTATTAATTATTAATGCCCTCTAGAAACTATCCCTATCTAGTGATTGGGACTCTTTTGTGAATATGAAAAATGACACCAGTTTTGAGGGTTCCGAAGGCTCTTTAGAAGAACCTTTGGAAGAATTGGATACAAAAAAGGAATCCAGGGTACCCATAGAAAGCCTTAAGGGAGGTGACCCTGGTTTAGAAACCCCCACACAAAAAATGGCTAAAAAGAGGGTCACTAGGTCCTCAAAAAAGAAGAAACCTCAGGTCACACAAGCCTTGGGATCCTCCACTAAAATAGTGAAAAAAGAAAGCACCATATCTTCAGAAGCTCCCAAAGAGCCAGAATCTGGTCTGCCTAAAGACATGAAGGGTAAGAGAAATTCTACTACATTAGATGACCTGACCAATGTAGCTAGCCACATTCAAAGTTCAAAAGGAAATGTTTTTGGTTTTGATGTAGAGGTTCTTTCTGAAGTCTCAAAGAAACAAGGAAAAGCCAATAGGGAGTTCAGGGCTGCAAAAAGAAAAACCACCCCCAAAACAAAGGGAATTATGAGAAGGAGGAAATGGAGAGCATGAAGATCTCCACCTCAAGAATCTAAAGAATCTACTGCTAGTGAATCTCCCACTGAGGAACATGTTGAACAGGAATGAGATCCTACCACATTGCATCATAGTGATAAAGAGTCATCTGGAGAAATCCCTATAGAAATAAGAGATACAGTAGTTGAAAGACCTTTGCAACAAATTGATGACATCAATATAGAAATTAGAGATATCGGGTGAAATCAATCAAGAACATCTTCCTCAGGAAAATGTAAAAGCAGGGAATTTGAATAAAGAAGCATCAAATGTGGAAACAAAGGAGCTGCAAGAGGAAAATCAAGATATGGGGAATCCTATCCAAAAATTTGGTGAAGAATACAACGAAGCTAAAATCGATATGTTTACAAGAATGGAGCACTTAGATACTACAGGAGAAGGTATGAGGAGCAATCAGTGAATTCATTTGCCACATAAGAGAGACCAAGAAATTGGGGTCTCTAAAAGTCCTATTGAAGACAAATATATTTCCCTTTCCTTCTTGTTGGAGACCTACATTGAAGTGGGCGATGAAGAACAAATCCTTAATCAAGAAGACAAATAAGATGAAGTAGAAGCAAATGAGGAATTTGAAGAAAATGAGGTTCCCTTCAACCAAATTAATGAATTATAGAATTTAGTTGATGTGTTGGAAAATGAAAATATAGAGTTACAAAATACTATTAAGAAATTGGAGGGGGAGAACTAGGAATTACAAACTCAGCTTCATCAAACTTCATCTATTTCTCAAACTAAGGAGAATGAGAACCAAAAATTAAAAGAAGAATTGGAAAAGGAAGTAGTCAGAAAAGAAGAATACATGGTTATCAATGAGCATGAGATAGAAACAGAAGAGCTACAAGAGTAGTCAACCCATGAACTAACCAACACCATTCACAAGATGACCAGGTTAACCTGGTTTGTTTCTTTTCTTTTTGCATGAGGGCATGCAAGACCTTAAGTTGGGGGGGAATGATGAGGGTTAGTAAGTCATAATAGTTCATCCTTCATTTGTCCTTTCATTCAACCTTTTTTGCCTTTCTACTACTATTTGGCATAGGAAGTATAGATATTTGATAAAATACATTAGGAAATGAAATAATTAGGAAATGCCATTATTCAATGGAAAGTGTTGAAATAATTTGTGATAAACCCGTAGGAAATAAATGGAGACAAATGTTCGAGAAAATAGATGGAGGGTGAAACCTGTGATAATTACTCAATCGGTTTATGGCTATTTTTTATGGTGTTTGTTTGAACTTGTTATGAACTCGTGGCCAACGACCATATTGTTTTCCATGTTATTTTGCATATCTTTTTGTATATCATTTTGTTACTAGACTTGATATTTTGTTGGTCGTAGGTGACAAGAAAACTATAGCTAAATATTGGTGCATAATCAGTATAAATATGTATGGTTTTTGAACAATTAGACATAAGTTATGAATATGGAATTACGATGTTCTTCTGAATATGGTTTTTTTTCTTTGCGTGAATACGGTTGAGTTGAGTTGAAGTAACTTCCATCACGGAGCAGTCGAGCAGACAGGGCCCACTCTTTGTGCTGGATCAGAGATTTACATTTTGTATTGTGTGGTAATGTATTGTGTGAGTTGTTTTTAATAGTTAAATATGTGTTCATGATCAGAATATCAAATTCAGAATATGCGGTGATTTTTCTCAACGTTTAACAATTGAATGTGCACTGTTGGTAATTATGAATGTATGATCTGTGTGTTGTTTAATTTCAAATATTAAAGTCATTTATTATTTAGTGAATGATCTGTGTGCAATTCGGTAATAGTTTAACGCTCTTTTATAAATAACCCGATTTGAATTGTGTGTTTAATTCTTTGTTCAAGTTTGATCTCATTCTTTAATTACAACAATAGTTTAGATCGAGAGTTAAAAGATCCTACTGTCTAATTTGGGAAATGGTATAGACAACTCATCTACAATTTTTGATAAAAAATATTTTTCTGTTCTAAATCATTTCTATCATAACCAACACACTTCCTATCATTGCCATGACAGGAACCCGAATCTCTAGTGTGGTATTTTTAAGTAAGAGTGAATTAGTTTGGAGAAGTGTGTTATAGGATATTTATTTAAATTTAGGTCTGAATAGTTGCATTTCATTTCACTTAAATTATTATCTTCACCCCTTTGGAAAATAGCCCTACTAACTTTCATTAGTCTACAACCCTGGATTGACATATATAGGTATGAACTAAGGAAACCCATATGAATTCAAATTTGAGTAAAAAACAATAGTTGATTTGGACCACAGTTTTACCCAACATTAAGGTCGACCAAACCTGTGTTAACACTATTAACACTTAAGTACACACTTCCTCAAATCCAAAGATGACTCATGGACACCACATAACACTTGAAAATGATCTAGAATATTCCACAAACACCCTAAAACTAACAAATTCCTTCGCAACAACTTTCACTTGAAGAATGTATACACCTAGTACATTCATACAACTCTATCATATATTGTAACTCAAGAAATTGACTTCTGAAGCACCAAATCATAAATAAATTCATCTAAAGAAAGATACATACATTATCGACACCATTCTAGATCCATAAGACCTAAAACCAATCTATAGAGAAATGCCGGAGAAAAAACATTTCTCCCAGACACATCTACAATACATAGTTCACACACTGGTGTGTTGAAAATGAAGGTAAAACTGTAGTAAAAATGTAGCTTAAAATTTGTAAATCTTGTGTAACTGTAGATTCAATTTTAGTATTCTTTGTCACAATCTCTTGTGTATGATTAATCTTGAATTAGATCAATTTTAATGTTGTTGAAAGTAGAAAAAAGATTGTAGAAGAAATATAAGATAGAATAGAAAGGACACATGTACATGGAGAAACCCTTTCGGGAAAAAAACTCCACTAGAATTGGTCTTGTTTGTATTATTTAACCTTTGATTAAGATTACAATAACACCGATTCAATTCTCCTTGACATGCTTCCTTTGTTCTTCAACAAATCTTCTTCACAACTTACAATATTTTCTCACAAAACTCTCTCATACAATTTCTGCAATAATAGACAATATTCTTTCTTACAAACTCATAAGAGTTAACTTATATAATATCACAAAGCCTCTTGAGAAAATCCATGCCTAGGGTTGCCAAGTTGAGTTCAAACATGCATGAAAAAGTCAAACAAGAGTCTCCCTCAAAGTTGGCACCCAACATTGAAGTGTTAACCTCGTAGTTGTCAAAAATATCTTCTATAAGCTCATCCTCAAAGTAGGTGTCCAAACTGGGTCCCACTTAACTGATCGTTGAAAATATCTTTCCATGCAATAGTTGTAACTCAAAGATACCAACTTGGGTGTGTTGGTGTTTAAAATCCACATTGAGATTGCAGATCTCTAAGAGGTAGCCAACCCCTATCAAGGATACCTACAACCACTAGTGGCCAACTGACAAGAAATGGAATTGATACACATTTCCCCTACACTTCAGGCTTTGTAAGACTTAGGGGGGTAACCCTTTAGCAATATCTTAAAATATGAACATACAAGTAACATGATATTGCTTAACAGATGATGTTCTCATAGAAGTATGCTGAGAAACCTAAAATATCATTCAATATTGGCAAACTATTGAATGAATTTCACTAATTAGCAAGGAGAACATGACAGACACAACTATCCAAACAATAAGAACAAGAATGATTTTACATTTAAAATTTTATTTCTGAGATGCATTAAGTTGCAAGATAAATCAGTGCCAATTCTAGGCCATGGAGTCAAATACATAAGACAACTTTATCAGCAAATGGCATTCAATAAATGGATTTAAATTTGTTGATGCTTTGCATCAACTGTTAGTGTCTTACACCAACAATCCCACTCCTATTATCAATCGACTTCTCCTTATCAAATCCAACCCGCAGACTTAAAATCACTATTATCTGCTCACAGTATTTAACCATTTCTTTGAAAGAGACCCATAAACAAATAACACAATCTCATGAAATTTGAGATGATAAACTCAAAATACTTGGTATTATTGAATTCATATGTTTTAACTGTTGCCTTGTCACTAATTCCAAAAAGTTTCAGACCTAGAACTTCTGATTGTATCCATATGTACTTTGAAGCTTATGAAGAAGGATCTAGTGCACTGTTAAAATATTTTGAAATATTTAGCATGCAGATGGCATACACAGTTTTGGATAATTTAGAGAAACAGAGGAATGAATATGTTCTGAGTTTGTTGTATTGGACTGTGTAGATAGAAATTTGTATTTTCTGAGTCAATGTTTGAGTCTATAAGCTGCAATTTCATGAATTCAAGAGTGAATACAACCAATTTTTGCAATTAACATCATGAAGTGATTTCACATTCATGAATGTCATCAGATTGTCTCCATATTTGTACACTTTCAGTCATGTAAATTCAATAATACAAAGTTTCTTTGAATTTATCTTCTCAAGTTTTGTGAGATTATTTTGTCTGTTCACTATTCTGTTTCAAAGAAATGGTTAGAATAATTTGAACAAGTGATTATGATTTCAGGTGTGCAAATGGGATTTAATAATGAGAATCTGATTGATATCAAGAGAGGGATTGTTAGTGTAAGGCACTAACAGTTGATGCAAAGCATCAGCAAGTTTAATCCACTATTTGAAGACCGTTTGCTGGAGAATTTATTTTATGTGTTTGACTCCATGGCCCAGAAGAGGCACTGATATTTTTATGCAGTTTTGTGCAACTCAGAAACAATATTAATTGCAAAATCATTTTGAATCTTACTGTGTTATTGTGTGTCCTGCTTTCCAATGGCTGAGAGAGGGTTGAGTTACTGAGAATTTAGCCAAGTTTGAGGTTGTCAATGGTTCCCCTAGTGTATTTGCATTGGAAATTATCTTCTATAAAAAGCAATGTCAGTGTGTATGGTTAAATTAAGTTTTAAACATTGTATAGGTTTACCCACCTTGGTCGTGCAGAGCCAGAAGTGTAGGAGATATCAGTCATTGACTGAATCTTGTCAATTGGCCACTAGTCTTTGTAGTTATCCTTGATAGGGGTTGGCTACCTCTTAGAGAATTTCAAAGTCTAGCTGGGTTGCTATTTTAAACACCAAAAGAATGGCGACTCTGCTGGGGATGAACTCAAAAGTTATGGTTGCAGACGATGCTGTTATAGAGTCATTGAAGTTTTGAGTCATTTCTGTAACCAGAGGTTAAAAATTATTGAATTATTTGCCCATCCGAGTCACTAACAGAATGGCGACTTTGCTGGGGAGTTTCTGAATCTCCAGTTGCAGATGGTTATAGAGTCATATTATTGTTTTCCATTCTAAATTTAGTTCAAGAAGAGAAGGATTTCAGGCTTGGAGAAAGTGTTGTAGTGAACCTGAACAATTTTGTAATCTGTGGTGCTTTGCTGGTGGAAAGGAACTCAGAGAAAAGTTTATGTGTGAAAGAACTTCATACTACTTGAAGTTCAGTCCTCTGTGAGAAGAGGTGGCGACTCTGTTGATAGAACCTGTTAAAAATTTGAAGAAAGTTCCAAATCTACAAATCTTACCAGTCAGGAAGACAATTTGCAGCAGCTACAAAGTTTCCAGGTATTCTTCACTTTTGGTTTTCAAGAACTTGTGTATGAAAACCATATTTGAACTTCTTAGAAGAAAATATGTTTCCCTATTGAGTGAGTTAGCACTGACAAAGGGAAAGAAAAGTAATTAAGTTTGCACACTTTATTTGTTGGATCTATTGAAAGCTATGGCAGTTCCATTGAAAGATTATGTTTAGTGCTCAAATATCTACTAGTTTGGATGGTTAGAATGCATTTGTGTATCTTAGGGGTTTCCATCCATTTGGCTTGTAATTATGCATAATTAGTGAGCCTTAATTTGTAATATCCATGGCTCACCAACGTAAAGTAGCTATACCAGTGAATACTTTGATTCAGCTTGTCAAGAAGTGTCAAAAGTACAATAATCTTCAAGCATCTAATATCCCAAAATGTAAGAACCCAAGAGTTAATAAGCCTAGGTTTAGTCCAGAATGGAATGATGTATTTGAAAGAGGACTTAAAGAAATGGATGAAAGACACCAAATGTTTCAACAAGCCCAGTCAAGAGACCATCAAACTGTGTCTACTTGTGAAGTCATTGCACCTATTGTCAATTCCTTTGATCCATTGTATGCTCAGTTAGATTTGTCATGGGTTGATTATGAAATTGAAAGTATGTTAGCTCAAACTTATAAGGAGATGCCTAGATTTGATGGGTATACCGTATGTGAAGGAGATGCACATGTTCAAAGTTTTTCCAGCTTCATGGAGAAACATTCTTTTAGAGATCAAGATATGTAGATGAGATTTTTTGTCAGATCTCTTGAAGTACGAGCTCGGGATTGGTATCTAAGTTTTCCTGAGAAGTCATTTCCTTGTTGGGATGAATTAGTGGCTGCTTATAGAAAAGAATTTTCAAGAGACCCTTTTGATTTGGTCACAATGTTAAAGGAAATTAGAAAGCAAGAGGAAGAGTCAAGTATTGATTTCAGTCATAGATTTGCTGTTGCCTTGTCACTAATCGTAGAAAGTTTCAGACCTAGAACTTCTGATTGTATCCATATGTATTTTGAAGCTTATGAAGAAGAATCTAGTGCTCTGTTAAAATATTTTGAAATATTGAGCATGCAGATGGCATACACAGTTTTGGATAATTTAGAGAAACAGAGGAATGAATATGTTCTGAGTTTGTTGTATTGGACTATGTAGATAGAAATTTGTATTTTCTGAGTCAATGTTTGAGTCTGTAAGCTGCAATTTCATGAATTCAAGAGTGAATACAACCAGTTTTTGCAATTAACATCATGAAGTGCTTTCACATTCATGAATATCATCAGATTGTCTCCACATTTGTACACTTTCAGTCATGTAAATTCAATAATACAAAGTGTCTTTGATTTATCTTCTCAAGTTTTGTGAGATTGTTTTGTCTGTTCACTGTTCTGTTTCAAAGAAATGGTTAGAATACTTTGAACAAGTGATTATGATTTCAGGTGTGCAGATGGGATTTAATAATGAGAATCTGATTGATATCAAGAGAGGGATTGTTAGTGTAAGGCACTAACAGTTGATGCAAAGCATCATCAAGTTTAATCCACTGGTTGAAGACTGTTTTTCGGAGAATTTATTTTGTGTTTGACTCCATGGCCTAGAAGAGGCACTGATCTTTTTATGCAGTTTTGTGCAACTCAGAAACAATATTAATTACAAAATCATTTTTAATCTTACTGTGTTATTGTGTGTCTTGCTTTCCAATGGCTGAGAGAGGGTTGAGTTACTGAGAATTTAGCCAAGTTTGAGGTTGTCAATGGTTCCCTTAGTGTATTTGCATTGGAAATTATCTGCTATAAAAAGCAATGTCAGTGTGTATGGTTGAATTAAGTTTTAAACATTGTATAGGTTTACCCACCTTGGTCCTGCAGAGCCAGAAGTGTAGGAGATATCAGTCTTTGAATGAATCTTGTCAGTTGGCCACTACTCTTTGTAGTTATCCTTGATAGGGGCTAGCTACCTCTTAGAGAATTTCAAAGTCTAGCTGGGTTGCTATTTTAAACACCAACAGGGTGCTCAAGGTGGGCCCAAGTTAATCTTTGTTAATTAAAATAAATCTGTCACCGATTCATGCAAAACAATATGCATGAATGATCCTCCATCTGTTAATTGAATATATCCACCTGTTATCTGTTCATGCAACTCAAGTCATTGAAGTTAACTAACATGCAACTAAAGATAACTAAAACATAACTGAACTAAACTGAACTGAACTGAACTGAACTAAACTGAACTGAATTGAATTGAACTAAACTGAACTGAACTTCATAAACATCAATCCCTATTTTATAGGAACTCAACATGCATAAATCAAAATCCCTATTTCGTAGGGACTTAGGATGCATTTCTGAAGTGTACTCAATTCACCAACCAATTAACTGAACCAAGGTGGATCCCACCTCCCATGTGGGCGCCCATGTGCTCCTATTTTCAAAGGCATCCCCACATGCTCCTATTATTTAAGAATAACTAGAAATGTCAAATTAAATATTTATTTCATTCCAAATTAATCTCTTCCTAATCATAGTGTTGTGGAACACATTCCAAGGACTTAGGAGATACATGTAATATGTTTAGAATGCAATTATATGACATCCTATTCCCAAAATTCTCCCACTTGACATTATACATTGTAGTTATTCTAAACAAGGAATCATTATTATAAATCAAGTACACGACTCATGACCAATGGCCTTCCTACACCAACTAATCAATCCATGCCAACTTCAAATGCAACCTACATAATCATGAAGCTCCAAGCAAATGATTAATACTCAAAACCAAGAGAACTTATCTATAGGAATTGGTTTCGTAAGATAATCTGCAACATTAATTAAAGTGTCAACTTTCTCAATTAATACCTTCCCACTCTCAACCATTTCTTGTACAAAGTGATATTGAACATCAACATACTTAGTACGAGCACGATACATAGGATTTTTGGCTAAACAAATAACACTCTGACTATCACATTCAAGTCTAATGTTCTTGCAATTAAAACCAATACCTTTCCCAAGTCTCTGTAACAAAACTACCTCTTTGGAGGCATGTGAAACCGCCAAGTGTGTTGAACTCACATCCAACCAAGGTGTAGGCTTCTCGGTCTTTATTGTTGAAAAATATTTTCTTACAAGTAACCATTCCAACATATATCTCTTACCATAAGAGAACTCAAGCCTCACCTATTTCTCCAAGTATCCACGAGGACCTGTAACCAACCAATCCATGCCAAAATCCAAATGAAACGTAGCACTATTATGAAGTAATCAAGCAAATTATTAATGTACCCAATACATAAGAGAACTACACAAGATCAATGTTAAAGCTCCAATCATGAATCAAAAACATAAACATGACAACATGATCTAACCATCTCCTCCAAGGAGATCACATGCATCATAACATACATAAACATCCTAGTCTCAAGAGAACAAGTACCATTCCAAAATCTTAAATCAACAAGAGTAAACCATGAAATAACCACTCTAAACCAAGAAAAAATATCCCCACTCACATGAAGATAACCATACCAATGATGCATCCATGTCACTGCCAACAACTCCCACTAAATTGTGGTACGAGCTACACATGGCATCATGACTACCATCCTCTCTATGAGGATCACTCTGAAACATCAAGCAAAGATTCATCACAAACACTTTTACATGAAATGATCAATGCTTCATTACCATCATCTGAGGATTCCTTTGTAGAAGAATCAAAACTCTTTTTCTTGTTCTTACAATCCTTCTTCACATGTCCTGGTTTCCCACAGTTCCAACACTTTATCTTACTTCATCCTTCTGACTTACCCTTCCCTTCCTTGTCTCCCTTAGGTTCCTTTTTCTTAGACCTACCTTTTACAAACAAGACATCTTGGATTTGCATTTTAGACTTCCTCCCGATCTCCTTTGATAGGAGATTAGGAATTATATTGTCCATCTTTGGATCTGCACCACTACTACTTATAGCAACAATTAGATTTTCCCAAGATTCTGGTAAAGAATAAAGCAACAAAATGCATTTACCTTCATCTTCTATCTTTACATCTACAAATGCTAACTAAATTAGAATCAAATTAAAAGAATTCAAATGATATGCAACAGAATCACCATCTTTCATCTTTAAAGAATACAACTATCTTTTCAGATACAACTTATTAGTAATACTTTTGGTTTGATAGATATCACCTATTATCTTCCACATCTTATATGCGGTATTTTCATCTGAAACATTCAAGAGAATAACATCAACAAGATATAATTCTATGGTCCCTCTTGCCTTCTTATCAAGCTTAGCCCAATCCTCATCTGGCATTGTTGTGACTTTGTCTCATTACCAACAACTAACCACTGATCTCTCTCTTCAAGGAGGTCCTCCATTTTTAGTTTCCACATCTCATAATTAGATCCATTGAATCTTTCAATATCTAAATGAGAATTAAAACTCATTGTAACAAAATTATTTTCCAAAATCAGCAATGACACAATAGTAAAAGCTCCCACTACAGCAAAAAATCCTTCAAATGTTTAAGAGAAAGGCATCCCAAACTCCACTCCAACTGTTAGCTTTGATACCAAACTGATAAAAATGAAGGTAAAACTGTAGTAAAAATGTGTTTAAAAAAACAAGGATAGACAATTGAGAGGGGGGGGGGGGTGGTGAATCTGTTGTTACCAAAATAAAACTTATACAACATTAATCAACCTTATATCATAGATCTGATAATTAATAGTGCAAGCATTGAATCAACAACACATTAGAGACACATGAACACCAAGATTTTATACGTGGAAACCCTGTTAGGGGAAAAACCACGGTGGATGTTAGTCCACAAGATTATACCCTGTTATAAGTATAATGAAGAATAAAAAGGGAATGCACTTGCATTCAGGGGCATTGCCTAGAGCACACTGATCAAAGGGAAGGTTCACTACCTTACATACAACAATTAGATTAAATCCATCTGATGAAGTTGAACTGAGAAATGAGCTTCTACAAAAGCCTGATTACAGTTCTAGTTAGGCACAGAAAAAATTTTATTCAAACTCTTCCACCCTTTGCTCAAAATATTCCACACTCTGCTCTGAATGATCTAACCTTTATTCACACATGTACATCACTTATACACTTTATCACTTCACACTAAATGAGGAAAAAAATCTCATATATATCCGCTACACGGATTTACAACCACTATTCAGTCGGCCACAAATAAAGAATGAATTAAAACTGTTGGCCTTGATACATGAATAAATTACAATGCACACCAACACAAGTCATTCACAACATAGTGAGGACCCAAACAAACAACTCCAAACATGCCAAACAATAAAATATTAATCCTCATGGATCCGCAACATGCTAACATGATCATGCCGGCCAAGAACATGAAAACTTGGGCACACATTGGAAGAATCTCTAATCATGAACACTTCAATCAATGTAGACGTACAAAAAGATAACGCATGATCTAGAATCATCCATGAATATCACAGGTACATGCGCAACACATGAAATTACCATAATTTCATCTGCTTCAACCAAGAAAATCATCCACTTAAACTGAGTAACTATAGGCACACAAATCTTCATAACTTCCACAAATCTTTATGCGAGCCTCTGAAAATTTCAGAAAACATACTAGAAAGCTTCAGCTACAAACCCTTTGATGTGCACCTTTAGATCTTCAACACATCGAGCTTTCCAACATTCTGACCTTCTTAGCTCCACTGGCTACCTGTACTATATTTTTTACAATTTTCTCAATATCCTCGACATATACAACCTTAAGCAGATTCAATGCTAATAGTGTTGACATTAATGACAACCACATATCAACAAAACAACTAAAACATCCAAAAATATTCCCCTTTTTCATTGATGGCAACACATGAGGTGAAAAATAATACCATCGACCCAACTAACTCTTCTTCAACAATCTTCCCTTGAGATTGTGCACTCTTTCCTGTTTCCTTCATTGCCACATTTTTCACATTGTTTCTCTCCCCCTTTGAAATCAATGGAAAAGGTACACATGCTTTGATCACAAATTTGAATCATCTGACTACTCCCCCTAAGTAGCAGCCACCACAACATCAATTCGGAATGAGATATGGCTATGAATTCATGGACTGATGCAAATACCTACATCTTAGTTCTGATCAGGAGGGGAAATCACCCCTAACTTGTCTCTGAGGTACTCAAAATTATCCTTAGGCAATGTCTTGGTAAATATATCTACAATTTTCCCTTTGGTAGGTATGTACTCCAATCTAACTTCTTTGTCATTTACTTTATCTCTCAAGAAGTGATACTTGATGGATATATGCTTTGTCTTTGAGTGCAACACTGGATTCTTAGAAACGTTAATGACACTTGAATTGTCACAAAATATGGCAACAGGTTATTCATACTCAATTCTGACATCTCTCAACATTTGCTTCATCCACAATACTTGGGTACAACTGTTTGTAGTAGCAATGTACTCTGCCTTAGCAGTAGATAATGAAGCTGAGTTTTGATTTTTGCTTAACCAAGATACCAACTTCTTACCTAAGAAGAATGCACAACCACTGGTAATCTTCTGGTCATTTGCATCTCCTACCTAGTTAGCATCAGTAAAAGCACTTAGAGTAAGATCATCATCCTTAGGATACCAAAGATCAAGATCAACTATCCCTTTTAGATATCTGAATATTCTTTTTACAGTAGTTACATGGGACTCTTTAGGAACAACTTGAAATCTAGCAACCATGCACACATCATTCATTATATTTGGCCTAGTCCGAGTCAAATAGACTAATCCACCAATCATTGACCTGTATCTTGTCTGATTTACTTTAGGAGAATCATCTTTCTATGTAAGTTTGCATCCGATCACCATAGGTGTACCAACTAGTTTTGAATCTTCCATGCCAAACTTGTTTAGTAACTCTTTCACATACTTAGACTGAGATACAAAGATTCCATCATCTAACCAAGTGATTTGCAATCCTAGAAAGAATTTCAGCTCTCCTATCATTGACATTTCAAATTCACTTTTCATTTCATCGGCAAAAGTGTAAAGAACAAAACTCTTTAATTCCAAACATCGACAATTCCTTAAATAAATTCATTTATATTTCAAAGAAAGTTGAAACTGCATTCATTAGATTACATAAAATCCAAAAGATTCCAAAATATCCAATTAAAGTCTACAATAAGATTCAATAATACTTCCAATTAAACTCATAAACATGTCATCTTACACGACATTAATAATACAAAAGCATTTGTAACAAAAGTTTACAATTCAAGACTTAGGCATTCTGTCACCTTAAGCTCTACAATAATCATACAAGAATAAAATATAATACATATATGAAGAAATCTTCATTTGATCTTCAATCCAATAGCTTATCTCCAAACATGAAGACAAGAACAAGGATCAAGCGCTTTTTCTGCCCAACCTCAAAGCTTACGCATCCCTGAAATTCCTTAGTCATTCCTAACCTTGCACAAATATCTTAGCAAAAAAAAGTGGACAAGCAGGATGGAATCTGGTGCGTGCCCAGTATAACTAGTAAATCCACAAGCATTTTCATTTTTCTAATTCATTTAAGAAAAAAACAAGTTCGATACTAGGATATGGTAGAGAGTTAATTTCATTCCATCTATTTCAATGGTCCTTAAGTTACTTGGCCAAGTAAAATGTCATGCATGAAAAATAACAGTAGTTTTGGAAAAGCAAAACTACGCTCTCTAAAAACCCATATTCGGCACCCGTCCCAGAAGGTAACTTTCCAAACACATCTCATGCACATTCATTTATCAAGCATGCATGGTTCCATTCAAAATAAAAATGATCTTTCACAAACATCTTAACTGCACTTTTATTTTCAAGCAAATATGGTTCTAATGCAGTAATTTCATAGTTTTAAATCATAACTAACATTAAGTTCATATTTAAATCAAATAAGAAAATAAAAGTAAAAAGCAAGAAGGCGTATCTCAAGTATGTAAATAAGTACATATTAAACAAGAAACAAATAAATGAGCACACATTCTTTTGGTTCGTTTACTCATGAAATTTAACTACTCTCCAATATAATCTTTGTCTAATTTGTTTCATTTCGAAGTAATTATATTTTACTTTCTTTTCTTTTCTATTTTTTTTCATATTTCCCTTAAAATAATATGTTTTCAAAAAAACGTAAACTCATATTTAATTCTGTTTTGAAGGCAATTTTAGAATCATTCCTAAAGATTTATCAAATTTAACTCTTACTTTTCAAGCATATTTTAATACACAAAAGTTATTTAATCTCATTATTCTGGAAATTTTATTGAAACCAATAATATTCAACTATGATAATTCTGCAAAAGTTTCCCTATCTTTTTTGTTTCTTTTCTTGCAATTTCCAATTCTAGATTGACATAGTTTAGCGTAGTTTAGATTTGTCTAAAGCTTTTCTAAATCTAAATAGATCTAAAACAGTATGTTTTTTGTTTGCATCTTTTCAATTTACTAATCAAAATTTCCTAAAAATAAATAAATCTATTGTTTCTTGATATTTTTTTGTTCAAGCTGTTCAACAATTTTCTGTTTAAGTTATTATTTGATTTTCCATAAAAACACAGTTTGGTGTAAGATCTTTCTTCTAAATTTGATTAAAATAGTGATTTGTTTTCTGTTCAAATTAAAATACAAGAATAAAAGAGAAATAATTAAACCTAGATGTGAATTGACTGTAAATTTGGTGAATATTATTTTCATTGGATCTACCTGGTATTCCTGTAGCTGTGTGTTTCCTGATTCTAGTTTGTTGGTGTTTCCTCTATCAATTTTCTCCTCTCCCTCTATTACTGGGTGCACCTTCCAAATTCTCATCTCTTTTCTTGTGATCTTCTTCTCCTTTCCTTACTTGCATATGATGGAAGTAGCTTTTTGTTCTCTGTTGGATGCGTGCTAGCTCCTTCTTCTCACACGCTTGGGAGATGAAGATAATTCAGGATAATTCCAAGAAAAACTCACTATCTTGGCAGCGTCCACCCTCCCTTCTCCTATCGCACGCCCTCTCCCTTGCACTCACATATGAGTGAGTTAATCAAATCCCAAATAAATGAAAAATAAAAACTGTTCCCATTCCTCTCTCTTGGCCGCGCATGGGGAAAGAATAGAATGGGAAATAAAAATAATCTAAAACTGTTCTCCGCTGCGCATTGGAGGTGTGTAGAATGGAAACTCCATAAAAATATATGCTCTTTTTTTTTTTAACTCCCCTTCCAAAAATGGATTTTACTCTTTTCTTAATTCAAATTTCTTCTGCCCAATATCATGCAAAATGGTGGAGTTTTAATAATATTAGATCCACTATTCAAGTTTTTGATCTCCAGAACTCCAAGTTTCATTTTGTGATTGCATGCACAATTGATTGAAAGATATTTGTTTTCAAATCGTTAACTGTTGTTCTCAATTCCATTTCAATTTCCATTGCAAATGTATTGCTTCTTCTTATTGTTTTTAAATAACTTAATTTTTTTAACATCTATTTCTATTTAAACATATTTTTCCTCTCTCATTTATTAAATGAGAAAATAACAATTAAATCAATAACACAATTTTTTTTAACATTTTATACATTTTCACAATTAAAAGTTTATTTCAATAATTTAGAATAAAAGCATTATTATTTTCAACTAATAATAAAATATTTACACAAAGAAGTAATTCTTGAATAAAAATCAATTTCCTCACAAAAATAATTATCGAATTGCCATTTAAAACAGGCATATTCTTTTTACAATTACGTTCAAACAAAGCATAGCCGTAATAACCATTTAATCATCAAATTACGTTTTAATTAATTACGTGGTGTGTGAGATTCCATCATCCTCATTAACTTCTAATGGGTAAAATGACTCTACTTGATCAATGTTCTCACCTTCATTCTCGTTCACTTGTTCTTGCGTTCACTTGCACTCAATTTCTCATTAGCAATGACAAACCCCGAATTTCACAATAATAAATTTTAAATCATTTCATTTACATTTAAATTTAAATTTCGCTCTTTAATTTCAATTTAAATAATCATCTTGCATAAACATTAAGAATCTCATGATTAATAATTGCATTTAAATAAATGACAAAAATCAGTACGTGACATCCTTCCCCTCTTGGAAGAGACATCGTCTCAATGTCTTATTAATCAATCAATAAGCATAGTATCTCAATCAGTAAAAAATAGTATCTCAATCATAATGAAATAATAACTAACATCATAGTTCTCAAAGCATAAGCATAAACAATTCGTAGTAGCATCCACACTATCCAAGTTCACAACATGTGAATAAAAAACTAGAGTATCAAGTATCTCCACATCAAGCAAATACTAATCTAAGAAAGAAAATGATGAAAATGATGGTCAATCATCTCAAAATCTTCCCATGTAGCACTATCCTCAGTATACTGGTCCCACTAGACCTTGTACTGAGTACTATCCCTATTACACAGCTTAATGCTACGCCTGTCTAGGATTCAGATGGGCTCCACTAGCACCACCCCTAGATCCTGTACCTATAATGAACGCCAATCAAGTATATGAGATGCATCAGGATGGTATGGTTTCAATAAAGAAACATGGAATACATTATGGAGTCCAGCTAGAGTAGGTGGTAACGCTAGTCTATAAGCAACTGGATTAATGACTTCCAATACATCAAAGGGTCCCACAAGTCTCGAAGCCAACTTTGATTATTTCCCAAATGAGATAGAGCTCTTATGAGGCTTAACCCTCAAAAAAACTTTATCTCCTGCAACAAACTATCTGAAAGTCCTGTTTCTATCAGCATAGCTCTTCTGTCTATCGGTTGCTTCCTTCAACCTACTCTTGATCAACTTCATTTTCTCATCCATTTCCTTGAGCATATCCGGAACAATGATGATCCTATCTTCCATCCTATCCCAACACATGACACAACCTCCTATGCCATAACTGACTTACATCAATTTGAGCAATCAAACAACTCTCACTAGAAGCACTCAATCGAAAGATATTACCTTTTGTCTTTGTTCCTGAAGCAATCATATTTCCTGAACTTCCCAATATTCCGCACTTAACATTCTTGAAATGCAGATTGTAACCTTTGTCTACCATTTTTCCAACACTCAACAAGTTATGCTTTAAGCCTTCTACATAAAGAACATCATCAGTATTGTGCTTACCACCAAAATAAATAGTGCCTCTGCCACAAATCACACCAGAAGTGTTGTCTCCAAACCTCACAACGCCACCATAATAGTTTTCCAAGCTTACAAATTTGCTTTTGTCATCAGTCATATGATGTGAGCATCCGCTATAAATCACCTACTCATCTTTGTCTTTAACTTTGATTGCAAGAGATTTCTCAACATTCACATTACTAGTAGATTCAGTGGACACTTGACCATTTTATTTGATAACAATAAATACCCATTCATCTTCATTTCCAATTTCTTTATCAGATTCTTCATTACTTACACCTTCTTCAGCATAATAACACTTTCTTTGAAATCTAGTGTTCTCAGGTTTGTACTTTGAAACTCTTTCAGGACATCTAGATGCAAAATGACCTATCTTACTGCAAGAAAAACATTTAATAGGTAACTTTCCTTTGTACTTACCATGACCTATTGATTCTCTTTTCACATTCAATGCTTCTAGTTCTTCCGATTCCTTTTCTTCATCTTCAATTTGCTTCATCTCATCTTCATAGCCGAATGTTCTCTTGGAAATTTCTCCTGAATCATATCTTTGGTTGCTTTTCCCAGATACAGTAGCCTTGAAAAAAGATTCAGTCTTAGGAGAAGACTCACTGAATTCACTCAGTTCGAATGCAACAAGTTTTCCAATCAACATGTCTTTTGTAATATTTGTCACTGTCCCGAGTTCATCAATAACATGAGGTTTTGTCTTGTAAGAAGGGGGCACAGATCTAAGCATCTTAAGCCACAATTTCATCATCATCCAAAGTTCCACTGACACATCTAATATCCATCACCAATTCATTTATCTTATGTGAGAAGGAAAATATGTTCTCATCTTCACTCATCTTCAAGCTCTCCCATTTTCCTTTTAGACTTTGTAGCTTAACACTTTTCACTAGTGCATCTCCTTCATACAATGTTTCCAACTTTTTCCAAATCTGGTATGTAGTCTTCAATCCCATCACATTTGTTATCTCTGAATCTATCAAAGCACTCATGAGTGTTTCTACTACCCTGGTATTAATTTCTACTTGCTTGATCTCATCTTTAGACGAAGGACCATTCTGAGGAATAGTATATGCAATTTTTGTCACCTGCCAGAAAGCTTCACCAATGCACCTTAAATGAAATTCCATCCTAACTTTCCATAGAGAGTAGTTTGTACCATCAAATCTAAGACTATCCTTTTTGAATGATGTCATCTCAAATCACATCAAGCTGTTAAGCTTCTTTTGGAGGAACTAGCTCTAATACCAATTGTTGGAAAAACAAGGATAGACAATTGAGGGGGGGTGAATTAGTTGTTACCAAAATCAAACTTATACAAAATTAATCAACCTTATATCATAGATTTGGTAGTTAATAGTGCAAGCATTGAATCAACAACACATCAGATACACATGAACACCAATATTTTATATGTGGAAACCCTGTTAGGGGAAAAACCACAATGGATGTTAGTCCACAAGATTAGACCTTGTTAGAAGTATAATGAAGAATAAAAAGGGAATGCACTTGCATTTAGGCACACTGCCTAGAGCACACTTCTCAAAGGGAAGGCTCATGGCCTTACATAAAGTAATCATATTAAATCCATCTGATGAAGTTGAACTAAGAAATTAGCTTCTACAAAAGCCTGATTACAGTTTCAGTTAGGTGCAAAAAAAAAACTTCTTCAAACTCTTCCACCCTCTGCTCAAACTCTTCCACACTCTGCTATGAATGATATGACCTTTATTCACACATGTACATCACTTTTACACTTTAGCACTTCACACTAAATGAGGAAAAAAATCTCATATATATCCGCTACACGGATTTACAACCACTATTCAGTCGGCCACAAATAAAGAATGAATTAAAATTGTCGACCTTGATACATGAATAAATTACAATGCGCACCAACACAAGTTAGTCACAAAATAGTGAGGACCCAAACAAACACCTCCAAACACACCAAACAATAAAATATTAATCCTCATGGATCCGCAATATGCTAACATCATCATACCGACCAAGAACATGAAAACTCGGGCACACATTGGAAGAATCTCTAATAACAAACACTTCAATCAATGCAGATGTACAACAAGGATAGAGCATGATCTAGACTCATCCATGAGCATCATAGGTACATGCACAACACATGAAATTACCAGAATTTCATCTGCTTCAACCAAGAACATCATCTACAAAAATTGAGTAACTGTAGGCACACAGATCTTCATAACTTCCACAAATCTTTATGCGAACCTCTAAAAATTTCAGAAAACATACTAGAAAGCTTCAACAAAAAACCCTTTGAAGCACACCTTCAGATCTTCAACACACAGAGCTTTCCAAAATTCTAACATTCTCAGCTCCACTAGCTGCTTGTACTATATTTTTTATAATTTTCTCAATATCCTCGACATATACAACCTTAAGTAGATTCAATAATAGTAGTGTTGACATCAATGAAAACCACATATCAGCAACACAACCACAACATCCAACAAAATGTAGCTTAAATTTGTAAATCTTGTGTAATTGTAGATTCAATTTTAGTATTCTTTGTCACAATCTCTTGTGTATGATTAATCTTGAATTAGATCAATTTTAATGTTGTAGAAAGTAGACAAAAGATTGCAGAAGAAATATAAGACAAAATAGAAAGGACACACCATGTACATGGAGAAACCCTTTCGGGAAAAACTCCACTAGAATTGGTCTTGATTGTATTATTTAACCTTTGATTAAGATTACAATAAAACTGATTCAATCCTCCTTGATATGATTCCTTTGTTCTTCAACAAATCTTCTTCACAACCTGCAATAATTTCTCACAAAAATATCTCATACAATTACTGCAATAATAGACAATATTCTTGCTTACAAACTCATAAGAGTTAACTTATATAATATCACAAAGCCTCTTGAGAAGATCCATGCCTAGGGTTTCCAAGTTGAGTTCAAACATGCATGAAAAAGTCAAACAAGAGTCTCCCTCAAAGTTGACACCCAACACTGAAGTGTTAACCTCATAGTTGCCAAAAATATCTTCTGCAAGCTCATCCTCAAAGTAGGTGCCCAAACTGGGTCCCACTTAATTGATCATTGAAAATATCTTTTCCATGCAATAATTGTAACTCAAAGATGCCAACTTGGGTGCCCAAGGTGGGCCCAAGTTAATCTTTGTTAAATGAAACACATCTATAACTGATTCATGCAAAAAAATATGCATGAATGATCCTCCATCTCTTAACTAAATGTATCCACCTTTTATCTGTCCATGCAACTCAAGTCACTGAAGTTAACTAACATGCAACTAAAGATAACTGAAACATAAATGAATTGAATTGAATTGAACTGAACTAAACTGAACTTCGTATACATCAATCCCTATTTTATAGGAATTCAACATGCATAAATCAAAATCCCTATTTTATAGGAATTCACCATGCATAAATCAAAATCCCTATTTTGTAGAAACCTAGGATGCATTTCTGAAGTGTACTCAATTCACCAACTAGTTAATTGAACCAAGGTGGATCCCACCTCCCATGTGGGTGCCCATGTGCTCCTATTTTGTAGGAGCTCTCCCAAGGCATCCCCACATGCTCCTATTATTTAGGAATAACTACAAATGTCAAAATAAATGTTTATTTGATTCCAAATTAATCTCTTCCTAATCCTAGTATTATGGAACACATTCCAAGGACTTAGGAGATACATGAAATATGTTTAGAATGCAATTAAATGGAATCCTATTCCCAACATGGTGAACACACCAAAATTTGAATGCAACACCTATGAAAACCTTTGATTAATATATTCAAACTAAAAAAGGATATGTTCAACCTAGAATAAATGCGAAGCCAAAACAAAACACTAATCTACAACATAAAACACCATGCCAACACACTGTTTCCTCTTTTTATTCAATTTTTTCAAAAGCACTTGGAAACCAAGTGCCAAAAACATATCTTTAACATCTTTAGTACTTTCCTCATCACCACTAAGCCAACTGCAACACAACAACTCAACCATGCATTCATAGAAAAAAGATTATCAAAGAAACACTAGAGGTTGACACCAATAACTTACTAATGACAATATAATATAACTAATCAAAGCATCATCATAGACAACATCAACTCAATACCAACTACACATCCTTGCAACAAACTCCTTCTCATATAGTTGACATGAATGACAACACCAAATCTTGTTGACATCAACATCCTTTCTAAAGGATAAATCTCAAGCATTTGAAATATTCAAGGTATTAAGAAAGATGGTTGAGAAGGTGATTGGGAGAAGAATCAAATTCTTTGTTTTTTTGATATGTAAAATGTAGACTGCATATATTAAAGTAGATAAAAAATACATCTTTTGGTTCTTCAAGGTTCTGGGGAGAACTAGTCTTTCCATTCCATACGTTTACATAGAAAAAAATGATTGAACCTATCTACCATGGTTCTTGTCCATCCTTCATCCACAAAAAGGCCATTTTCCAGCCACCCGCTTGTGCTTTCAGTCCGCTTCATTGTAGAATCTTGTGGTCTCCACCAGGTCAAAAAACTCCTGACACCATTGAACTCCAACGACCATGTCTAGCCACAACCTCTTGCATAGATAATTGAATCCAATTGTGGTCCAGTGTCTGTGCGTTTCTAGCTTCTCCCCCGTTGCGTCCATGATGAATAGGTGCCAGACCACCTCTGCACCTTGCTGGAACATCCTCACCATGTCGTCTAGAAGTAGGATTCCTACCCCAGGCATCACCACAACCACCACATCTAAATCATCCACCAATATTTTTTCCGTGAAGACCATCCATAGGAGCACCAAGCAACACACTTTCGACACGTTTAGGTCGATCAATGATGCGAGAAAACAAGAGGAGATGTCCGAGTTTTCCCGTGTTTTGTTGCCCGAAAAATAGAATCTCCTACCGAGCACCATCCTCACTGCCTCGAGACACAACATGCCTTTATTAAGGAATATATATTCTTTAGCCACTAGTCTGATATGAATCCTGTGAACACTGCTTCTTTCTTCACACCTTTGAGCTTGATTTGGGTCTCCATGGTGGTGTCGATGTGTTTGAAAACTCGGCTTAAAATAGTGGCGAGCTAAAATTCCATCTTTAATGCACCATGTACCAACCACTCGCCTTAGCCCCTTCATCACGAATTCCTGTCCTCTACAATCTAGGTATTTTCTTTCTCAGGAAATCATCTGTATGTTTGTTAGACGATTATTCCCTCTTGCATCTAATCCACACACTCCAAGGCTTAATTTTCCTTTAAATGAGATCTTTGCCAACTTGAATTGAAGTCCCATTAATGCCCATATCCAATTCAATTGATATGCCTCGTGCAGACAGAACTACCTATCGCTTGGTGCCAAAACCAATGCTCCCTATCAATTTTGCCATTGTGCAATGACAACTCTTGCACCAATTGGGTAGAGTGACAACCATTTGAGTCCATGGCTCATGTCACTGATGATATTGCCCATATGTCAAACTAGCCAACTTGACACAAAATTTCCCACCTTTGACACATGTGCAAGGAGAAGAATCAAATTCTTAAGATTAGATAGAGGAGAATTCACATTAGGTAAATTCATTGAGTATTGTGCGAAACATGAAATGAAGAGATAGTACTTTGCACCAAGAACTCCACAAAAAAATGGAGTAGTTGAGAGAAAGAACATGGTAGTTAATGATATGGAAAAAATAATGCTGAATGAGGCCAAGTTAGTTGACATGTTTTGGAGAGAAGTGGTTCATACTACAGTTTATATTCAGAATGGAGTTCAAATAAGAGTAAACAATGATAAGACTCCCTATGAACTGTGGTACAACAAACCAACATTTGTCAAGTATTTCAAAGTGCTTGGTAGCAAATGATACATCAAAAGAGAAGATGAAAACTTGGGAAGATTTGATTCTAGATGTGACTAGGAATATTTCTAGGATATTCCACTCAGAGCAAAGCTTACAAGTGCTATAACAAAAGGTTGCACAAAATTATAGAAAGCATCAATGTTAAGATTGATGCGGATATAAAACATGTCAAATATGATAAGAATAACTTTGAAGAAGAATCATACTATGAAGAAGATGCTACTAATGAAGAAAAAGAAGTTGAAAGAGCACCTAAAAAATATGTGCAAAAGGATCACCCCGCAAATTCGATTATTGGCGATAAAAATGAAGGTGTTCAGACAAGGAGAAGACTTGCAAAGAACAAGGAACAAGTAAATTTTTCTCTCTTATCTCAGATTGAACTTAAGATTTACATGGATGCCAGCAAGGATGAGAGCTATATAAAGGCAATGGAAGATGAACTAAATCAAATTGAGAAGAAATAAATATGAGAATTCTGCTCCTAGACTCCTAAGAAAAAAATGTGATAGGTACTAAATGAGTGTTTAGAAACAAGCTCAATGAAGATGGTGTTTTTGTGAGGAGCAAAGAAATATTGGTCTACAAGGGGTGTGTAAAAATTGAGGGCATATACTTTGAAGAAATATTTTCTCCTCTTGCAAGATTAGAAGCTATAAAAATGTTTCTCACATTTTCAGTTTATAAAGGATTTAAAGTCTATCAAATGGATGTAAAATCTATTTTTCTCAATGGAAACCTTGAAGAAGAAGTCTACATAGAACAACTCAAAGGTTTTCAGCTATCAAAAGAAGATGACTGTGTGTGCATATTGGAGAAGGCATTGTATGGGCTAAAACAAGGACCTAGGGCATGGTATTCAAGATTAGACCAATATCTACAAAAACAAGGATTCAAAAAGGGATGTGCAAATAGAAACTTGTACTGCAAATCTAAAGGTGAGAACCTGATTGTTTTTGTAGTCTATGTGGATGACATAATATTTGGTGGCAGCAATGATAGGATGTGCAAAGTATTTTCTATGCAAATGCAAAATGAATTTGAGATGTCAATGCTAAGAGAGTTGTCATTTTTCCTTAATTTACAAATTGCACAAACTAATGATGGGATGTTTATATATCAAACCAAATATGCTAAGGAAATTATTTAAAAGTTTGGAATGGAGGATAGCAGACCAGTAGTACCCCCATGATAACTGGATGTAAATTGAGCAAATTAGATGAGTCCTTGAATGTGAATCAGACAATGTATATATCAATAATTGGAAGCTTGTTGTACCTAACTATGTCAAGGCCAAATATTATGCAAGTTGTGTGTATGGTTGCAAGATTTAAAGATTCTCCCAAAGAGTCTCATGTCAATGCAGTAAAAAGAATGTTTAGATATATCAAAAGAATTATTGACCATGGAATATGGTATCCCAAGAGCAAAGACTTCACTTTGACAACATATACAAATGATGATTGGGGTGGAAGTGCAAATGACACAAGAAGCACTACTTGTGGAGGATTATTTTTTGGAAACAAACTTGTTTCCTAGATGAGCATAAAACAAGAATCAATGACTCTTTCTACATCAGAAATAGAATATGTAGTAACAACATGTTGTACTCAGGTTTTGTGGATGAAGTAGACACTCAAGGATATCAAAGCTGAGTACAAATTACCTATCTCTAATCTTTGTGATGATTCAAGTGTAATTAACATCTCAAAGAATCCAATGATGCATTATAGGATAAATCATATATCAATTAAGTATCACATCATTAGAGAGAAGGTTGTAGATAAGGAAGTTAGTATGAAATATGTGCCTATGAAAGAACAAGTTGTTGACATATTCACAAAGCCTCTTCCAAAGGAACAATTTGAATATCTAAGAAAAAAGTTGGGAGTAATTGCTCCCACATCATTTCACTAAATTATTGTGATAGAGCATGGGTCCATGCAAGCTTCACTAATATTTCATTCATCCCTGGAAGTAGAGAAAGAAAATCAAGCCAGGTAAAATTGGTTTTATAAATTTCTATTGACTTGATGGTTTTCGGTTCAAGAACACATTTTCTTTGAGTGTGTTGATTTTCAAAGGGGACAATATTTGTTGTAGCACAAAGGGGGATAAATTCTCTATGAGGAGACCCATTTCCATTGATGTAAAAGGGGGAGAAAGAAAGAAAATGCTCATGCAAGTGGGCAAGGGGGAGAAAGTCAAGAAAATTATTTGTTAAGAGGTATTCCTAAGGGGAAGATGTTGTGTATGTGCACTCATGATGAGTTTTAATTTAATTAGTGTAGAATAGTGGAATGGTTCAGTTGGTATAGAGCATGAATTGCAACATCTAGATTTGGTATCAGACCATTGTTGATTGGTACAGAGCTTGTTGAAGATTTGGTTTTGCCATCAATGAAAAAGGGGGAGATTATTGGCATAAGGTTGTCATTGAGTTAAAAAATGGATATCTAGGTGATATCCTATAAGGTATATTGTTGGCATGATGTCAAAAGGTGACATGGAGATCTATGGTTAGGATCTCGAAGTGTTTGTGCAATATGGTGGTGAGAAGAGAATGTTTTGCAAATGTTGCAAAGTTTCTCAGAATGTTGCAATATTGTCATAAAATGTTGACATATTGTTGCAGAGGTAATTTCCAAAAGTCTGTGGAGGAATTTGATAGTAGATTCAAATGGTGTGGTTCACATGATCAGAGGAGGAAAATTGTGCTCAGGAAGGATTTATTTATGCTTTCTAGTCAAATTAGGGTTTGGTAGATAAATCCTAGGTGTTACAGTCATGACATTGATAAAAAATTCTATTTTGTGTTGATAGGTGATTGATCGTTCTAGGTTGCTTATCACTTAAGCCATCAAACTCATCCTGTGACCAACCCCTTTTCCTAGTGATTACTGGCTTGGAAATTAGTTAATGAATTTAAGTTTTCATAATTCATGCATTAAAATTTTTCCCTAGCTTGATCAATGACTATAATCAAGCTTGTAAGATTGGGCGGTCCCCGCTAGATTGTGGCGTGTGTGGTGGGTCCTTGTATGGCCCTGCAGGATTGCGAGATGATGGCGTGTGTATAGTGGGACCAACAAAAAATTATAGAAGATGGTAGTGGAAGGTGATGTCACAAAGAGAATTGATAATGAATGATCGATCGATAATTCAATTCACATCGATATTGTGAATTGTTCTGCAATGACATATATGACAATTAGCGGTATCCAACCAGTTCGCTAAGAAATGGTGGGCCCTTGACTCTGCCTCGTGGGATTGTGGTCAAGTGACATGTGTCCCAATGGGACCCTGTACTAAGAAATGTTCTTGTGATGGTTATTGATGGTGCTTATTTAAAAGAATTTAATCCAACGGTCATGTTTTAAAGTTGAGAAATGAACAAGGATCGATAGATCATGTCACAAAAATGATAGATCAATGTCTTGGGTTTAAAATTGAATATTCTCAATGGCTACGATAGTGTGAATGAGGGTTTTTACTATAAATTGACTTTATGAATGAGTTTAATTGGTCCAACCGCTCTAGGTGCCAATTTTTATTGGTTATGGGATAAAAAGTCAGCGACGCAGTTGTGTAGATGGTAGAAATAGATTCAAATCAGATAAAAATAATATGTATTAAATGAAACTGAAACCCTAGATTTGTTAGTATGCTGAAAATAGAAAAAGCATTGAATCTGGATAAGCATGTGCATGGCTCGATGGGTAGGTGACTTGCTGAATAAGATAATTAGAAAACCCTAGCAGAGGATTTGTATGTAAATATGAAAATCTCAAGGCAATTGTTATAGGTCAGTGAAGGAATACAAAAGTGAACATCATAATTTGGCTAAGTGTGGACCTAGTGGATATAGTGAATAGTGTATATTGTAGAGTATCGTGAGCTTCTTGAGGCAAATAGAGAATGCACTAAAAAGAAAAGGAAAGATAATTGTAGAGTATGTGCATGATCTCTTGAGGTAGATAGAGAATACACTAATAGATAAGAGTAAAACATAACTAAGCAATGTATCTGTGAGCTCTTGAGGTAAATAGAGAATGCACTAAAAGAAAAAGGGAGAGTGCAAAGGTGTATTGAATGAGTAGATCCCAAACAAAAATTAGAAGATCTTAATCAAGGTTTACATTCAAGGTTCATAACAAAGAGTAGTGTAGGGAAAATATTTGTGTTGCAGGGACAACGACAAAGAATTATGCAGTTGCAAATAAGGTTGTAACATTGAATTGTGTTCAGTAGAACAAATTATATTTCTTTGTATTGTAAATATGATTGGTGGGTGCCATCAGATATCTGGGTAGGTGCTCAATGTAGGGAGTTGGTGATTCCTTGGAGTTGGTGCTCCTAAAACCAGGGGATTGGTGTCTCCTTAGGGTTGGTGCCCTTAAATTTTGTAATCAAAAGGTATTTATTGTGAGGTTGGATTAGGAAAACAAATCCTAGAATCTATTCTCATTGTGGTTTTTTTCATCTTGGGTTTTCCATGTATATATTGTGTTATGAGTTTTGTGTGTGAATGTTTACTTCTTTGCATGTCATGTTTTAATCTGCACATACAAGGCTAAATGGTATTAAGAGTCAAATTTTAAAGTGATCTATTGTTTCACCCCCCTCTTAGTAGATTGTTGTGTTCCAACATCACATCCTCATCCAAAATCATATAAATCAACCCTCATATTTTTTTCTCTCTAAATGTGTGAATGATTGATCTATAGGTGCATGTTGACAATTTAGTGAGCAACCTACATTTCAACATCAAGAATAATCATGAATGTTTGGTGTATTTTAGTTTCAATTTATATTGTATTTTTATCTTCATTCACTCTATTTCAAGTATAAACTTTTATTTGGGATTTTGGGTTTCCTCTTTTGCATCTAACTTGATTCTTGCAACTTAGATAGGGGTTCCATAGTCTTTTATTTAAATAACATTAGCTAAGATGATGAGCTAGAATTATACTACTATTAATATGGTTTATTTTAATAGAATATAAACATCTAAACTATCAAGCTAATGTTTATTAGTCCATATTTGATTATCACTAGTGATTTCATCATCTAGGAGGAAGCCATTGCTTTAAAATAAAATGTTCCATTATAAGAACTTACAAAGTATTTTCTCTATAAGACATAATATCATAACATGATAAATTTAGCATTTAAAAGGAAGAAAAAAAATATTTTTCAACAATAGGAACCCTTAATAACCTATGGCTGGATTTGGAGAGATGGACTAATTTTACGAGTGCAACATATCCTAATAATGGTGAAAAGGGTGAAAAATAGGTGGGTAGTGTGTGGGCCAAATATGGTAGGAAATGCACCTATTTTCCTCTATTTAATTGGGAAATGAAATCCACACCATGAAATGACTAACAACCTTGAAGTGAATCAATGTCAAAGTGGGAATCTACTGATTTCCTTTTTTTGCAAGGAGGGGGCTATAGGTCAAACAAAACTTTGGGGAGAAAGATTTGTTGGGAAAATATGTCTCAACCTTGCAATTATATATGGTTTATTGTTGATAAGATGTATATATATTTATATATACCTCCTAGTTATAGTGATATGTGTATACAATGGCAACACAAAGAGAAATGTGAGCGTGTTAACTTTTTCAGGAAACTTCTAGAATGGATGACATACATTAAATAAAGGATATATTGTAAATATGGACTATTTGTTATTAGGTTTTAGATCTAATGGCATATATTTTATTGGCTTGTCTTTCCCTAGAATGTAACTCTGTTTTATGAGGATGTTGTATTATGACTACAATAGAGATTGTGATGATTTTTGAGAGTCTGATAGTAGTCGTGTTGTCTCTTGATCTCTGAGTGGTGATACTCTTCTGAGAAGCTTGCTTTGTAAGTATATTGCAATCTCTGTGATTTACTAAATAATATATTGGGTGACCTTTTAAGTGTGGTTTTTCTCTCGAAAGGGTTTTCCCCACGTAAATCACCGTGTCATTGTATGCATGATATTTATGTTTAAGTTTCTGTAACTGTTAAAGATCTATAAAAGTTTTGCATTATTTGATGCAAATAAGGACTCAACTAAACCAACTTCACACTTTCAAAAGACTGTTCCACTTGCAATCATGATTTGGTGCACTCTAATGCAACTTAGTAACCTTTTCCATAAATCCTAAAAAAAACCATTCAACAAATCCAAACTTGTGAGACAGTGTAAAGACTTTGACCAAACAATTACAATGAAGGTTTATGTCTGTAAATGAAGCAAAAATGCAACAAACTGTCCTAAATTTCTCCTTCCCACATTAAAATGGAGACTCCAAACTATGCATGGATGATGACCATATCAAAGTATAATTTCCTACAAGGTTTCATCATTTTCCTATGGTGGGAACTCAAGATATAGCATTTTTTCAATGTCTAGAAACCCTAGGTAGGGTTTGGGACAGTTTTACCAGAATGCTTGTAACTTTTGCAAATCTCAATAGATTTGAGTAAAAAAAAAGAATAATAATTTAAGATACCCATTCAACCTATCCAATCAACCTCTAGGCTGTAGTAGCAAGTACAAGGCTGTACCATGTGACATAACAAGAAATTTATGCAGGAAAACACAATTTTGATGTGCAAGAATGAAAGGAGCAGTCATTAATAAATTTCAAAAAAAAAATGAGGCCAATCACTATAATGAGAATGAATAGAACATTAATACATAATTTACCTCCAAATTTCAGCAAAATCCAAAGGTGGAAAAGGAAGTTATGACCTTTTTCCCAAAATTGGAAACCCTAGGAAGATTTCTAGGCGACCTCCACCAAATTGCTTATAACTTTTGAAATACTTAATGAAATTAACTCAAACAAAAATAATATTAAAATAGATTTATTTATTCAAATTTTCCCATTGGTTTGAGGCCCATACTATACCACACATGGCCATAAAATCAAAAAATCAAACTGAAAAATAGTAAAAACTGGAAAAATGCAGTCCCATTTCATGACGAATTTCACTTTTCTTTCATTCCCTTCTTCACCGACCTTCTCAAACCCTCTAAAATCAAAATAAAATTGCATATTTACCATATTAAAACCCATTCCAACTATTTGTAATGGTTTCTTGATTTGCATGTACCCTTTTCTTTCTTTTTTTGCCACGTTGCCAAAGTTGCATGACAACTTTTTAGCAACATTTGACAACTTTTACATTTTTAAACCAACGAACCTATTAACACTCTAAAATAAATCAACATGATCCCAAATGGTCATAAATGACCTTATTATACACCAAAACACACAAAAAAACCTAAAATCCAAAGTTTTGCAACATGACTCAAAATGCATCAAAAGATGCCCCTGCATCATACTCCCTAAGGAAAAAGAATTTGTGTTCCATCTCAAATGATAGTATGATTTTACTTCTCTTCTTCCAATTGTGCTAAATATGGATTTTATCTCCATGTTTGTATTGATCTGCTCTAGGTGCCTTGATCTTCACACATTTTTATCGTGCTTTATTTTTGGACCTCCTCTTGCTAATCTTATTATGTAGGGAAATTTTGGTCATCTCAGAAAAGCATCCAAGATTTGTAGTGCCTTCAGTAACTTTAATTTCAATTAAATTTCTTGAAAAACACCTAAAACTATGTCACAAAGCGAAATCAGACACAATTCATTTCCCACATTAAACCTTATGACAGAAACTCATGTAATTTCAATTTCAACAACTTGCATAGATTCAAGAAAAATAACCAATAAACATGAAAGATGAAACAAAGCAATGAACACATAGATTTACGCGGGGAAAACCATTTTGGGTAAAAACCCCACACTCCAAAATCCCAGATCACCATTCTATTATTCATGCAACAGAATAGTTACAAATATAATTTAGGCATACAACCTTTACATGAGTTACAACTTGTTTCATTCTGGATACAGACTGGCAACAACCCTGTTCTATTTCCCTCTCTCCTCTTTTACATTTCTCTGATCAACCTCTCAGTCCATTACAAATTTTTCACTCTTACAATACTCTCACATAGTATACAAAGCATATTCACACAGAGAGAGGTTTCACAATCAAACCACAAAGAGAGAAATGAGTCACCTCCTTCAGAACAACATTCTCCTTCACCTTCTCCAACCCTCGAACATACAAAGAGTTCAATTTTGTTCATACTCTCAAATAGTTTGTTGATCTTCCCACAAGAGAACAGTCACAATAGTCCAAATACAAATGGTTTACATTCTACTTCTTTCATTGGCTCAAATCAATCCATGTAGGATAGTCATCCGATCAAAATTATTCAATCTGTATTCACGTATCGGTGAGACACGAGTCCATGTATCATCGATGCCAAACCATCCATTTGAAAATTACACACTCCAGATTCTTCAAATAGTCCATCACTCATACATTGGTGAAGTCTCCCTGACCAAACACCATTAGGCTGAGATCCTACCTCAGAGGGATTCTCCAAAGCTCCTCCAACAGTTCATGTCATACTGATCTGTTTGTTCAGCTCCCATCGGGAAGACTTACCTTGATCGATTCCATTGGCCAGACCAATACAGTCAGAACAATAATCCAAAGCTAGGTTGACAACACAATTTACCCCGATGATACTAGGCTTGTTTTCCATTCAGATCATCTTATCGGTAAGAGTCAGGGTGATGTCCTAATAGAACAAGTTCATCGGCCTAACACCAAGCTTCAAAGCAACCTCGAGAAAATACATCGATGACTCATTTCACCCTAACGAACCAACATCGGCCATACTCACACTGAACATAACCCATTAGCTAGACTTGAACAATCGGACAAAGATCTTAAAGTTGGGTCGAAGTCATACATACCACCGATGAAGAACCACAAGCAAGACTCATGCCGACCATACCCCATCAGTTGGACTTCAACTATCGGTTCAACATTCTCAGGTCTTACCGAAGGCCAATGTTACCCTGACAAAGTCTCATCAGCCAGACTCATACCGATATGACTTTTCAGCTGGACTTTTACTGTCGACGTGAGATCAAAACCTCATTCAGATATCTCATGTCACAACAACCACCTTCATTTCCAGGACATACCAAAGGTCACACCGATATTTCCAAAGAAGGAACTTCACAAGGAGAACTCAAATTGGGCTGAGTCACACTGATCTCACAAACAGTTCAAAATCACTATGCAGATCGACCAAACATCTCAGTGGTCACACTGAAATCGCTCTCTCAGAGGTTTAGGCCAGTGGGATTGAGGCACACAATTCCAACATCTTCTCAACTGCAAGACTCCAAAATTCTATTTATCTATCATATTCCTCATTATTTTTGTCCATTTCTTCATCTTCCATCAAGTGGGCATGCTTGAACAATTGTCCACACTGTTCAATTTATTTATCCCAAAAATCATACTCATCACCAATAATCAAATCTATAGCTTCCTCATACAAATTCTCATGGAAATAAAAAATTTCCATGTGTCCACCTTCTTTTTGTTTATTCTCGATCATTTCATTATTCAACTCAAACAAATTAGAATGAAAATATGCATTATTTACCTCATTTGTCTTCGCTGTCCCAATTTATTTGTTACCATTTATCTTGCCATATCCATGTCTTCATTTCCTTCTATGAAGCCTCCTTCAAGCAACTTGTTTATTTTCTCCATCTCCTCTTTCCATAGAATATCATTATCTTCTTACTCCACTTGTTCGTCATAATGAGGCTCTTCAAGTTGTGTCATCTCTATGTTTGCATTTCTGCAAATTCTCTCTTCATCCTCCAAAGGATGTGTTATCATGGTTGCAACTCCACACTTAACCTCTTCATTCATGTCTTTATAAAGACATTCATATGCTACCATATCATATTTCTTTTCACTCTTTTCCTCCATACATGCTACTGTAATCTCCAAGGTATCAACTCTTTCATGAGTTTCCACTTCTTCAAATCACTGTCCCGCACATTCCTTGTCCTCTAAAGGACCAAAAATTGCTGCAATCTCTCCTTTTGCCTCTTCAAAAAGGCATGCTACTATTGTATCACCTTCACCTTCCAAGATAGCTATCATTTGCTTCCTTCTTTTTTTAATAATCACCTTTATGGGCCATTTCACCTTCTTTCTCATTGGCCAATGCCAAAAAATTTCTTGATATGCTTTCTCAAGTTATTGTTGTACTATAAGCAAAATTTTTGTTTCTATTGATTCCAAAAAATGACAAGGTAATGACCCTTTGTGGGAAACTTAGTTAAAGGGGTGACCTATTGCGTTAAACTGAGTAACCTCTGGATTTTAAAGAAGTCGACTTCTATAACTAGGGTTTTGAATGGGAAAATGAGGCAAATACAAAATAAAAGGATCTAACTAGGGTGATGTGCCAAGATTTAGATGTAAGGCATGATAGATCTATCTTGTAGATGCAATCTAAGGGCTTGTTCAACAATTTGCTATGTCCCAGAATCATAGAAAATAAAGATAGAAGTCTAAATGATTCACCCAATGACATAAAATAATACTCATGCACATTTACTAAAAAGAGGAGTCAAAGACATGATCTAAACCAAAAAACTTGCATTAAGTTTATAGAAGTTTTGAAAATGAAACATTCAGTACGATGATGTCACAGTAAAACTTTATCAAAAATATTTAAGAAAATAGAAAGGTCGAACAATGGAACAGTCTATAAGTCTTTATAATGATCTAACAATACTAAAGGCCTAGTTCTTTTACCAATTTTTCTATCAAAATTTGAACCCCTGCTTTGAAAGAAGAAGCAATATTTATAATAAAATCCCAGTTCGATGAGCCAATAACATAAAAGATCCTTCAATCATTAGCAATGATTTCCCCTGGCCGTTGCAACCGAAAATATTTGAGTCATGAACGAGGACACCTTAGAGTTGGATGCATCCCCTGCGAATGATGGCAGTGGTCCTAGCAGACCAGAGTGTCGACATGTGTCATCCACTCATGATGACAATTACAAAATGTGGCAACTATTGTGAGGTTGTTGCTTGCTTCATCCTTCTTCATGATGAAGCCTTTAGAAGATCTACGTGGCAAGCGGTCGGGGGCCGATGTTCATCCTTCTCCTTGTGTGATGAAAACCTACATTGTGAAGACACATGGAGGTCTCCCCAGAATATTGTGCTATAGGTGGGGGCCACCAAAAAATGTGTGCAGATCGATGCTATGTGGCATGCAGTTGGGGCCTGAAAGAGGAGTAATGGAAAGAAGCACTGAAGAGTGAGAACTAATGACACGTGGAAGCATGGTGGTGACTTTTGAAAAGTGAGAGAAGGAAACCTTGTGAGGAGCGCTTGGTTGACAAGTGGTAGCATTCACATAAAGCCTTGTGAAAGGAGCTCGATATTGCTTTTAATAGGAGGGCATGCCTAGTACTTAAGTAAAATAAAATAACCCAAAGGGAGCTTGGGAATTTTATATTCACAACTTTTGGCAACTTATCAGGGGCATTTCACCTACGGAACGAGGAACCCAAAAATTTATGGTTTGTAGACTAGAGCCTTATCCATTGGGCGGCGTAATCAGAGCTTAGAGAGGGCGGTCTAAAGAGGCAACCATTTAGCCTTAGATGGAGTCAATATGTCACGTAGACTTTCTTTCACTCCATGCAGATCGATCATTTCTTTGTAAGGTAGCGTTGACGACATACCAGCCCAGGACTCGAGTTGAAAAATAAATCATGCAATCAGATGAGTGATGCTCTCAATATCTGCTGTAGCAAGGGGCTAACTGAAAATTGGAAAAGTGGAGGCATCTTGTTGCTTCTCCTTGATCTTTGCCACAATATGGTCTACCATGTCCACCAATTCATCTTCATGAAATGGGGATGGTAAGCCCATCAGAGTTAGGTGGGAGAACCTAGCCCGCATGCTATTCATGGTCTGATCCAATTTAGTGGTACACTTGCTGGCATGAAGGATAGTTGTGTGGAAATGGATGAACCTATTAGCTATTTTAGCAACGAACTTTAGGTCTTCAACCCCTGCACTTGCCAAGACTTTGTCTGGGACCATATATAGTTTTTCCAATAATCTCCTGGCCTTCAGAACTCTCTTTGCAATGGACCGAGGGAATTGCTCGATTGCTTCATAAACCCCTCTGCCCAAACCTATTGCCTCCACCATAAATTGGAGAGTTGGCTCTAGAGTTAGGCAGAAGGCCTTCCCTCTTTCCCAATATGAAACATATAATTGCTGGGCTATCCGAAGAAGGTTCGATTGATCAACAGGAGGTTGGGTGGAGTTATTTAATAGGAAAATCTCAGCATCCCTTTGATCTATATCATGCTCAAGCTTTGTAACCTTTTGGTTTACCGTGGTGAGTTGTCCCTATAGGATCCATGATTCCATGACCTAGTTAGCCTCACCTCATTCTTTGTTTTCTATTTCCTTCTCCAAGGAAGACTTTATTTCTGAAATATCATTCTCTAATTGGGCCTGATGGATTTCAAAATTTGCATCTTTCTTTGTATCTACTGCTCTAGTTGAGTGTGCTGGCAATGAAACTCCTCATCCTTTTGTTGCACTTCTTGCTCCAACCAATTTCAACTGGTCTTGATATTCCTGGTTCTTCTGTTGTAGCCCAACTACCAAGTTAGGATCGAGGGATTGGAACTTCACAATTTCCTCTTGTAGCTTCACTTGCTCTACCTCCTTTTTTTGGGATAAGCGCTTCAATTCAACATCCCTAGATTTTTACTTAGTGAGAAAGACCTCGACTCTATCCTTTACGCTTTTTAGCTCTTCTTCCTTCTTCTTTAGCTGGCGACTAGACTTAAGAAAGCTAGTGGTCACCACCCACTGCATTTCCTCCTTGAGCTCCACCTTGTCTTGAGGCTAGGCTATGCTTAAATCGAGCCCTATGGAATAGATGTTGTAGTCATCCAGTTACATTTATCCTTGTGGTTTGCTGATAGTCGGGTACATAGTCGCAAAATGTAGCGACTGCTGAGACTCATTAAAAATAGTCTATCATTTTGGCTCCATCGGCCTTTTAGCATCTTTAGCTCTTTGATTTTGGGCTTTGATCGCTCGTGCCTACTTAGTTTTATCGCCTTTCGATAAGAATTTCAAGGGCGACTTGATGAGTCCGCTTGCAAAAGGTGCACTAGGAGGAAGGGTAAAAAGGAATGAAAGGGTAGTGGTCCCAGGTGACTTCTTCTTTGGAACACTAACTATTTGAGGCAAGAAAGGAGGGATATTCCAATACCCAAACTGCAAACCAGGAGGAGGACTTGAAGGAAGCGGAGTCATGGTGGTTTCCATCTGCTGGGAAGACTAGATTTGGGCTGACATGGCAATGGAAGGAGATGTATCAATGAAGATAGCAGAGGTAGAGTGTGAGATGCTTTGGGACGTGGAATGGGCTAAGGAAAATGGTGTAAGGGTCTGCAGAGGAGTAAGGGAAATGAGGTCGCATGAGAGAACAGTGTGAAACCCCCCAAGACCATTGAAGTAGAGGTCGAAATGCAAGGGTCAGTGCATGAAATGAGAGGTGTTGTGGAAACAACAGGGGTAACTAAGGTTTGTGAAATAAGAGAAGAGGGAGTGAAAGATACCTACAGTGTGGATGATTGTGATCCTTGACCTGTTGCTGGCTCTTCACTTGCCTTAGGGTCTTGCAGAGGCTCTCAAGATGATGCCTTGGTTTGCTGCCACT
Source organism: Sequoiadendron giganteum (assembly GCA_007115665.2). Lineage (NCBI taxonomy): Eukaryota > Viridiplantae > Streptophyta > Pinopsida > Cupressales > Cupressaceae > Sequoiadendron > Sequoiadendron giganteum. Next base: position 239,115,451 of record CM021107.1, on the reverse strand, counting down.
TTGCTGGTGGTGAGTCATCTACTGCTATGGTTTTAGATTGTTGTAGTTGGGTTTCCCCGGTCCTTCTTGTAGTCCAGGTGCAAGTTAGTGAAGACTTCGTAAATGATATGTTAACTTATATATTAGAGGAGACCTTGATAGGTTGTTTCATGACTTTTCCATTTTGCTGTGCTGAGGCGTTTTGTGTTTCTATGTCTGGTTCCGATCCTTTGTTTGACTGTGCTTTGACCTCCTTCAAACTGGAGTCTTTCTCGTCACTCTCATTAGAATCTGGATGCTCGTTGTTCCATAATTTTTCAAACTTGTCATCCATATCCTCACTATCATAAGGGGCCTCAGTGCACTGGGTCTCGTGATGATATATCCATAAATCATTAACCTTCTCTTCCTTCCAATTGTAATTTTTAATTAGATTATTGCAGAGAGTAGTCCCCATCTGCCTTGTCTTATCATACTTCCCATTCAGGTAGTAGAATCCAAGCCAGGGTAGCTGACCACCTTCAGTAGGGATATAAGCTAGGTCGACTATAAATTCATCTGCATCTGACACTGAATTCTGACACTTCTCCCAGTAAGGCCGCGGGTTGTGTGTTACCTTGACATACTCATTCGACAAATCATTATCGGGGTTGTAATTCCACTTATCATAAATCCATACCAACCCTAGATGAGCCAAATTTTCCTCTAGTGAGTCGTGAGACTTCCTTTTGGCCATGATTAAGGTCTTGAAGCTCATTGGGCAACTGAAAAATCCCTTCTTTTCTTTTTCGCTGCAAAAGGTGATGTCAATAATTGATACTTAGCGGAATACTTCAAGCGCCAATATCGGGTCTATAAGACATGCTAGAAGCTAGAAGGGCTCTTTGGTGAAGCTACGCAATCTAATGAATGTGAAATCCTCACCCAGAAACCAATCACATTTTGTAGTGAAGCTCTGCATGAACTCAATTTGGTCCAAGTTGAATCGTAAGATGGTGTTGTCTCCTCTTAAATCCTACAAAATCAGATTTAAGAAAAAATCCAAAAATGTGTAATAATCATATGTTACGGAGAGGAGGGGGGTCCACGTGGAAACTAGCTTATTCCTCTAGTTTTCATAAAAAATGGAGAGCCCTAGACACTTCTGGAAGAAGTTGGGATTTCGATGCAAAAACATGTGAGCAAGGAAAGACGGAGACCTGAACCTTTGTTGAAGTTGGTACTCTGCTTTCTGGCTGAGCATCTCTTGCATGATAAATTCAACAAAATCGTACCAGAAGAGAGAATGTTGCTTGTGCAATTGACAACCCAAACCTAGTTGAAAATCGTGGACCTCTTTGTCGACTTCCAGGCTGCAAACAAATGCAATCATTGAGAAGGAATCCTTCATATCATATTTGAAGCTCTTAAGCGTTGTTGGAATCTGCATTGGCTTTCTCTGACCTTCTTTGGATCTTTGTGTCTCCACGTTGTAAAAGTTCAGTGCAAGGTCTCTGGTCCTCCAATAAGTCTCCCCTTTTGCCAGAGTGAATGACTCCATTTGAGGCACTTTGGATCTTTTCTCTAGGATACACAACATATCCTAGATAGCCTCCTTCCAGATAACAACACTGACCTCCCGAACCTCAATGGTGTGTTGGAAAGAGACACTGTGAATATCATTTGGTGTTGTCATTGATGGAAACCCTAGTTGGTGATTGGATCCATGCATCATCAATTTATCCTACCAATAGCTAGATTGCAAACAGTTAAGGAAGAACAAAGCATCCGATAGTTTTGGGTTCATCGATTCACATGAAGATTTTCTATTAATATCTTGTGCTGCATATCTCAGTGAAGGTTGATCGATGTATGTTTGGTGTTATCCATGAATCTTAGTGCCTCGTATTGATCCGTGTATGAGTTAGAAGATCCGGTTGGCTAATTCTCTATTTTATCAGTACTGGAGCCGACTTCGTGAATGTATCATGTCACAGATGTTTGGGAAGAAATCACTTAAGTATTTTTGTGTTTGAACATTTTTGTTTGGGTCCTAAATAAGTTATGGCTAACCATTGTAGATGTGTATTAAGGTTTACTCATGATTTGAGCTGACAGTTGTAAATTTTATTTTGTTCTATTGAAGCTGACATATTGTGATTATATTCTTAGTTGCGGATATATATATGAGATCGTCCATATCATTTTGATATATGTATGTAGTATGTTGATGTAAATAGAAAATAATAGCAAAGCAGAAGAATGATAATGAATAATTTCACTTGTGCATGAAGGATCTGTGTTGCGAGTGTGAGCATAACAGAGCAGAAGTGCAAAATTAGTCTGTAGGACAAAAGATTGACTATTGAGCCTAACCAAAACTATAATCAAGCATATGTAGATGCTATTTTTCTCAGTTAAAACTCTCAAATGGTTTTAATCTGATTCTCTTTGTAAGGTAGTGAGTTCTAGGTAGTGCACCTGAATGCAAGTGCATTCCCCATATTGTAAACTTTATTCGAGTATACTAAGATCATATTGTGGATTGGCCATCCACTGTGGTTTTTTCCCCTAACAAGGTTTCCACGTAAAAATTCTTGTGTTATGGTGTTGTGATTTTTTTCTTCTTGTTCATGCATTTTGGTTGAATTTTATAAGTGCTTTGAAGAAAAGGTTAATAAAGTCAATTTTTGCACAACACTGATTCACCCCCCCTCTCAGTGTAGCTTGTTTCCAATAATTGGTATCAGAGCTAGTTCCTCAGAAGAAGAAGTCTAACAGCTTGGGGAGATCTTGGAAAGTGTTTCAATGGATTCAAGTAGTCTTCAACAACAACTTTTGGTGGCCCTAGATGATCTTTATCAGTCAAAGTCTGAAGTTCAGAAATTACAAGAAAACCTCATGGATGCTGAGAAATTAATTAAGTCTTTGAAAGAAAAAAACAATAAGTCTAGAGAGAAGAGAAAGTAACTCTCTAATCAAATTAAGTAGAATGACAGTAAGAGCATTGGAGATGAACAACTCAGTCAAGCCCTGAAGGAAAAGATAGAAGAATCTGAAAAGCTTACTAGAGATAATATAGTCCTAAAGCATGAAATGGAATCTATCATGATGAGGATGAACAAGGAGATTGAAGACAAAATGAAGAATGAAGAGAACCTAGCACAGTCTCTGAAAGAAAAATATGAATTATGCAGTCTGTTAGAACTAGAATTTTCAGATACATTTCAAAGGGTTTTATCCATTAGAGTCCAAATTTATGCTAGCCTTTTCATAAAAAAGTCATCTTTTTTCATCCACAAGGCTAAAAAATCTTTTATCGCCATACCGCTACCTTAACATTCACCCTTGCATTGCCCTCACCTCATACCTCCTTAATGTAGCCTCTTTTAGGATGACTCACGATGTCACAATTGGGAGAAGTCATGTTATACCCTTACCACTATACTTCGGGGGGTCATCAAATAGCTCACGATTCAACAGTGAAGTGGGGAGCATTAATAAAGGAGACCGCCATACCATGGAGGATCAACAAGTAGCTCACTCTAGAGTGGTATGAAGGGTAGAGCCAAGAGAACACTTTGACACTATTGGAAGGAAGGACATGACTCATGGTGGAGTGGTAAAGGGAGAGAAGGCAGTGATAGGCTGATACCGCCATACCATGAAGGGTTTGAACTTTGCTCGTAGTAGAGAGGTAGAGATGATGATAAAGACAGATACCATTGTAGTACCACTGGAGTAGGAAATAGAGCCCGTGATAAAGCAGTAAAGCAAGCAAAGATGACAGGTAAACCATGGTACTGTGAGGAGGTAAAAGATAGACCGTGGTAAGGCGGTATCTTGATATAAACATAACAGAATACTGCGGCACCGCAGCAGAGGAAATGAAGGCACGAGGTAACGCAGTAAAGTGGCCGTTGCTACTGTGTTAATTATTCTTGTTATATTCTAGTTATTTTTTATTTTTGTCATCAATCGATGCAACCTTTGGTTTGAAGGTTGTTGCCTCTCGTGAGAATACAAGGAGATCAAGACCAAAAGGCATAGGGATTTTCTGGGAAGGTATAAAAGGAGGAGATAGATAATGAATAAGGATGGGTTAGGTAGATAGATATTTTTCCAAAATGTTTTACACAGTAGAGACCATGATGCAAGTTTAATTTTGAGGAAGATAATGAAAGAATTTTGCTCTGGTGGTTCCATTTTGGTATCAATTGTTAAAATTATTCAACTATTTGATTGTCTCCAACTTAATGTTTTCTGGTTATTTAAGTTGATATATCAAGTATATATTCAATTTATCATTTCACATTTGCTATGTCTATGTGATGTCATGTGATTATTTGGTTTTTTCAAGAAAGAATTAAATTCCTTCTGATCAATCACAGTAATCTGGAAATATTATTTGGATTAATAAGAAGAATCATATAGTTAGGATTGATATTCTGCCTCTAGTAGGGTTTGTCAATCACTATCTTTCTTGTTTATACAAGTTATAAACAAATACCTATGTTCCAAACAATTAGAATTTCTGCCAAATAGAAGCCATCCATCAAATAATTTCATTGGACTCTGTTTTACCCAGTAAAGCATTGGTCTCACCCATTTTTTTATATATTTAACTTCATTAAATATTTTTCAAACATTTGTTTGCTGAACATATTGAATAATCCCTTGACACTGCATATACAATTTATACAAGATTAGGGTCATATCTCTCCATTTTCAAATTGCCATTGTGGATAGATTTCTCTAGTAGGGATCATTCTATTAAAGTCTGCCTCATTTGTATAGGTGCACCCGCCTAGGTTTGGCAGAGCCTAAAGAGTAGAAGGTTCAAATTCATTATTTGGCCTTTTACGTTAGCCAAAAATGTTGTGAGAGCTTGGCAACCTCTCATGGTTCAAAACCTACATTTTTGAGACCTAACATAGTCATTTTTACAATGAATAGGAACAATCTAAAAACAATGAGGAAGTACTTGAAAAACAAATTGATGATCTCAGAGATGAACTTGCTACTGCAAATGAGTATAAAGAAAAGTTCAAAGTTATCTCCGTCAATCTTGATGAACTAATTAGCATTCAGAGGACAAATGGTGACAAGCGAGGTCTTGGATATGAAGAAGGAGAAAGTTCCAGATCTGGGCAAAGGAGATTTAGGCAAGAAAATCAAATGAAAAAATCTGGAAGGTATCCGGTAAGACAACCTAATGCTCAAAGATTTAATGGATACTGTTTCAGTTGCAATAAATTTGGACACATAGCTTCTCAATGTAGAAGTGGGATGAATCAAAGTGGTCCATCATTCTCAGGTCAGTGTTTTAATTGTCACAAGTTTGGTTAGTAGTCAAATGAATGCAAAAATGTGATGAACAAATTCTATAGAAATGTCAAATGTTATACATGCAATAGATTTGGGCATACTGCTAATTAGTGTAGATCAAAAGAAAATCAGTGGAACAATTGGTCTAGACAAAAAAATGTTGTGTGCTACAACTACAACAAATTCGGTCACATTGCTAGATTATGTTGGAACATAAGAGGTCTGGTAAATCAAAGGAGAAACATGATGAAGGATGTTAAGGGAAAAGGAAAAGTCACTATAGATGTGGTTAGGAAGCAAATGAAAAAGAAATGGGTGAAGAAGAGTCCCTCTAATGAAGAAAATGCACCAGCACCAGAACCTGCTTCTGGTAGTTCATCCGGGAATTATTTTTAGGCCTTTGGCCTAGGGGGAGCTATCAAGAAAATATCTTAACCCCTTACCGGTAATTGACATCAAAATGTGGATAAGTTTAGTAAGTGCATAGATGTTCTATAGATGTTGTTGAACCTATTAGAGAAAGTATTATGCAATGTTGGAGGTCCATAGAAGATTTATCTATCACAATGCATGAAAACAGTGTAATCGGATGAGTTAGGGTAAATTCATTTATTGCGAAAAAAAGGGTTAAGTATGCGAGTGATAAAATGTCATTTCTATCTTTCATTTGTCACTTTATATTTTGAAGAAAACAAGTTTGGAGAGCTCTAAGGTGAACCTTGGCAAGTTGAGGTGAAATTCAAGTGCGAAAAATCTTTCAAAAATCAAACTGCGATTCAACGGAAAGGTATTTATCGGTGAAACTTTGTGATCTTGTGAATTGATAATGACTACTCCATTAGTAGTAGAAGTCAAGGATAGACCCCATCCAAACTTCAAATGGCATCCCTATAAGTCTATTGAGACCGATCCGTTAGGAAATTTTTTATTCATTTCGTATGGTGTGTTACACACATAAGATATTAGGGCTTATATTCACATGAATATTGAAGAACTAGGAAGCTCACAACTACTGAATTTGTATAATAATCACATCATAGGTGAATATTTCTATGTGAAGCTGGAAAATAAAACCCTAGAAGAAAATAAATTTACACAGATTGTCAAATTTACTGCGTTTGAGGAAAGTGAATGGGTTCATTACATCTTGATTCGAGTCCATGATGAATTCATGTGGTTAAGTATACCCTTCAAAATCACAAAGGAGGCTATTTGTGCTATAACCGGTCTAAATTCTTTCGGTGGATTATCAATTCTGAAATCAGTGAAGAATCAAATGGTCACTGATGCTACAAGTTCTAAGTATGATAGAAGAGAAATGACAATTGATGACATTGTTCGTGTAGATGTCAAATTTTCATATATAGTTATTAGGTATAAAATCTATCATTCCAGCTGAGACAACTCTGTGTCTGGTACAACTATTTATGTTTCCTATCAAATGGTAAAAGAAAATACAAATTATGATCTTTGTGAATTGCTCAGGATTCAGATAATGGAAAATATTTGAAAGATAAAGAAGGATAAGAAAAAATCTTTCAAATATGGTAACTTACTATTATGCTTATCCTTTTATTTCATGGATAAGGTTTCGGGATTCATAAAGATTCATTGGAAAAAAAAAACCGATAGCCGCTCAGATAAGAGATCTCTTTCATAGATTTGTAGACATTAAGACAAAGAATGCCACTATCTAGAGATATTTCAAAAGTTTTCAAAGTATGATGCATGCCAGAGAGAGGATTCCCACTTCCATTGTAGAAAAATATAAGGATACAATTTTCTTCATGGTAGATATTGATCAATGTATGATGGAAGTCGTTGATCCCAGAACAATTTGGATCATGCTGATGGGATATGAAGTTGAGGAGCACATTCTAGAAATGTATGCAAAACATTTATTGAGCAAGCCTCTAAATCAATCAGAAGAGAGATTCGACACTTATGCTAAAAAGGACATGTAGGTACACAATGAACTCAAAAAACCTGTGATAGTTAAAGAGTTAGAAAAGAGGTGGAAGTCTTAGCAGAAAGTATGGGCATACTGGTAGAGATTCATTGGAAAAAATAAAAACCGGTAGCCGCTCAGATCAAAGATCTCTTTCACAGATTTGCAAACATTAAGACAAAGAATGCCACTATCTAGGGATATTTCAAAAAAATTCAAAGTATGATGTAGGCTAGAGAGAGGATTCCCACTTCCATTGTAGAAAAATATAAGGATACAATTTGCTTCATGGTAGATATTGATCAATGTATGACGGAAGCCATTGATCCCAGAACAATTTGGATCATGCCGATGGGATATGAAGTTGAGGAGCGCATTCTAGAAATGTATGCAAAACATTTATTGAGCAAGCCTCTAAATCAATTAGAAGAGAGATTCGACACTGATGATGAAAAGGACATGTAGGTACACAATGAACTCAAAAAACCTGTGATAGTTAAAAGAGTTAGAAAATAGGTGGAAGTCTTAGCAGAAAGTATGGGCATACTGGTAGAAAAATTGAAAGAAGCTAGAAGAAAAAGAGAAGAAGCTCAAGAAGAAAAGGAAACAGTAAAAAATGAATTTGCTGGTCCGGCAACACCATTTGCCCAAGCTAGGTCAACTAGAAGCTTTGCATCCCTATTCGCCCTTGCAGCAAAACCAATCTCTGTGAAAACTCAATCTAAGGGATCCGGTAAGGAAGGAAAAAGGAAGAAAGATAAAAGAAAAATTCTATGTAGCAGTTTTTGATGATGAAGAAATAGAGTCTGATGAAGGAGTTAGAGAAATCAAGCATCAAGGCACTAAGGCAACAACTATTACAAAAAGGAAACCCTCTAGTAGAGCTGATCAAGCAAAGAAGAAGGCAAAAACTTACCAACCAGGTATGTCAGTGGAAGAAGTTGAAAAAGATTTGGTTAAGGATGGAAATCTCAAGCCACTTTGTAAATGGTATGACTCTTTTGGTAAATCTGATAAGAGAATTCTTGAAGAGGCAACAGTAAAACATTTGAATATTTTCCATAAAGTTTTGATTGAAATAGTGCCTAATTTACCCAAAAGCTTACATGACATTTTGGAGATGAGGAGAGTTAATGCCATATCAGAGGAAGAGCAGATGAGAGAAATAATTCTTGCTGAATTGTTTCCAGTAGTATCTATGGAAGAAATGAAGTCAATACTAAATAAAGCCAAGAAGGAATTCAAAAGAAAAACAAGAGCGAATAAGCTGATGATTGGTCAAACCAAGGAAGTACCTGAAGAGATTGAACAAATTTTGAGAAAAGTTTTGTTAAACAAAATAATTGATGTTGTCCTTGAAGGAACTCATGACGTTTCATCTAGTTCAGGAGATGAAGAAGAGAAACAATATGTAGCTGAGGATATTCAGATCCCTTCTGAAGTAGACAATGTAGAAATGCCTATGGAAATTGAAGTTTCAGAAAGTGTATCAGTTGAGAAAGTGGAGATCCCTGAAGATAAGTTAGAACCTACAATTGAGGAAGCAATGGTTGAAGAGAAGAAAGTTGATGTAAAGGCAATTCCAGTAGAAGCAAGAGACACTGCAGAGGCAGTGAAGAAATTTTTGGTAGAACAAAAAGAAGAGTTTGATCATGAATTGATTGAAGGTCCGATCGACCTATTTACTCTGAGTCCAATTCAGAAAATGAAAGTAGTTTCATTTTCCCAAGCAAAAGCCAGAGAAGAACTGTTGAAGTCCCACATTGAGGACAATGAACTTCTAAACCTTGCATCTGGTGTCCTGGAAAAGATAATTCCCACTCATGTGAAATATCCGACCGGTTCCTCCTTTGATGAACTAAAGAGGCTCATCAACTTATTAAGTACTCACTTCAAGTCTCTTGAGAAATCAGCTATGATTAAAGTTCAAAAGGAATTTGATGTCAAAAGATTAAATGGGCTGAAGGAAATGATTGCTAAGGATATAAATTTGATAGCCACCTATGTGGAAAATATCCAAAATGCTCTATCCGAAGGTGGGAAGATTTACAAGTCTTGTTTGTCTTTTTCAAAATTTACTGATGACAATGAGAAAAAGGTTAAGGATCTGGAAAAACAATTAGCTACTATTTTTGATGCTTTTTATCCGTTAACTGATGGTGTTGGAAAGTTAGAAGGTGAAGTGATATCTTTGTTTTAAAAAATAAAGAGCCTAAAGCATGAAAATGAAAAAAATGTTGCAAGAGCATGTGAACTTAGAGGTCTAATTGGCCCAAAGATAGAAATTATGTCAAGTGCATTGAAAGAAGCAGAAGATGCTAAAGCAGTGGGTGATCCAACAAACCTGGAGTTTGCAGAGACACAATGCTACTTGGTTTATGGACACATAACAATCTTAGAAAGTCTCAAAAGAGTTTGGGACATGAATTTGGCTTTCCTAAAAAAAGATTTCCCAGACATTTTTAAGTTTTTATAAGTTAAAGAAGCTTGTTTGTACATAAGCAACTTGTTCATAACAGTTTTGTTTAATTTTTGGCATGCGGATTCCTACCTTTTCCATTGATGTTAAAGGGGGAGAGAGAAGAGTGAAAAATGCATAATCACCTCAGGGGGAGAATTGTATTTTGGAGACGAGTTTGGTTTTTGAAATTTTGAGCAGTGTAATTGATGTTGGTACTGATCCGACACTTAGTCATTTTTCACTAAGTGTTGCCATCAATTCCAAAGGGGGAGATTTTTGGAAAGAGACACTACAAATATCATTTGTTGTTGTCAGTGATTGGATATGCGCATCATCAATTTATCCTACCGGTAGTCAGTTTGCAAACAATTAAGGAAGAATAGAGCATCTGATAGTTTTGGGTTTATCGTATCACATGAAGATTTTCTGTTAATATCTTGTGCTACGTACCTCAGTGAAGGTTGATCAATGTATGTTTAGTGTTATCCATTAATCTTAGTGCATCGTATTGATCCGTGTTCGAGTTAGAAGATCCAGTTGGCTAATTCTCTATTGTATTAGTACTAGAGTCGACTTCGTGAATGTATAATGTCGTAGATGTTTGGGAAGAAATCACTTAAGTATTTTTGTGTTTGAGCATTTTTGTTTGGGTCCTAACTAAGTTTTGGCCAACCATTGTAGATGCGCATTAAAGTTTACTCATGATTTGAGCCGATAGTTGTAAATATTCTTTTGTTCTATTGAAGCCGACATATTATGATTATATTCTTAGTTACAGATATATATATGAGATTGTCCATATCATTTTGATATATGCATGTAGTGTGTTGATGAAAATAGAAATAAGAGTAGAGAAGAAGAGTGATAATGCACAGTTTCACTTGTGCATGAAGGATCTGTGTTGCGAGTGTGAGCAAAACAAAGTAGAAGTGCATAATCAGTCTCTAGGATAGAAGATTGACTATTGAGCCTAATCGGAACTGTAATCAAGCATATGTAGATGCTATTTTTCTTAGTTCAAACTCTCAGATGGTTTTAATTTGATTCTCTTTATAATGAAGCGAGCCTTCCCTTTGAGCAGTGAGCTCTAGGCAGTGCGCTTGAATGCAAGTGCATTCCCCATATTGTAAAATTTATTTGAGTATACTCAAATCATATTGTGGATTGGCCATCCATCGTGGTTTTTTCCCCTCACAAGGTTTCCACGTAAAAATTCTTGTGTTATGGTGTTGTTATTGTTTTCTTCTTGTTCATGCATTTTGGTTGAATGTTACAAGTGCTTTGAAGATAAAGGTTAATAAAGTTAATTTTTTCACAACATTGATTGACCTCCCTTCTCAGTGTAGCTTGTTTCCAACATGGTGTTGGTATTTTGGTTGAAGTGTTTAATGGCCTCGTCGACCAATTCAAGGCAGTAGTGTACTGACGGGACCATATATTGTGGAAGCCCACTGAACCAACATTTCTATGCCAAGGAATCTAGGTCACTATTCCTTTTCATTCTTTCACAGGCCGCCTCCCTAAGTGACTTAGGGTTCCTTGTAAGGATGGGATGATGAATATTATCCCATAATTCTTTAATTCATTTTTTATCTTTGCGAGGGCTCTTCTTTTCTGCAGCCCATGTATTCACCCATGTTGGCTTTTTTGGTATTCCAGGTGAAGCATAAGAGATATCCTCAAAGATGTAGATAGCTGGTGCTACGCACATGATATTAAACAAAATTTGGGCCATTCCTTCTTGCATTTCTATTGGAGAACTCTGAGCAGTCGCCATCCTATGAAAACCTTCTTCCCAAAAAGAACACTGAAGTGATATGAATGGAACCTAGAACACAATGCAAGTCTTTGAACTCAAAAACAAACAACCTTCTATTTCAGGTTTAATCCACACCAGGGCAGTGAATTTTTTGCAATTACCTCTATGTTCAGCTCCTTTGTTGCTAGATGCACCACACTTGGTTCTCTTAACAATTCTATTCTTCCAGGTCCCTTGCTTACTCAAGAAGTTTTATGCTTTATCGTTGCATGTGACACTTAACTTTTTCCTTTGATTTCTTGCCTTCAATTGGTAGACAACAATTGCCTTTTTGAATTTAATTCGACATGTACTGCCAACTCCTCAGTCCATGTGAAATGAGCTACTTGCCTCTCTTGAAAAGACAATAATTCATAATTACATTGGTGATAACATCCCTTCAACACGATTTTCATGGGAAATTGAGCCGTCGGTGAAATTCTTGCCATCTTATCGCATGCCTTTGCCATTAATATACTTGAAAGCATAATTAAGCTGAAAACGCAATGAGTACCTTAGAAACATTCGCGCTCAACCTTGGAGCTTAAAATGGCTTGCAACATGACACCTTAGAAACTTCCCATATAAGCCATTGCTTGAGCTTGCCACTAATTTGCATTAATTGATTGTCGCTCCTTAATCTTGCATGTAGAAATTCGTCCCTGCAGACACAACTGGGTTGGAAAATTGAGCTGGCCTTTTGGTGGGATTTTTGAGTTAAAATAGATTATCACCATGCTTGGGAAGTAGGCTACCTCAGATATTTCTATAAATGGGTCTTAATACAGTAGCAGAATCACACTTAGTGATTAGAAAAAGTAGCATTAGGAAATTAGATAGGATTATTGTTTAGGCGGTTGAGTAGGCTCTAAATTTGCATATGGCTTTAGACTCAGGTAATTGAGTAGAGGTTGATATAATGAATACTCCAATTAGACTAGTGAGCAATAAGTCCCAAATATTTTTTCTAGGAGATATCTCCAATAGGCACCTGAAATGTATGACCAAAAACAAACAGTCACTAGCTATTATAGCCATGAAATGGGTTTTGGGCAGGAATTGTATTGAGTATGAGGATAAATATTGGGTGAACACCAATATATACTCCCATTTTGTTGCCTCGCTGCTTAATGTCCAAGTTCCAAAAGCCATGATTCTTCGCTTGACGCTCTAGGTATCTCTATAGAGATAGGTAACAACGGCTCTTTCCCATACACTAGCTCGTATGGAAAAGTCTTCAGGGCTTGCTTAGGAGTTATGCAATTTTCCCATAATGCTATCCAAAGATTCTTGTGCCATTCCTTCTCATGATCGGACCTGTTCCTTTTAATGTGTTAGATCAGATCCTTGTTAGTTGACTCATCTAGGCCATTTCCTTGTGGGTAGTAGTTTGATGATGCTTTCAAGAATATGTTGTGCTCAAATGCGAATTGACATACCTTGGAGCCTAAAAAATATTTGGCATTGTCTGAGATGATAGTCTTTGGCCCGTCGAATCTCATTACTAGCCCCTCGAGAAAGTCCATAATTTTTGTCGCTGTCGTGTTTTTTAGGGGTAGGGCTTCGATCCACCTTATGAAGTAGTCTGTTGCTGTGAGGATCCACTTGTGACCGATGCTAGAGGCAGGGTTGATCATCCCAATGAAATCTAGCCACCATTGCGCAAACAGTTCGTCCGTTACTATCAGATTGAGAGGCATGGCCAAATTTTTTCTTATTCCTACATAGACTTGGCATTATTTATAGGATTTTATCATATTGTAGGAGTCATTGAATAGTGTAGGCTAGAAGTACCCAACGGGCAAAATTTTGATGGCGGTGGTCTTCACTGTAATGATCTAAAATATCCTACAAACATCAACAAACCATTAGTTGTACCTGCAAGTTAATATAAATCAAATAATGGAATACAATAGAGAAATAACAAGAAAAGAGATGAATTAGATAGATCTCACCCATGTCTTCTCTCCTCCATGCTTCACTTCCATTATACCTTCTTGGGATTGCTGTAATAGTATGATGCCCTCAGATTTGTGAGCAATCCTATAATGTCTAGCCCTAGCCAATGCCTTTGAAGGATTTGAAATCTAAACTATTGCAATGTAGAATGTTATTCCTATTATGCAAATAGTAAAATAAGTAAAAGCCTAGAATGCCTATAGTAAAAGTATCTCAAGCAAATGATCATGGATCGAAAATGAGATCAAGATTGTCATTTTATAGAAAATGCAATCTTGAATGGATGGACAAGATGAGAGATTGAGGAATACCCTAGAATCAAAGGTCAAGATTCAATAAGGCAACCTCAATTAGAGTTAGGGAAAAATACCCATAGGTGTAAATAAGATTTAATTAAATGAATTAAATCTAGATTGAATGTGACAGTGGAGATGAAATTAGTAAAAATCAGAAGACAAGAGGATGGGATTTTATAAAATCAGTAATCTTAAAAATTACTTGATTTGTAGAAGAATATTTCCCTTTTTGAATTAAATTAATTCAAAATACAGATTTTGTGAGGTAATTCGTAATTGATTTTTGAAATTAATTACTAAATGAAGAATCAGTTAAGTATGTGAGATATTTTTAAATGATTTGTTTTATTTAAAAATATAAAAGTGTCACATGCCATAATTAAATAATTAAAATAATTATCTAATTTAGAAGAAGTAGTTAATTAATTAAATAAATTAATGAATTTATTTAATTAAGAGAGGATTTAGGAATTAGTGACATATTAAATAGATATATTAAAATATATTAATTTAATAATCAGGAAGACATTAATGATAAGGATTAATTAAATAAATAAGATTTTATTTAATTAAGAGAAGACTTTGACAATTAGTGACATATTAAATTACATAAATAAGATTTATTTATTTAATAATCATGAAGACTGAAAGATTATAAATTAAGTAAATAACCATGAATTATTTAATTAATAGTTGAATGTGGGTTAGGGACATAATTCAAATGTTACAATTATGCTAGGATGGAAAGTGGTAAAAAAGTGTTCGCAGGCCTAGGTCATTTTTAGGTGTCTACATTTTCCCCTCTTTGTCATAATGCAGCTTGTCACATTGTGGCAAATAAAACAAGTCCAGAATATGCCCCAGTAGAGGTATGGAATGCCTATGCCCCCTCGGGAAAATTTTTGAATTTTGATCTGGGGTCAGAAAAATTTAGAAAATATCCCGATTAGCTCGAATAATTACCAGATAAATAAGGGTGCGAACGATTTCGAAAATGGAGGACGCCAAGTCAGCCAAAATGCTAGTCAAAGGTGGTCAAATGAGCCTCCAGTATAGCCTATTAGGTGAAAACCCTAATTTTCAACCTATAAATAGGTTGAAAAGGTTAAACCAAATGTCATTTTCTCATTTGTTATTTAGAAATTTTTAGAAATCAGAGCTTTGAGCAAGGATGGTGATTCCTACAACTACACATCGTGGATACTGCGTGCGTTCTTTCCGACGACCCGAGGGCGCAGAGGCACCGGTAAGTACCCTATCCAACTTGTCAAATTTCAATTTTAATGGGGGGAAAACAATTGCGGTGCGATGCAAACACTATTGCGAAAGCCATAAATGCCTTCGCGTTCACCACATTTGATTACGTCACAACGCAAGTGCAATGGGTAGCATAGGCTATTTGTGTGATTGCGCATCTGCGAGGGTGAATGATGCAATCGCCTTTTTGTGAGACAATTGATAGATTTGTGACGCATTTGAGAAATCGAGATGCAATTGGCAAGCCTAACGACGCATTCGTTGTTAGATCACGTATTTGATAGATTAAATGACACATTCGATGTTTGCTTGCACATTTTCCATTTAGAATGATGCATTTGATATATTACAACGCATTTGTTGTGTCCAGAGTCACAATTGAATCATTGTGACGCATTTGCGGTCAACATGACGCAATTGAAGTTGACCAAAGTTGACTTTTGTTGACTTGTGTCGAGCTTAAATTTTTTGTACCTTTGACTTGCTAGTAGTACAAAACTTTCCATAATGCTTCTCAATATGTTCTAATCCTTGGCCCTTTCCTTGAGCAGAGTCGGCTTGTGCCCATTTATACACGAGAGTTCCGACCAGCTACTTATGCTTTCCGAGATCGTCTCAGCGATAGACAGAGGCAACAGTTGATGGCCCTAGGCCTATACCATGTGACGTATATGCCCGTTATTTAGGCAAACAGAGGTTTGCTTATTGCTCTTTGTGAGAGGTGGCATTCTGAGACCTGCTTGTTCCACCTGCCTACTGGAGAGGCGACTGTGACTTTGGAGGATGTTTATCGCATCTCCGCATTCCGATCAGCGGAGAGAGGGTGGTCTATGATCCACACCGAGGACAACAGGTTTTGACAGAGAGGTACGAGGGTACCAATGGTGCGCAGTTGGCTTTGGACGGTTATGAGATTGGCTGGGACATTGTAGCCGACCGATTTCCCCATTTTGATGCCATACTCATGACCTTGATCACCGGATTGCTGATCTCGGATCGTCGTGGTCATGGATTTCCTATTGGATGGGGGGATGTTCTTGTTCACATGAGGTCATAGAGGACCATTTTCGCTTGGGGGCCATGCTTGTTGGCCACTTTTATACCTTTAGTTGCACGAGGTAGTCTACCTCCAGGGGCACAGTATCAGTTGCAGGACCACCTTACTCATGATTTGGGTATGGGAGCGCATTCCCATTTTTCGACCGCTAGTATAGATGCAGCAGTTGGGTGATGGGATGCCCTATGTTTATTTATATGCCAGATCAGTTAGCCACACTCGTGTTGGAGATACCGGGTACTAGCGTCATCGGATAGACACAATGATTAGTTTTGTGTGGAGGCCATACATAGATTGTGCTTAGTGGTCAGATGAGGATGGCCACTTGTCCTTTTGTAGACAGTTTCGATACTTGATTGCCTGCACCGTTCAGACACAACGGATTATTGAGATGTACCTACCCCAGTAGGTACTACGACAATTTGGGGAGCAACAGATTGTGCCAGTAGGCACAACATAGTATGCTTGGTCTTCCAAAGAGACCATGTGGGGGCCACCCATATCAGTCACAGTGGCAAAGCGGCAGGTTGAAAACCTGGTGGTAGTTCAGTGGGTATGGAGAGGGGGTCCAGCAGATGCGGGCACATCGACTGAGTTTGACACTTGGTGGCAGGTTCACAAGCCCATTGACAGATCCAGATGGTCCACTACCCATTGATCAAAGATCTGTTATTCCGTGAGTACCGAGGAGAGGTCGGGGTGGCAGAGATGGAGGGAGAGATGGCAGAGGTGCTAGGGGTAGAGATGGAGGCAGGGATGGAGGCCGAGATGCGGGAGATGGAGGTGGAGGAGGTGGAGGCGACGGCGGAGGTGGAGGAGATGGAGGAGGTGGGGGAGATGGCAGGGGTGCTAGGAGGAGGAGAGATGATCGAGGGCGGAGGCAGCCCAGGAGAGTGAGACAGAGAGTGGGTGGTGTACCACTATCACCCATTCGGGAGGAGGGGGAGGAGAGAGAGCCGGAGGCGAGAGCCGAGGAGGCTAGAGGAGGTGAGGAGGAGGTGGAGGTGGTGTTTGAGGAGGAGGTGGAGGTGGTGGCGGAGGAGAGAGTGGAGGTAGAGGTGGCGGCAGAGGAGCGAGTGGAGGCGGATCCACTTGTTGGGGGACATCCTCTTGACATAGATGTGGAGGAGGTTCGGGCCGAGGGGGAGAGAGATGAGGAGGATGAGGAGGAGGATGAGGTAGATCAATGGCTTAGAGAGCGCATGATCTTTGGGGATGATGAGGGTGATAGATTACCCATTTTGCTTGCGGATGCCACGATTGACTAGAGGATCACTGATCTGCAGAGCAAACTAGATGTGGGATTGTCTCAAAACAAGGCCTTGGCAGCGGAGTTGGAGCTCACTTGAGTTGAGAGAGATCGGGCCATCATTCGGCAACAGGAGTCAGAGCGGTGGGTGTCAGAGTTTGTTGAGTTATGTTATGGGTTGATAGGAGATATGGCCTGGGAGTTGGCCAAGGTAGCAAAGAGCAGGGGCCGATACATGGCACTATATGAGCAGGCTATTCCACCTGACATATGGGACCCAGGGTTGTCTCAATCCTATAGCAGGACAGGTAGTGGTACCCAGACACACAACAACTGGTCTCACAACAATAGTCACACCAGTGCTGGAGGGTCTACTACATCAGGGCAGTTGTCCGGTCATAGGTCCCATAGCTCTCACAGGCACTCATCAGGGCACAGTCACAGGTCAGGGCCTGGACATAGATCAGTGTCATCAGGACACCAGGCAGAGCAGAGTCAGCCTCCCATTACCGATCCCTCAAGATCATAGAGTCAGATGCAGGGGCATCTGACTCCCCTCCTATTTAGGTTACCTTCCATGTGGTTGATCAGGCACATTCACCCTGCAGTTCACCTCCACGGGATGGAGGTGGGCCATCTTAGGACTTGTTTTAGACACATGTATTTTTTTGATATTCGAGCCTGTGAGCCCTATTTTTGGGATATCATTTGACTCTATCCTGTGACATAACATTTTTTGAGATTATATATGTGATGTAGTTTTGATGTGGCCTATATGATGTAATGTGTTATGGTATTCTATGTTTTTATGAGATGTTTATGTGATGTTTTTATGATGCTATGAGATGTATTTCTGCTTATGTTTATGAATGCGATTATGGATGTGGTAATGTATGTATGCATTGTGTAATGTTGTGATGATGTAATTCCTATATGCTGATGCAGATGTTTTGTTTATGATGCTTATATGTTGATGCAAATGATGGTCTTATGAATGGATGCAAATGATAACATTTATGCAATGTAAATTATGGTATTTGATATATGCGGATGTGAATATGAAATGATTATGCCATTATATATGCAAATTTTGTTTTTGTATGTCACAGGATATCATTAGAGAATCATAGAAGAGAAGATGAAGATGGATGTTAGTGCGAAGAAAGATATGCATGTTAGTGCGGAAATTAAAAATCCTTCAAAGCTTTGCTATATTGCTATTCTAGTTGTTGCTCTTTAATCATCATTGGGCGAAAATGTCATGATGGTCGACAAACACTATGATATGACATAGATCAATAGTTTGCAAGGTCGAACCATCACGTAGATCAACAGCCGCAGACAAGGATGATCATGACTCATGCAAGGAACACAATTGCCCCTAGTCACTTTATCATGACCAACCTCCAGAAAAACCAACCCAATCATGAGGTGTCGCTGCTTCTCTAAATCCTGATGATAGGACATCCTTCAGAAACTAGCCACATGATAGTAAAAACAGACAATAAAATCATCTTACTATGTTGTTGCTTCTCTAAATCCTAAAGTCAGGACATCCTAGAGAAACTAATAGTAGAGTGATAAGCAGATAAGGATAATCATCATGATATGTCATGGTTCCTAGGACATAAGGAACTAATATCATGATAATCATCAAAAGACAGAAAAAAAGTTTGCCAAGTGTTTTAATGTCAGGTGTTGTTTTAAATGTCGGGCGATATCAAACTCAGGAAGGACACATCCTGAATGACGTTGATATCTAGGAGATCGATTCTCGGAGTTAGGAGAATCCATCAAAATGCCAGATGATGACGATGCTTAGGAAGGACACATCCAAAAGCATAAAGAAGTTGATGAGAGTTTCTTTTCAGAAGGGCACATTTGAAGAAGAACCCAAAGTTTTGCCATGATAAATTGCTTTGATATGATTTTTGACTACATGCCATTGTTGACATGTTGAATTGACTGAAAGTATTCTGACAAAATAGATTTTTGATAGATTGGTAATTCAAGATTGACATAAGATTCGATTGATTCGAAGATAGCTTGATGTGTGTGAAAATATTGTGCCATGAACCCTAATGGACTGACCTAGTGCAGCCTCGGGGGTCCATCGATTGATGGCCTTGCCTACGTCGTGCACTTAGAGACCTCATAGTTCGACATGACCAATGACATTGTCCAAAGGACATAAGTTTGAATCATGATTTACTTTGTGACAAACCTAGAAGGATTGACCTAATGTCTCAGGGATTCAAAGATGAATCTTGCCTACGTAGCAAATGCACAGACAACGTAGTTCAGACATGGAAAAAAGATTGAATGACATGATCGATTGAATTGATCAGATTGACTTTGATTTTGGATTTTTGACACTGATTTGGATGTTTTTGTATTTTCTCAAGACGTTTTCAAAATTTTAGGTCTTTTTTCAGGACTTTTTCAGATTTTTAGGATTTTTTCAGGACTTTTTGAGAATGCACGATCATGTGTGGTACCCACTGCAGTTACATGATAAAGTTCTTGGCCCCAGACAGGTCGGGGAATACCCAAGTTCAATGATATGGAGATAGGTAGATGCAAGGTAAAGGCAAGGATATGTAAGGAATGATGTCAACCAAATGTTAATCATGGCCGGAATTGACGGGACTTAGGACGGATGTCGTGAATGTGTCAGGCCTTTGTGATTATGACAAATGGGTAAAGGTCGATTTGAGTAACAGTAGATGGTGAAGCAATGATCGACTACACGTGGTGCCTGTTTGCCAGGTTTTCATCATGGTACTTATCCAAAGCGCCTGTTTGCCAGGTTTTCACTATTGGATGAATTCATTTCTTTTTACTATTTTTGCCATTTTTTTTTTTTTGTGTCACCAAGACGCTTGTTTGCCAGGTTTTCATCAAGGGACAATTTTTTTTCTATTTTTCAATTTTTTTATATTTTGTAGGTTTTTTCAAGCTCTTTGATGCTATGTGTAGAATTTTCTTAGGTGTAAGCTGTTGATGGGTTATGTTAGCTATTCTCCATCAGGTGTGGCCAACTGATAAGCTTCAGAACTAAATGCGATAGTAATTATATAAGGACCAGGACAATTAGCCTCAAACTTGCCCGGCTTTTCATGGTCCATCTGATTTCTGGGGTTCTGCATGAGAACCAAGTCACCGATTTCAAACTTTCGCACCATGAATCTTTTGTTATAACTTTGGCAAAGACGATTTTGATATGCCTGTAGATGATTTAAGGCATTTTGTCATCTTTCTTGTAGCATTTCTAGCTCATGGAGACGAGTATGTCTATACTGTTCATCATCAATCATTCCTTTCAAAGAAACTTGGAGAGAAGGAATTTCGACCTCGATGAGTAATATAGCCTCAGATCCATAGACCAGGGAAAATGGAGTGGCTCCAGTGGGGTACGGATGCTGGTACGATAGGCCCATAAAGCAGGATTGAGTTGTAGGTGCCAATCTCGACCAGTGTCATTGACGGTCTTCTTCAGAATGCGAAGAATTGTTTTGTTGGATGCCTCAGCTTGGCCGTTACCTTGTGGGTAGTATGGAGTGGAAAAATGGTGTTGGATGTGGAATCGCTCACAGAGTTCATGAACGTCCTAATTTTTGAATGGACTACCATTATCTGTGATGATGGATTGTGGGACACCATACCGGTAGATGATGTAATTCAGGATAAACTTGGAAATTTAATTACCGGTGATGTAAGTGAGAGGGATGGCTTCAATCCACTTAGTAAAATACTCAGTGGCGGTGATTATGAATTTATGGCCATTAGACGAGGAAGGATGGATCTTACCCACGAGGTCAAGTCCCCATTGTGCAAAAGGCCATGGAGAAGTAATAGGTCTCAATTCCTGTGTAGGTGCATGAATTAGGTCGCTATGCACTTGGCATTTCCGACATGTTTTGACAAACTGAAGAGCATCTTTTTACAATGTCGGCCACTAGTATCCCAGTCTGGTGACTTTCCTAGCTAAGGTTGGACCACTTGAATGAGATCCACATATACCCTCGTGTACTTCCTATAAGGTCATTTGGGCTTCATCAGTGTTGAGACAATGAAGAACGGTGTTGTCAAAGCCACGGCGGTATAAGGTGTCATTGACGATGGTATGTCTAGCCGCTTTTTGGATAAAGGATTTTCTTTGGTTGTTAGACAGGTTGGGTGGAAGGGTCTAGGTTTTAAGATAGTTGTATATGTCTTGATACCAAGGTGAACCGGGACCAACAATCTTGCACACCATTTTAGACTCTGGAATATCGTATGCAAGCGTCAGCAGCTGTTCCACTAAGAATTCAAATTGTGACACATTCTTAGGGATGTCTAAGAGAGATCCAATGGTAGCCATTGCATCGACTACTTTATTCTGTGTCCTTGGGATTTGTTCAAATGCAATCATTTTGAAATACATCAAGAAACTATCCACCATTCTTTTGTAGGGAAGCAACTTCTCATCTTTTGTGTCATAGTCATCATTCACTTGATTGATGACTAATTGAGAATCTCTGAATACGAGCAATGTCTGAATTTTCCATTTGATTGCTATCTTGAGGCCTGTGACCAATGCCTCAAATTCTGCAATATTATTTGTACAAGGGAAAGCAATCCGAAATGATTTAGGAATTGAATCCCCTTGTGGTGTGATAAATAATATGCCAGCTCCTGAGCCATGACCAGTGTGGGATCCATCAAAGTATAATTTCAATGGTAGAGCTGGTTCTGCGTGAAAAATAGACTCATTCGAAAAATCAGTTCTCAGAGGATGAGTGGCCTATATTGGTGCATCAGCTAATTGATTTGCTATGACTTGACCTTTTATAGCCTTGCACTCCACATACTATATGTCATATTCGCTTAATGTCATGACCCATTTTTCCAATAGCCTGTCAGTGCTGCTCGACTCAGAAGATATTTTAATGGGTCAATCTTTGCCACTAAATGTGTTTGATGGCTCAACATATAGTGTCTTAGTTTTTGTGCTGTGAAAACAACCGCAAGGCATCCTCTTTCAATAGTTGTGTAATTGAGCTCATATCCAATTAGTGTGCAATTGATATAATATATGGCTCTTTCTTTCTCTTCATGGTCATTTTGTGCCAATAATGCACCCAGTGCATTTGTCGTTGTAGAGACATATAGGATCAATGGTTTTCCCTCAATAGGCGACATTAACACTGGTGGTGTTAATAGATATTCTTTAATTTGGTCAAATGCTATGTTGCATTTATCTGTCCATACAAAAGGATTGCTTTTGCGTAGTAGATATTGGAATGGTTGACACTTGTCTGCCAATTGTGTGATGAATTGATGAATAGACTACAATCTGCCTTGAAGTGTGTGCAACTCACTGATTCCCTTTGGTGGAGGCATGTCCAGAATTGCTTTTACCTTTGCTGGGTCAACCTCAATGCCTTGTCTTGAAACTATGTATCCGAGCAGCTTGCCTGAAGTGACTCCAAAAACTCATTTCTTTGGGTTCAATCTAACCTTGTAATCCTCAAGCCGTCTAAAGATTTTGTCTAGGACTTTGAGATGATCTTTTCTTGTCAAAGATTTTGCTAATAGGTCATCCACATAATCTTCCATTAGAATGTGCATCATGTCATGGAAGATTGTTGTCATAGCCCTCTGATATGTAGCGCTTGCATTCTTTCGGCCAAAAGGCATGACATTCCAATAGTATGTTCCCCAAGGACAAGTGAATGCTATTTTATGTTGATCCTTTGTTGCAATTGTGATTTGATTATAGCCTGAAAAACCATCCATGAGAGATAGCATCTCATATCCTGCCGTGAGCTCAACAATCATGTCTATATTTGGTAGAGGGAAGTCATCCTTTGGGCAAGCCTTATTCAAATCTCTAAAATCCATGCAGATACGGATTTGTCCATTCGGCTTTGTAACAGGAACAATATTGGATATCCAATCAGCATAGTCTATTGACCTAATGAATTCAACATCCAGTAACTTTTTTAATTCCGCCTTGACAAGTAATGCAATCTATGGATGCATCTTGCGCAATTTTTGTTTAATCGGCTTGATTCCTAGGATTAAAGGCAGATGATGTAGAGCCAATTCAGGATCCAGTCCTGGCATGTCCGCATATGACCATGCGAAGTTAACTTTTCTCTCTGTGAAGAATTGTGTAAACTCAGGTTTTTCCTCATTTGATAATGATGCGGCCAAGAGAATCATTTTGGGATTCTCTAGTGTAGCTATGTTAACTTCTGTTGTATCCTCAATGAGCATGGCCGATTTTTCCTGTGTTACGGGGAGAAATTCCAATCCTCCATCCTTAGGTGCCTCAAAGAGGTTTTCACCTTCGAATGCGTCCTTTGTTTTTACTATTTTACTGCCAGAAGGTGCCTTGTGGTTTTCACCTAAAGGCATTTCTTTTTCCTTTTTAGTTTTTGTATTTTTGTGACTGAAGGATTGCACAGTCTCCTCGAAGTAAGCTGCACAATCAAGATCAATGGAGAACCCTGTTTTGTGATCCCCCCATGGAATACCTTCTCTTAGTCCCATGAATTCTGTAATTGCCTCGTCATTCTGAAATATGTCCATCACCAGTGGATCTTGTTGGTCCCAGTCGATTAGTTGTGGGTACACAAGGGGGATTCCATCGTCAGTATCGGTGAAGGATGGGGAGGATGCGGAAAGTGTGCAAATTGATGCCTCAAGTGTAAAGGTAAAGTTGTCAATTTCCACTTCCGTGTCTAATGCAATGGATGGTCCATACTCTGAGTCAGATCAATCAAATTCAAAATCATAATATGGGATGAAATTATCAACATCGTGACTAGTGGTAGGTATTTGAGAAGCATGGATAATGGGCTCAGATAGGTCAAGCTCATGGGTGGGCTCAGGAATGGGGTGGGGTGATTCAAGTATTGCCAATGACACTTTGTGTTCCTCTGGATTCCAAGGAATTGTTACCCATTTCTTGTCTTTAGAATGTCGGTCAATAGGGTCAATGTTATATTGCTGGCGAAATCGTTCTTCAAAGGAAGGTTGGCCAGGTTCCAAGAATAGTTCATCAATGTCATAGTCACTGACGGTTTTGTCAAATCCCCATTCCCATTCATTTGAGTTTGTTTTGGTTAGGGATTCTTCGCTTGTCCCAACACTTTCCGTTGTCGTTATGTCCTTACTTGAAAATTCATAGATACGTTGATCGTCAGTTCCGAGTTGGTCGAATCCTAGCCCTATGTATCTTAGTCTTGCTATTATGATAATAGGTTCCCTTCTTCCATTACTATTCTTTCCAAGGCCACTTGTGCCATCGAAACCTTGGGCTTTGCATATATCATATCCTTTTCCACAGAGATGTAGCGGTAGTGGAGATAACTCTATTGGGTTTTTGTAGATCCAATTATCCATGTCAATAATGACTTCGTTACCCATATCGCCCCATCGTGTAAAAAAACTTTTTGGTGGAACATTGAAAGGTACTTTGGGCTCAATTGTAAAATAAGGTCTACCATAGACTTTTGGTGGCTTTGGTATTGTGGTTATACAGTAAGCCGTGTTCAATTTGAATTCTCCACAACAAAGGTCCTGGATCTGAAAGTCTTTACTTGGGATGGACGCCGATGAAGATGGTGTGGTAGAAGGTGATGGAATGGATGATTTCGTGAGTGTGGATGGGTCAACGTATTTGGATGCAGTGGAAGATGAGGCTTCCTGATTTATGGGTACCTGGTGCTCAGCAGTGGCTCGCAGGTTGGTGCAGTATTGGAACAGATTAGGATCTCTGGGGATTGTGATCTCAGTTCCATCAAAAGGGAACTTGAGGCACTGGTGGTATGTGGATGGAATTGCCTTCAAAGCGTGAATCCAAGGGCGACCAAGTAATATATTATAATGGATATCACGATCCAGGACTTGGCATGTGGTATCTATGATGACCGGTCCCACTCAGAGTGGAATTGTAATAACTCCTTTATAAGCCCGTTCTTCATCATCATATGCTTTTATGATGATGCTTTTGCTAGCATCTACACATGCCTCATAAAAACCAAGAGCTTTGACCAATTTCAGAGACAAATGTTCAATCCTGCTCCACCATCTACTAGAACTCATCTAACCTTATGCTTGTGGTCAAAGACTTCAATGTGGAGGGCATCATTATGTGATGGCTTGGGTGAGGAATAGTCGCTGTTTGAAAAGGTGATGTGGTGAGGTGAATTCAAGTATCCGACCATGGTCTCAAAATGGTTAACATCGATGTTGGTTGGGACGGTTGACTCTTGCAGTACTTTATCGAGGATGGCCTTATGCGTGGGTGAAGTATGGAGTAGTTCAAGAATGGATATTTGGGCAGGTGTTTTATTTAACTGCTCAACAATGTTGAACTTTGGTTTTGGGGTGGATTGTCTAGCGGATGGACCGGGTATGGTGATATTTGGTTGACGGGTAGAAGGACCCAGGATAGTGACCTTGCCTTTATGCATAGTCACATTGCATTCTGGAGCTCTTTTGATGTTGATGGTATTAATAGATTCATCTTCATTAGCAGCGCAAAGATTGTTAATAATAGTGCCATCAGGATAACTATATGTAGGACGAATGTGGTTGGCTTGGTTGTTTGTATGCTTGGTGCTAGACGAGGAAGCCTTACCATGATCCTATAGTGGGTTCTTGTGTATGGTATGATCTGCATTGGATATAAAAGATTGACCACCCAACTCAATGGTGTGGTTCTCTATGAGGACTTGCACGAAATTTTGCAATTGGTGACAAGAGGATGTTTTGTGCCCTTTGGCATGGTGGTAATCACAAAATGAACTGTCATCACACCATGATGGCTTGAATTGACCAGGGTCATATGGTTTTGGCTCCTCTAGCATTATGACACCATTTTGGAGAAGTTTCTTTAAGACAGTTTCGATAGGTTCACCCAAAGGGGTGTATGTACGTTTTTGGAACTGTCATGGTTGACACAACTACCTTTGATTAGATTGTGCATGATTATTTTGGAGAGTGTTGGCAGTTGGTGTTGGTGTAGTTATAGGTGCATTTTGATTGTGTACTCCTTTGATTGTGAGTACATGACCTGTTGCATTTACGGTTTTTGCATCAACTACACCATCATTTGTGATGTGTTTGTTCTTAACCCAGTATTTGTTTTTGTCGTTTGAACTACTTGGGTTATTATTGGTGGTGGCATTGATGGTTTTGCCACCATATTTCAATTCACCTTTATCAATCAAGGCTTTTTCCAATTGAACACCCTTTTCAACAAGGTCAAAAAAAGTGGTGCAACAATGGACTTGTAATCCATACCTTAGTGGTCCAAGGAGATTTTGTACAAACATGGTTACTTTCTCCTTTTCAGGTATTTCTACCGGACATTTGCTTGCTAAGGTTCTCCATCTTTGAAAGAATGGAATGAAAGTCTCTCCTGCATCCTCTTGGGTAAGCTTGAATAAGGAGGCCATGTCAATGTCTGTGTCAATATTGTAAGCATAGTTTTCGAAAAACTTGTTTGCCAATTCGTCCCATGTTTTAATTCCCTTAGGAAAAAGTGAGAACCATTCTAGTGCATGACCTCCAAGACTTCTAGAGAAGAGTCTCATGAGATAATTTTGCTCGTAAGCAATGTCGATACAACTAGTAGTGAATTCCCTTATGTGTTCAAGTGGGTTTGTTTTGCCTTTATACTTGGGAAAATGAGGGACCACATATCCATGAGGGAATGGTGGCATATACAAAGTTGTGTCAAATGGATATGGACACAAGTCATGCGAAATGTATGACTTTTTATTGGATTGTTGCAAGGTCTCCACTTGTGTTTGAAGAGCAACTAGTTGTTGTGTGAGTGCTTCCATATACAAAGTTGTGTCAAATGGATATGGACACAAGTCATGTGACATGTATGACTTTTTATTGGATTGTTGGAAGGTCTCCACTTGTGTTTGAAGAGCAACTAGTTGTTGTGTGAGTGCTTCCACCATGGGATGGTTGGTAGCATCACCTATGTTGGTGATAGGGGCAGCTTGAGTCCCCAACTGTTGAGATGAGATGTGCTGATTTTGAGTGGGTTTCCTGTGGGAAAAGTGAGTGTTGTGATTAGGTGGTTGTTGAAAATGAACATTTTTATGAGGGATATGCTATTGCGTATAGATTTGAGAAGCATAAGTGGGAATAATGATATCTTGCCATATTGCACTGGATTTGAGGACCTTGCTGGTTTTGACCTTGTTGATTGCCAAATGGAGTGAAGAATGGAGCGCCTTGTTGATTTTGAGCTTGTTGATGCCCAAATGGAGTATATGATTGCGTGTCTTGATTGCCTTGCCCAAATAAAAGATTATGACCTTGAGGAGTGTTGGTGTTTTGGGTCATAGGAATGCTGGTATTGACTTGTGATGAAGTGGATTGGGTGCCTTGGATGAAAAATCTTCGTTTATTTCTCCCAAATGGGTTAGATGAGTTGGTTGCAATGGCACTTGAAGAACCTAATAGTAGGTTTGCTGATGTACTCATTGAACTAGATGTAGTTCCAAAGAGGTTTGATGTGGTTGCCCCCATTTTTTGTGAAGGAATGGTGGATGTTTGTTGGGGGATGGATTGTGATGTGGTGTTGGTTTGGAAAGATGATCCCCCAATAGATGTTGTGTTGGTTGTGGTAGTGGTATGACCAAGGGAGGTAGAATTAAGTGCGTTGATGACATTTTGTGAAGAGGCTCCCGTGGAGGAATTGTGTGATAGTGGAGTGGGAGAAGTTGGTCTAAGAGTGTTAAGATCAAATCCCTTTGGTAACTTGGCCCCTTGGTCAAGGAGCATAGCTAGGAATCTGGATGGGTCACTTAAGACCATTTCTTCCACAAAAGAGGCCACTTCTAGGTTTTGAGCGGCAGCTTGTATGTCTTCTTCAAAGACATCCCCATTTTCATCTTGTCAGATAAATGGTTCAAAAAGATGTGATGGAGATGATGGAATGTTCATCTCACTAAAAGGATTGAAGTTGGAATTTTCCATGTCAAAACAAGGATTGTTTGTGGCATTAGGAAATGAGTTCATGCCAGTTGTGAACCCAAGAAAGTTGGTGTCTTGTCCAAAGGAGTCCATGAGTCTTTTCTTTTTTTGTAGTCTAGTTTCAACCATACAAAGTTTTGCTCAACTTGGGATGATGCAAAAAAATGATCTAAATATGAGACTATGTTTTTGGTTTTTTGGATTTTCTAAAAGGATGCTATGAAAAAGACTTGTGGATGTAAGTGGAGTGATACTAAATGATATGTAATAAATGATCCTAAGATGTACTTACTAATGAGAGATCTAAAGAGGACAAACTTGGGAAAACAAAGTTTTTGCAATGATTCAATTTTGGAAAACCAATGGACCGTGGAAGGACTATAAATAGGACAAAGTGAAATTTCCGCACTAGACTATTGAGTGGGAAATGATTCACAAAAATGATTGAAAAAGTGACAAGGTAATTAGGTCCAATGATAATCTACTATTGAATGCAAATTTTGGACAATGAATGATAAGAGTCAACTCCTAAAATTTGCAAAAGTGAGTGTCTAAGGAAATGGTGAAGCTACCAGTGCAATCTAATGGGATAGATGGTATCTAAAAATGTAATGTTTAATGATAGTTGAGAAATTTAGAGTCTGGTTTGACTTGAAACAGTGAAGGAAGACTTGATTGGATTTCAGACAAGTTGTGGACTTTCTGTTTTTGACAGTGAGAAATCAGTTGTAAGTTCTGGCAAATGCATTGCAACAAATGCGTTACGACAAAGCAAATGCGGCTCACATAATCGAATGCAGTTCTGGAAGTGTCAGTTGCGACACTGTTTTGCAAATGCGGGTTTATGTCTGGCAAATGCGGCTCAATTAACCGAATGTGGCTCACTGGTTGCAAATGTGGCTATGTAATTGTCTATTGCATTTTGACAGAGCGAATGCGGCTCCTAATGGCTCAAATTCGGCTCATTAGAGCGAATGCAATTTTTTAGATGTCGAATGCAGTGCAGCAGAGCGCTTGCGTTGCAATATGCAGTTTTAGGGAAAAACTCGAATACAGTTTGTAGTTTTCAACCAATTTTTGTGATCCAGATTTATGATTTTATAATTTGTTTGAATATTTTTAAGAATTCTTGGCAAAGACAGAAATAAAAAATATGAAATGCTTGTTCAAACAGAATCACTCTTAAAAGTCAAGTGGGTCATCCTTGCAATCACAGCCCAAATTTTAAAATCACACGGACTCACATAGCCTTGTCACCCCCTAGAGGGCACCCATGTTTTTGTCTTTTCCAGGTGCGTACTCAAGGTGACCGAAGTGGATACCGAATCCCCTAAGCAAACAGTCTGTGGTGATTATATGGTGAGTGTCTTGGGGGGAGATTCTTCTCTCCCCTTGCACCATGATTGAAAGGATGTCTGGTTACTGACACGGCTGGCTCCTACACTAGGTTCTTAGTAAGTCTTTCTGTTCAGTGTGACAATGGATATACTCCCTCGAGAGACCTCCCAACCTTTAGAACAAAGGCTTTGGGGATGGTTATCCTGTCAACTACTGTTAAGTTGGATTTTCATCAACAACTTGCTTTTGATTATAGTGGGTTGGAAACCTTGGCTTTAGGTGTTCCCACTTAGGTCGTTCCCATAGGGTGAGTACTTTTTTCCACTACGACAGGCCTTCTAAAGGTTGTATGAAAATAGTAAATGCATAAGTATGAAAGAAAGGATAGGTCTAGCTTTTTGATCACCCAATAAAGGGGAGAGCATATGCCTATTATCCAAAACACATAAAACAATATTGTTCAATTTTAAACCCAAACTAATAATCTAAGTGAAGATATTGCTTCACACAGACATGGTGTTCATTTTTAACCAAAATAAAAGTTTGGTGGCTACCCTAGATTGATAAATTCCACTTAAATTGCCTATCCTAGGATTGGTAAATTGAACTTTATATGACTATCCTAGGGTTGGTTCTTTTTAAATGCCAAAAATGAAAGAAAACATGAAATTCTGGCCGCGGATGCGTCGGATCCAAATTACAATAATGATCAAAAGGAAAAACAAAGATTACCAGTTACCTGCAGCTCAGTTCTGTCAAATGCGTCACGACCGGGAAAATGCGTCTCTGGAAGACTCGTATGTGGTGCAACAAAGTGGATGCATCGCTCGTGATTGCAAATGCGATGTGACAGGGCGAATGCGTCGTTTCGTACTGGACCTACAAAAAAATGTTTGAAGCCAAAACCTGCAAAAAAAAGGGTGTGTTGGAATGTCGGTTCACCAATGTAATGATCTAAAATATCCTGCAAACATCAACAAACCATTAGTTGTACCTGCAAGTTAATATAAATCAAATAATGGAATACAATAGAGAAATAACAAGAAAAGAGATGAATTAGATAGATCTCACCCATGTCTTCTCTCCACAGCCTACTCCACAGCCTCTTTGGGATTTACACAGAATAGCATGATGCCCCCTGACAGGGAGCAACCCTATAATGTCTAGCCTTAGCAAATGTCTTTGAAAGATTTGAAATCTAAACTATTGCAATCTAGAATGTTACTCTTATTATGCAAATAGTAAAACAAGTAAAGCCTAGAATAATGAAATGTCTATAGTAAAAGTATCTCAAGCAAATGAACATGGATCTGAAAATGAGATCAAGATTGTCATTTTATAGAAAATGCAATCTTGAATGGATGGACAAGATGAGAGATTGAGGAATACCCTAGAAGCAAAGGTCAAGATTCAATAAGGCAACCTCAATTAGGGTTAGGGCAAAATACCCATAGGTGTAAATAAGATTTAATTAAATGAATTAATTCCAGACTGAATGTGACAGTGGAGATGAAATTAGTAAAAATCAGAAGATAGGAGGATGAGATTTTAGAAAATCAATAATTTTGGAAATTACTTGATTTGTAGAAGAATATTTCTCTTTTGAATTAAATTAATTCAAAATAGAAGATTTTGTGAGGTAATTAGTAATTGATTTTTGAAATTAATTACTAAATGAAGAATCAGTTAAGTATGTGAGATATTTTTAAATGATTTGTTTTATTTAAAAATATAAAAGTGTCACATGCCATAATTAAATAATTAAAATAATTATCTAATTTAGAAGAAGTAGTTAATTAATTAAATAAATTAATGAATTTATTTAATTAAGAGAGGATTTAGGAATTAGTGACATATTAAATAGATATATTAAAATATATTATTTTAATAATCAGGAGGAAATTAATTATAAGGATTAATTAAATAAATAATATTTTATTTAATTAAGAGAAGACTTTGACAATTAGTGACATATTAAATTACATAAATAAGATTTATTTATTTAATAATAATGAAGACTGAAAGATTATGAATTAATTAAATAACCATGAATTATTTAATTAATAGTTGAATGTGGGTTAGGGACATAATTCAAATGTTACAATTATGCTAGGATGGAAAGTGGTAAAATAGTGTTTGCAGGCCTAGGTCATTTTTAGGTGTCTACATTCAGAGAGAAGTGTTCGCCTTTCGAGCTGCTGTGGAAGGTGTCGAAAATTTTCTTTGCTTGCTCCAGGGTGACACATCATAGTAAGACACCGTTGAAATTCCTCTTAAGAAGGATCCCTTCAATAAGTGAGTACCCACTATTTTGCAATCAGTAGAATCTTCTTCTTTGAGAAGGAAGTCCAGATGGATACTTGCCGATGTGCATAAATCTCACCCTATCCGCTAGCTAGCAGCCTTCAGGTTCAGACTCATTTGTGAGGACTATCTCCGCTTGCTCTTCCTCAATTTCTATTTCTTCATCATGTACCAAATATTCACACAACCCTCTTCCTTTTACAGTAACGATCACCTTTGTGCAAGCTATAAGATGTCATAAATTCTTGAGTCCCTTTACAATTGTGAACACTTGGGATTTTTTGAAAACCATTTCTAGATGATCAAAATTGTCATCTTTGGACTTTGAAAATACAGTCAGATCATCTAAATAGATGAGGATGATCTTGTTGATCAGTTCACTGAAGGCGATGTCCATTTCCCACTGGAAGGTGGCCCTCGCATTTGATAGGTCGAAAGGCATTTTGGCATATGCAAATGTTCCCCACTTGGTGGTGAACAAGGTTTTGTGTTGATCTTCTTCATTAACCCGAACCTAAAATTAGCCCGAGAAGCCATCTAATAGAGAAAACATCTTTGAACCTGCTACAGTCTGCAAGATTGATTCCATGAAAGGCAGTGGGTAATGATCCTTCAGTGATGCTCTGTTGAGGTCACGAAAGTCAACATAGAGATGAATGTATCCATTTTTCTTTCAGATCGAAATGAGGTTAGATACCCATGTACTGTGCTTGATTGGAAAGACAATCTTTGACTGGATCAACTTCTCTAGCTCTTGTGCCATTAAGGCTTTAATCTTTAGATTGACGGGCCTCTATTTTTATCAGACATGTTTAGCACCTTCTATTAGTTCGATGGTGTGTTGGATGATGTTGATCATATCACCTGAGGTCATCATAAGACCAAGCCACAACCCCCTCGTATTTTCCACACAAGTGTATAAGCCTATCTTTGTCACGCTGCAAGACTTCTTTCTCGACCTTTAGTTTTCTTCTGTTTTTGACCTCGAAGTCAGCGTAGTTTGCCTAGTTTGCTACAAATTTCCTCCTATCATTTTTGGTGTCATCATAGTAAATTTTTTTTTTGAGAGTGACCAACCCTTTTAGGAGATTGTTTGATTTCAACTAGATGATCTGCCCTTCGTATGTTTCTTTAAATTTTGATTGAAATTGATCGACAAACTATCCCGACTGTTGAATGAACGAGGCGATGTGTTAATCACTTTCGAATACCTAATAGCTCTAATCATTATCAGGAATGGAGGGTCAGACGATCACTCATACATAGTGTACATTCTCAATCAAGTCAAAGATAGGATCGAATTGAGATACTATTGTTGCCATGCGATCCACATCTGAATTATGCTCTCTTGGCACCATGTGGATGTTAAAAGATTTGAAAATTTCAATGAGGTCCCATACATTGTGCCTATAAGACCGCATACGGATATTTTTTGCAGTGGAGATGTTTCTAACTTGATTGATTACGAGTTCACAATCTCCGAACACCACTAATTATTTGATACTGATGCGCTCCACAAGGCTTAGTCCTTGCAAAAGACCCTCATATTCAGCTTCATTATTTGAGAAAGTGAATTGGAAGTGGAAAGATCTAAGGATCTTCTCATTGAATGGAGAAGTTAGGCATATCCTGACACTAGCACCAATCTTGCATCTCACATCGTCGAAGTGCAATGTCTAGAGCTCTGAGGCTTGTTCGATCATGGAGTCTTTCAATACCCTCGAGAACTCTTGATCCTCATCATAGATGACATAGGTGCCCAAATCGGTAGCATGATAATTGAAAAAAGGATTAGTGCCTATATACTCGGTCAAGAAGACTTCTTCTCGATCAACTTTGTCTTTGGTTACATGCTCATCTCCTAGTAGCCTGCTACTATTGGATTCTTCTTTGGTGTCAAAAGTATGAGTTTCTTCAAAGTTGATCATGGCTTCATCAGCTACATGTTCTGCATGTAGAGGTTTTGATATTATCTTCATTTTAGCCCCGTGCTTAGTTCTGAGAATTAGGTGGGACCAATCCAAAGAAAGGTATTCGTCTATCTTTGAGGTGAATTCCTGGGATAGGCAAAGGCCAAACATGGGAGGGACACCAATGATCATGGTGTCTTGCAACACTATGATGCTAGGATAGGAAAACATAGTTAAGGGGGGATCTTTAATGAGGCATACAATTTCAACCTTGTTCCCATCTAGCTACATAAATCCTCTCTTTAAGGGCTCATAGCTAAGTCCTAAGGCTTCAACTATCTACTTAGGCATGATTGTGGTGCTGGCATCAAAGTCAATCATAGAATTATGCAATAGTTTCTTCCCCACAATGAGGGTCAAGAAAAAGGGTTCAGGTTTCGGTTTCTCCTCTTTGACTTCGGTTGAAGCCTCCTCTGTAGCATTTGCAAGAACTTTGATCAGAGGTGATGAGTCACTAGCCCTTTCAGAAGCTTGTTCTACTAACTGCACAACCGTATCTTTCTGTAGGGCCTTCTGTAGTAATGAATTTTGCTCTGGAATGGCTAAGATATCCCAAAGGGATACATTAGGGGAAGATTTATTCAATTGTTCCACCACATTGAAGGGTGGTGGATTTGGAGGAT
The DNA here is from genome assembly GCA_007115665.2 of Sequoiadendron giganteum. Lineage (NCBI taxonomy): Eukaryota > Viridiplantae > Streptophyta > Pinopsida > Cupressales > Cupressaceae > Sequoiadendron > Sequoiadendron giganteum. Next base: position 239,080,910 of record CM021107.1, on the reverse strand, counting down.
TCTATTCCTTGGACTTGGTGATGATAATATCCTTGCATATCTGTGGTTGTGGAAGGGCCAGGGGGTTGGTCTAGGATGAGTTTGGGCTGTAGAGTGACTAGTTCGCCTGTGAATCTCCTCTTCGATTGAGTGTTGTAGTCAGACTGTACTTGTGGGGTCATCGATGTGGATGCTTCATCAGTGAACACTACTTCCTCCCCTTCCATCCATGAGAGGAGGGAATGGTCAGGAGCTATGCCATTTTCTTGCTCCAAGGACATTCCTTGCATCCATGTAGTGAGAAATGCATTCTCCATTTGGGGAGAGGCACACATATATCCTCCTAAATTTGTCACCATACCTTAGCTGCATTGTTACGTAATATTTTTTTGCAAATTTCCATGCAGATAATTTTGAGGCATATGCACATCGCCGTAGGGATAACACCAAGGATTGAAATCTTTAGAGAGATTGTTCTGCCCTGTGGTCAACTCTCTGCTTGTACTTTTTTGAGTAGCTCCCAATAGAGTTGGTATCGGTACTATCTGGTTATTTGTCTAAGTCAACGAATTTGTGCACTCGACCCCTTGATATTGTTTCTATTTTTAGGAGGGTCTGCCTCCTTGATAAATTTGGTAGGATGATCTTAGAGGAGCAACTTGGTTGCGCTTGGTAGTGGTTACTTCATTTGTTAAGTTTCATAACATCTCCCATATGTCACTCATCTTGTGCTTCGAAGCACTAGATGTAGAAGCAACATTTTGTGGTGCACTTGGACATGTGTGCATAGATGGGGGTGGTGTGGGTGTGCTAGTAGATGACATCTCCTGGGTAGAAGTTGATATTTTGGGGAATATCGACATAATGGGATGAGGTGGCAACTTCCTGACGTTGATCGGGTTGTTATCTGCCTTAACTACTATGTTGTATGCATCCGATAATGTGGTTCCACCAAGTGACTGGATCATCATGGAGATGTCGGCATTGATGGAATTTAAGTAGAACGTAAATTCTAACAAGGCTGGTGGTCGGATGACATTCTAGATCCTCTACTAGGTTGTATCGAATCCAGCATTGAAATTGGTCATGGATTCAGATGGGGCCTGCTTTATTGTTGATAGATGATGATATAGCAAATACTTGTATCCATCATTAGAGAATCTCTCATAGAAAGGATCCTCGATTTGATCCCAAGTATCGATAGTATTAGTTGGCAGAGTGCGATACCAATCCAATGCTCTTCCTTTGAAAGAAGCTGCAAGCAATCTCAGCACTATGTTCTGATCTGTAACTCTATGTACCAAACACACATCTGCAACATCTTGTAGATGTTTGGATGGTCTTCTTAAGCCATCTTCGATAAAATTTGGAATAGATTTGAGAGTAGAGACCGGGATAGGGACCTAAACAATAGGTGCGACTGGGGCTATAAGGGGACTTTCGGCGTCCCAAGCCACATAATTTCGCTTCGTGATCTGAATCATGGCCGGGATCTGAAATTTCTACTGGGTGAGTTTGGATATACATTGTTAGTAGCGGAGGCACTAACAAGCCACGATTATTTGCGGTTCATGACCTAGTAACAGGCCGATGGCTTATACACCCTCTAGATTTGGTATATTTAAGCAACCCCATCAGGTGTGCTAGGAAAAAGAAAAACTGTTGATGCCAAAAAATGACAAGGTAACAACCCTTTGTGGGAAACTTGGTTAAAGGGGGGACCTATTGTGCTAAAATGAGTAACCTTTGGATTTTGAAGAAGTTGACTTCTTTTATAACTAGGGTTTTGAATGGGAAAATGAAGAAAATACAAAATAAAAGGATCTAACTAGGGCGATGCGCTAAGGTTTAGATGTAAGGAACGATAGATCTATCTTGTAGATGCGATCTAAGGGCCTGTTCAACAATCTTCTATGTCCTAGAATGATAGAAAATAAAGATAGAAGTCTAAATGATTCACCCAATGACATAAAATATTCATGCACATTTACTGACAAGAGGAGTCAAAGACATGATCTAAACCAAAAAAATTGCATTAAATTTATAGAGGTTATGCAAATGAAACATTCAGTACCATGATGGCACAATAAAAATTTATCAAAAATCCTTAAGAAAATAGAAAGGCCGAACAATGGCATAGTCTGTAAGTCTTGACAATGATCTAAAAGCAATAAAGGCCTAGTTCTTTTACCAATTTTTCTATCAAAATCTGAACCCCTGCTTTGAAATAAGAAGCACTATTTATAATAAAATACCAACTCGGTGAGCTAGTAATAGAAAAGATCCTTCGATCATGAGCAATGATTTCCCCTGGCTGTTGAAACCAAAAAAATTTGAGCCATGAACGAGGACGCCTTAGATCCGGATGCACCCCCTGCAAATGATGGCAGTGGTTCTAGCAGACCAGAGGGTCGACATGTGTCATCCACTCATGATGATAATTAAAAAATGTGGCAACTATTGTTAGTCTGTCACTTGCTTTGTCCTTCTTCATGATGAAGCCTTTAGAAGATCTACGTGGAAAGTGATCAGGGGCTGATGTTCATCCTTCTCCTTGTGCGATGAAAACCTGCACTGTGAGAACACGTGGAGGTCTCCCCAACATACTATGTTGCAGGTGGTGGCCACCAAGAAATGTGCGTAGATCGATGCTATGTGGAATGCAATCGTGGCCCGAAAGAGGAGTGATAGAAATAAGCACCGAAGAGTGTGAATTGCTGAGACATGGAAGCATGTCGACAACTTTTGAAAAGTGAGAGAAGGAAACCTTGCGAGGAGTGCTCGACTGACAAGTGGCAGCATTCACATAAAGCCTTGCAAAAGGAGCCTAGATATTTATTTCAATAGGAGGGCATGGCCGGTACTTAAGAAAAATAAAATAACCTGAAGGGAGCTTGGTAATTTTATATTCACAGCTTCCAAATCTTCCATTTTCCTATCAAACTTGGCAAGTAGGCTTATCTCATTGTCTTTCATCTTGTCCTTCTTTTTTATCTTGCTCCTACAGCTTCTTGTTATCTCTTCCCATCTCTTGTTGCTTGCTTGAATATTTTTTACTCTTCAGGTCTTCATGGATTATTCTCCTCAACACTTCCATTCTTTTGGTATCCCAATACCTTCACACAAAGCTATCCTCTACCCAATAGGATTCTAGAAGATGCACTCTCCAAGACCTCTTCTACCCACTTCCTCTCAATGGAAGAAATCTACACACCTTCTACCCAGTTTCATCACTATTAGTGGATACAAGTCACCAGATCTCTTTCATACCTGTAACAATAATTCTCTCACAACTCTCTTGTCTTGGTGCATGCCTTGAACTCTCAGGGTCTTCTAGCTCTGATACCAAAATGATGTAGAGAAGGAGTCAACTAAACCAACTTGAAACTTTCAAAAGACTGTTCCACTTGCAATCATTATTTGGTGCACTCTAATGAAACTTGGTAACCTTGTACATGAATCCTAAAAAAACCCATTCAACAAATCCAAACTTGTGAGACAATGCCAAAGACTTTGACCAAACAATTACAAATGAAGCAAAAATGCAACAAACTGTCCTAAAGTTTTCCTTCCCACATGAAAATGGAGACTTCAAACCCTGCATGGATAATGAAAACATCAAAATAGAATTTCTTTCAAGGTTTCATTATTTTCCCATGGTGGGGACTCAAGATATAGTATCTTTTCAATGTCTAGAAACCTTAGGTAGGGTTTGGGACAGTTTTACCAAAATGCTTGTAACTTTTACAAAGCTCAATGGATTTGAGTCAAAAAAAGGTATAATATAGTTAAGATACCCCTTAAAAGTTTCCAATAATCCTCCAAGCTGTACCAAAAAGTACAAGGCCATACCATGTGATAGAATAGGAAATTCATGCAAGAAAACACAATTTTGATGTGCAAGAATGAAAGGAACAATCATTAATAGCTTTCACAAAAAAATAATGAGGCCAATCGCTCTAGTGATATTGAAGATAACATTAATATAGAATTTCCCTCCAGATTTTATCAAGATCTGGTAGTGGAAAAGAAAGTTATGACCTTTTTCCAAAAACTAGAAACCCTAGGCAGATTTCAAGTCGACTTGCACCAAATTGCTTATAAATATTTCAAAAACTTAATAAAATTGACTCAAACCAAAAGAATATTAAACTAGATTCATGTATTTAAATTTTCCCATTGGTTTCAGGCCTTTAATGTACCGTACATGGCCATACCATCAAAAAATCAGACTGAAAAATAGTAAAAACTAGAAAAATACAGTTCCATTTCATGACAAATTTAACTTTTCATTCATTCCCTTCTTCACCAACCTTCTCCAACCTCCTAAACTCAAAATTACATTGCATATTTACCATATTATAACCCATTTCGATTGTTTGTAATGATTTCTTGATTTGTATGTAACCTTTTCTTGCTTTTTTTGCTACTTTGCCAAAGTTGCATGACAACTTTTTAGCAACATTTGACAACTTTTACATTTTTAAACCAACGACCCTATTAAAACTCAAAAATGGATCAACATGATCCCACATGGTCATAAATGACCTTATTAGACACCAAAAAACACAAACAACCTAAAATCCAAAGTTTTGCAACATGACTCAAAATACATCAAAAGATGCCCCTGCATCATTATTCTCCTCTCAAGAATAGTGTAGGAAGTTGGTTTGCTACCTTAGCTTCCTTACAAATGGTATAAGAGCCCGATCACCTTAAGTTTTAGTTGTGGGTTGTTGTGGGGTATTTTTGGACTAATCTAGTTTTGAGTGGGACCTTGTGTAGAAGATACTTTATGATCTTGTTGCAGGAATTTTCAGATGTCAAGTTCATCAAGGAGAATAGAGGTGGATAAATTTTCTAGAAATAATTTTGAAATGTGGAAGCTGAAGATGGATGATATTTTGATAGATTGAGATCTGTGGAATATTGTTTATGAGAATGTTTCAAGGCCTACATATTCTACTCAGGCTACTCAATATGATGTTATAGATCGTAAAGCCAAGGGTGTAATCATATTGTGTTTGGCAAACTCTATTTTAATTAATGTCCATGAGGAGACCTTTGCATAGAAACTATGGAAGAAGCTTGGTGAGATGTATCAAACAAAATGTTTATTGAATAATATTTTCTTGAGGAAGAAGTTGTATTCCTTGAGAATGGAAGAGGGTGGACAAATCACATACCACCTGGAAGCATTCAATATGTTGGTGGCTTAGTTGGCATCAATTGGTGTCAAGATGGATGAGGAGGAGAAATGTCAGATCTTGCTTTGTTCTTTACTTGATTCATGGGATTCTCTTGTTAAGGCTATTGGGAGTACTTCTATTATTTTTAAGACTTAAGATGTGGTGGGTTCTTTTCTTTCTGAAGAAATGAGGAGGAAGGTATCCATCACTTCCAAGGAGGCCCTAAATGTTTGTGGAAGACCTAAGGAAAAAGACAAGAATAATGAGAAGCATGAAAAATCCAAGTCCAGGGGGAGATCTAAATCTCCTAGAATGTCTAAAGTTATTTTTTGGAACTGTAGTAATCCTGGGCATGTTCATAAGGAATGCAAAGAAGAAAGGAAGAAGAAAAAGAGGAAAGTTGATTCTGATTCTGAGTCTGAGAAGTAAGATTGTAATGCCCCGCCATGGAACCCAGAGAACAAAACATAATGCAACAAAATAATAGAATATTTTTTTTTAACATATAATTACAACATATGAACGAAGTAAGCATATACACAAACATTCTCAGGGTTCCACAACAACGCTACTAAAACAAACACTAGAAGAATAACACATCACCAAAACCATATACATGAAATATAAGAATATGTCATATCACTGATGAATAATCATAAAGAGGTTTAATTACATGCTCAAAATACAGCATGCGAGATTCTGAAAAATCTCGATACATCGAAACCATAATACAATAAGGTCTCATATAGTAATCATGTGTGAATACAATATGAATGATGATCGAGTACAACTATCGATCTCGTTCACGAGCACGCTCAACGTCCAACTCCGTGAACAAAGTGAAACTAGGAACCTGTCAATAACTATATCGTCTCGAGATGGATCACCTGCAAGGGGACCTAATGGAGGATAGAGAACGTTCCTCCAAACCATGAGGTACTTGAAAGTCCACCCCCCATGCTAGGAGATAGTATCAGGTCCACAAGTCATACAAACATAAAAGAAGATAGAGCATAACATCACATGGATGACATTCACATTACGACATGACAGTATCTAAACCACATGACCACTAACAAACTCCTAGAGGCAACAACGTAACCACAAGTGTCTCTACAAAAAAGACCATGACCATGTACAAGGGTAAGAGTGTCATCACACAATTGTTCTAGGTTACCTTGGTGAATCTTCCTAGACTACCGACACTCATCCTGAGTTACCCTGGTAATCTCTATTGATTCACGGCCCCTAAAAAAAATGTGGAATCGAAATAATTTTTGAGAGGAAAAATTGAACGACCAAGCCATTCCAAGCCATCTCAACCTATCCTTAATATAAACAAGCATTAAGGTATGAGGTGAGGCAAAACAATTATCTGAGTTATTAAGTGACTACTACCCAACCCTTAATACATTAAGTTTATG
>CM021107.1:238932510-239074218 GCA_007115665.2 Sequoiadendron giganteum | reverse complement strand
TCATCATTGGGCGAAAATGTCATGATGGTCGACAAACACTATGATATGACATAGATCAATAGTTTGCAAGGTCGAACCATCACGTAGATCAACAGCCGCAGACAAGGATGATCATGACTCATGCAAGGAACACAATTGCCCCTAGTCACTTTATCATGACCAACCTCCAGAAAAACCAACCCAATCATGAGGTGTCGCTGCTTCTCTAAATCCTGATGATAGGACATCCTTCAGAAACTAGCCACATGATAGTAAAAACAGACAATAAAATCATCTTACTATGTTGTTGCTTCTCTAAATCCTAAAGTCAGGACATCCTAGAGAAACTAATAGTAGAGTGATAAGCAGATAAGGATAATCATCATGATATGTCATGGTTCCTAGGACATAAGGAACTAATATCATGATAATCATCAAAAGACAGAAAAAAAGTTTGCCAAGTGTTTTAATGTCAGGTGTTGTTTTAAATGTCGGGCGATATCAAACTCAGGAAGGACACATCCTGAATGACGTTGATATCTAGGAGATCGATTCTCGGAGTTAGGAGAATCCATCAAAATGCCAGATGATGACGATGCTTAGGAAGGACACATCCAAAAGCATAAAGAAGTTGATGAGAGTTTCTTTTCAGAAGGGCACATTTGAAGAAGAACCCAAAGTTTTGCCATGATAAATTGCTTTGATATGATTTTTGACTACATGCCATTGTTGACATGTTGAATTGACTGAAAGTATTCTGACAAAATAGATTTTTGATAGATTGGTAATTCAAGATTGACATAAGATTCGATTGATTCGAAGATAGCTTGATGTGTGTGAAAATATTGTGCCATGAACCCTAATGGACTGACCTAGTGCAGCCTCGGGGGTCCATCGATTGATGGCCTTGCCTACGTCGTGCACTTAGAGACCTCATAGTTCGACATGACCAATGACATTGTCCAAAGGACATAAGTTTGAATCATGATTTACTTTGTGACAAACCTAGAAGGATTGACCTAATGTCTCAGGGATTCAAAGATGAATCTTGCCTACGTAGCAAATGCACAGACAACGTAGTTCAGACATGGAAAAAAGATTGAATGACATGATCGATTGAATTGATCAGATTGACTTTGATTTTGGATTTTTGACACTGATTTGGATGTTTTTGTATTTTCTCAAGACGTTTTCAAAATTTTAGGTCTTTTTTCAGGACTTTTTCAGATTTTTAGGATTTTTTCAGGACTTTTTGAGAATGCACGATCATGTGTGGTACCCACTGCAGTTACATGATAAAGTTCTTGGCCCCAGACAGGTCGGGGAATACCCAAGTTCAATGATATGGAGATAGGTAGATGCAAGGTAAAGGCAAGGATATGTAAGGAATGATGTCAACCAAATGTTAATCATGGCCGGAATTGACGGGACTTAGGACGGATGTCGTGAATGTGTCAGGCCTTTGTGATTATGACAAATGGGTAAAGGTCGATTTGAGTAACAGTAGATGGTGAAGCAATGATCGACTACACGTGGTGCCTGTTTGCCAGGTTTTCATCATGGTACTTATCCAAAGCGCCTGTTTGCCAGGTTTTCACTATTGGATGAATTCATTTCTTTTTACTATTTTTGCCATTTTTTTTTTTTTGTGTCACCAAGACGCTTGTTTGCCAGGTTTTCATCAAGGGACAATTTTTTTTCTATTTTTCAATTTTTTTATATTTTGTAGGTTTTTTCAAGCTCTTTGATGCTATGTGTAGAATTTTCTTAGGTGTAAGCTGTTGATGGGTTATGTTAGCTATTCTCCATCAGGTGTGGCCAACTGATAAGCTTCAGAACTAAATGCGATAGTAATTATATAAGGACCAGGACAATTAGCCTCAAACTTGCCCGGCTTTTCATGGTCCATCTGATTTCTGGGGTTCTGCATGAGAACCAAGTCACCGATTTCAAACTTTCGCACCATGAATCTTTTGTTATAACTTTGGCAAAGACGATTTTGATATGCCTGTAGATGATTTAAGGCATTTTGTCATCTTTCTTGTAGCATTTCTAGCTCATGGAGACGAGTATGTCTATACTGTTCATCATCAATCATTCCTTTCAAAGAAACTTGGAGAGAAGGAATTTCGACCTCGATGAGTAATATAGCCTCAGATCCATAGACCAGGGAAAATGGAGTGGCTCCAGTGGGGTACGGATGCTGGTACGATAGGCCCATAAAGCAGGATTGAGTTGTAGGTGCCAATCTCGACCAGTGTCATTGACGGTCTTCTTCAGAATGCGAAGAATTGTTTTGTTGGATGCCTCAGCTTGGCCGTTACCTTGTGGGTAGTATGGAGTGGAAAAATGGTGTTGGATGTGGAATCGCTCACAGAGTTCATGAACGTCCTAATTTTTGAATGGACTACCATTATCTGTGATGATGGATTGTGGGACACCATACCGGTAGATGATGTAATTCAGGATAAACTTGGAAATTTAATTACCGGTGATGTAAGTGAGAGGGATGGCTTCAATCCACTTAGTAAAATACTCAGTGGCGGTGATTATGAATTTATGGCCATTAGACGAGGAAGGATGGATCTTACCCACGAGGTCAAGTCCCCATTGTGCAAAAGGCCATGGAGAAGTAATAGGTCTCAATTCCTGTGTAGGTGCATGAATTAGGTCGCTATGCACTTGGCATTTCCGACATGTTTTGACAAACTGAAGAGCATCTTTTTACAATGTCGGCCACTAGTATCCCAGTCTGGTGACTTTCCTAGCTAAGGTTGGACCACTTGAATGAGATCCACATATACCCTCGTGTACTTCCTATAAGGTCATTTGGGCTTCATCAGTGTTGAGACAATGAAGAACGGTGTTGTCAAAGCCACGGCGGTATAAGGTGTCATTGACGATGGTATGTCTAGCCGCTTTTTGGATAAAGGATTTTCTTTGGTTGTTAGACAGGTTGGGTGGAAGGGTCTAGGTTTTAAGATAGTTGTATATGTCTTGATACCAAGGTGAACCGGGACCAACAATCTTGCACACCATTTTAGACTCTGGAATATCGTATGCAAGCGTCAGCAGCTGTTCCACTAAGAATTCAAATTGTGACACATTCTTAGGGATGTCTAAGAGAGATCCAATGGTAGCCATTGCATCGACTACTTTATTCTGTGTCCTTGGGATTTGTTCAAATGCAATCATTTTGAAATACATCAAGAAACTATCCACCATTCTTTTGTAGGGAAGCAACTTCTCATCTTTTGTGTCATAGTCATCATTCACTTGATTGATGACTAATTGAGAATCTCTGAATACGAGCAATGTCTGAATTTTCCATTTGATTGCTATCTTGAGGCCTGTGACCAATGCCTCAAATTCTGCAATATTATTTGTACAAGGGAAAGCAATCCGAAATGATTTAGGAATTGAATCCCCTTGTGGTGTGATAAATAATATGCCAGCTCCTGAGCCATGACCAGTGTGGGATCCATCAAAGTATAATTTCAATGGTAGAGCTGGTTCTGCGTGAAAAATAGACTCATTCGAAAAATCAGTTCTCAGAGGATGAGTGGCCTATATTGGTGCATCAGCTAATTGATTTGCTATGACTTGACCTTTTATAGCCTTGCACTCCACATACTATATGTCATATTCGCTTAATGTCATGACCCATTTTTCCAATAGCCTGTCAGTGCTGCTCGACTCAGAAGATATTTTAATGGGTCAATCTTTGCCACTAAATGTGTTTGATGGCTCAACATATAGTGTCTTAGTTTTTGTGCTGTGAAAACAACCGCAAGGCATCCTCTTTCAATAGTTGTGTAATTGAGCTCATATCCAATTAGTGTGCAATTGATATAATATATGGCTCTTTCTTTCTCTTCATGGTCATTTTGTGCCAATAATGCACCCAGTGCATTTGTCGTTGTAGAGACATATAGGATCAATGGTTTTCCCTCAATAGGCGACATTAACACTGGTGGTGTTAATAGATATTCTTTAATTTGGTCAAATGCTATGTTGCATTTATCTGTCCATACAAAAGGATTGCTTTTGCGTAGTAGATATTGGAATGGTTGACACTTGTCTGCCAATTGTGTGATGAATTGATGAATAGACTACAATCTGCCTTGAAGTGTGTGCAACTCACTGATTCCCTTTGGTGGAGGCATGTCCAGAATTGCTTTTACCTTTGCTGGGTCAACCTCAATGCCTTGTCTTGAAACTATGTATCCGAGCAGCTTGCCTGAAGTGACTCCAAAAACTCATTTCTTTGGGTTCAATCTAACCTTGTAATCCTCAAGCCGTCTAAAGATTTTGTCTAGGACTTTGAGATGATCTTTTCTTGTCAAAGATTTTGCTAATAGGTCATCCACATAATCTTCCATTAGAATGTGCATCATGTCATGGAAGATTGTTGTCATAGCCCTCTGATATGTAGCGCTTGCATTCTTTCGGCCAAAAGGCATGACATTCCAATAGTATGTTCCCCAAGGACAAGTGAATGCTATTTTATGTTGATCCTTTGTTGCAATTGTGATTTGATTATAGCCTGAAAAACCATCCATGAGAGATAGCATCTCATATCCTGCCGTGAGCTCAACAATCATGTCTATATTTGGTAGAGGGAAGTCATCCTTTGGGCAAGCCTTATTCAAATCTCTAAAATCCATGCAGATACGGATTTGTCCATTCGGCTTTGTAACAGGAACAATATTGGATATCCAATCAGCATAGTCTATTGACCTAATGAATTCAACATCCAGTAACTTTTTTAATTCCGCCTTGACAAGTAATGCAATCTATGGATGCATCTTGCGCAATTTTTGTTTAATCGGCTTGATTCCTAGGATTAAAGGCAGATGATGTAGAGCCAATTCAGGATCCAGTCCTGGCATGTCCGCATATGACCATGCGAAGTTAACTTTTCTCTCTGTGAAGAATTGTGTAAACTCAGGTTTTTCCTCATTTGATAATGATGCGGCCAAGAGAATCATTTTGGGATTCTCTAGTGTAGCTATGTTAACTTCTGTTGTATCCTCAATGAGCATGGCCGATTTTTCCTGTGTTACGGGGAGAAATTCCAATCCTCCATCCTTAGGTGCCTCAAAGAGGTTTTCACCTTCGAATGCGTCCTTTGTTTTTACTATTTTACTGCCAGAAGGTGCCTTGTGGTTTTCACCTAAAGGCATTTCTTTTTCCTTTTTAGTTTTTGTATTTTTGTGACTGAAGGATTGCACAGTCTCCTCGAAGTAAGCTGCACAATCAAGATCAATGGAGAACCCTGTTTTGTGATCCCCCCATGGAATACCTTCTCTTAGTCCCATGAATTCTGTAATTGCCTCGTCATTCTGAAATATGTCCATCACCAGTGGATCTTGTTGGTCCCAGTCGATTAGTTGTGGGTACACAAGGGGGATTCCATCGTCAGTATCGGTGAAGGATGGGGAGGATGCGGAAAGTGTGCAAATTGATGCCTCAAGTGTAAAGGTAAAGTTGTCAATTTCCACTTCCGTGTCTAATGCAATGGATGGTCCATACTCTGAGTCAGATCAATCAAATTCAAAATCATAATATGGGATGAAATTATCAACATCGTGACTAGTGGTAGGTATTTGAGAAGCATGGATAATGGGCTCAGATAGGTCAAGCTCATGGGTGGGCTCAGGAATGGGGTGGGGTGATTCAAGTATTGCCAATGACACTTTGTGTTCCTCTGGATTCCAAGGAATTGTTACCCATTTCTTGTCTTTAGAATGTCGGTCAATAGGGTCAATGTTATATTGCTGGCGAAATCGTTCTTCAAAGGAAGGTTGGCCAGGTTCCAAGAATAGTTCATCAATGTCATAGTCACTGACGGTTTTGTCAAATCCCCATTCCCATTCATTTGAGTTTGTTTTGGTTAGGGATTCTTCGCTTGTCCCAACACTTTCCGTTGTCGTTATGTCCTTACTTGAAAATTCATAGATACGTTGATCGTCAGTTCCGAGTTGGTCGAATCCTAGCCCTATGTATCTTAGTCTTGCTATTATGATAATAGGTTCCCTTCTTCCATTACTATTCTTTCCAAGGCCACTTGTGCCATCGAAACCTTGGGCTTTGCATATATCATATCCTTTTCCACAGAGATGTAGCGGTAGTGGAGATAACTCTATTGGGTTTTTGTAGATCCAATTATCCATGTCAATAATGACTTCGTTACCCATATCGCCCCATCGTGTAAAAAAACTTTTTGGTGGAACATTGAAAGGTACTTTGGGCTCAATTGTAAAATAAGGTCTACCATAGACTTTTGGTGGCTTTGGTATTGTGGTTATACAGTAAGCCGTGTTCAATTTGAATTCTCCACAACAAAGGTCCTGGATCTGAAAGTCTTTACTTGGGATGGACGCCGATGAAGATGGTGTGGTAGAAGGTGATGGAATGGATGATTTCGTGAGTGTGGATGGGTCAACGTATTTGGATGCAGTGGAAGATGAGGCTTCCTGATTTATGGGTACCTGGTGCTCAGCAGTGGCTCGCAGGTTGGTGCAGTATTGGAACAGATTAGGATCTCTGGGGATTGTGATCTCAGTTCCATCAAAAGGGAACTTGAGGCACTGGTGGTATGTGGATGGAATTGCCTTCAAAGCGTGAATCCAAGGGCGACCAAGTAATATATTATAATGGATATCACGATCCAGGACTTGGCATGTGGTATCTATGATGACCGGTCCCACTCAGAGTGGAATTGTAATAACTCCTTTATAAGCCCGTTCTTCATCATCATATGCTTTTATGATGATGCTTTTGCTAGCATCTACACATGCCTCATAAAAACCAAGAGCTTTGACCAATTTCAGAGACAAATGTTCAATCCTGCTCCACCATCTACTAGAACTCATCTAACCTTATGCTTGTGGTCAAAGACTTCAATGTGGAGGGCATCATTATGTGATGGCTTGGGTGAGGAATAGTCGCTGTTTGAAAAGGTGATGTGGTGAGGTGAATTCAAGTATCCGACCATGGTCTCAAAATGGTTAACATCGATGTTGGTTGGGACGGTTGACTCTTGCAGTACTTTATCGAGGATGGCCTTATGCGTGGGTGAAGTATGGAGTAGTTCAAGAATGGATATTTGGGCAGGTGTTTTATTTAACTGCTCAACAATGTTGAACTTTGGTTTTGGGGTGGATTGTCTAGCGGATGGACCGGGTATGGTGATATTTGGTTGACGGGTAGAAGGACCCAGGATAGTGACCTTGCCTTTATGCATAGTCACATTGCATTCTGGAGCTCTTTTGATGTTGATGGTATTAATAGATTCATCTTCATTAGCAGCGCAAAGATTGTTAATAATAGTGCCATCAGGATAACTATATGTAGGACGAATGTGGTTGGCTTGGTTGTTTGTATGCTTGGTGCTAGACGAGGAAGCCTTACCATGATCCTATAGTGGGTTCTTGTGTATGGTATGATCTGCATTGGATATAAAAGATTGACCACCCAACTCAATGGTGTGGTTCTCTATGAGGACTTGCACGAAATTTTGCAATTGGTGACAAGAGGATGTTTTGTGCCCTTTGGCATGGTGGTAATCACAAAATGAACTGTCATCACACCATGATGGCTTGAATTGACCAGGGTCATATGGTTTTGGCTCCTCTAGCATTATGACACCATTTTGGAGAAGTTTCTTTAAGACAGTTTCGATAGGTTCACCCAAAGGGGTGTATGTACGTTTTTGGAACTGTCATGGTTGACACAACTACCTTTGATTAGATTGTGCATGATTATTTTGGAGAGTGTTGGCAGTTGGTGTTGGTGTAGTTATAGGTGCATTTTGATTGTGTACTCCTTTGATTGTGAGTACATGACCTGTTGCATTTACGGTTTTTGCATCAACTACACCATCATTTGTGATGTGTTTGTTCTTAACCCAGTATTTGTTTTTGTCGTTTGAACTACTTGGGTTATTATTGGTGGTGGCATTGATGGTTTTGCCACCATATTTCAATTCACCTTTATCAATCAAGGCTTTTTCCAATTGAACACCCTTTTCAACAAGGTCAAAAAAAGTGGTGCAACAATGGACTTGTAATCCATACCTTAGTGGTCCAAGGAGATTTTGTACAAACATGGTTACTTTCTCCTTTTCAGGTATTTCTACCGGACATTTGCTTGCTAAGGTTCTCCATCTTTGAAAGAATGGAATGAAAGTCTCTCCTGCATCCTCTTGGGTAAGCTTGAATAAGGAGGCCATGTCAATGTCTGTGTCAATATTGTAAGCATAGTTTTCGAAAAACTTGTTTGCCAATTCGTCCCATGTTTTAATTCCCTTAGGAAAAAGTGAGAACCATTCTAGTGCATGACCTCCAAGACTTCTAGAGAAGAGTCTCATGAGATAATTTTGCTCGTAAGCAATGTCGATACAACTAGTAGTGAATTCCCTTATGTGTTCAAGTGGGTTTGTTTTGCCTTTATACTTGGGAAAATGAGGGACCACATATCCATGAGGGAATGGTGGCATATACAAAGTTGTGTCAAATGGATATGGACACAAGTCATGCGAAATGTATGACTTTTTATTGGATTGTTGCAAGGTCTCCACTTGTGTTTGAAGAGCAACTAGTTGTTGTGTGAGTGCTTCCATATACAAAGTTGTGTCAAATGGATATGGACACAAGTCATGTGACATGTATGACTTTTTATTGGATTGTTGGAAGGTCTCCACTTGTGTTTGAAGAGCAACTAGTTGTTGTGTGAGTGCTTCCACCATGGGATGGTTGGTAGCATCACCTATGTTGGTGATAGGGGCAGCTTGAGTCCCCAACTGTTGAGATGAGATGTGCTGATTTTGAGTGGGTTTCCTGTGGGAAAAGTGAGTGTTGTGATTAGGTGGTTGTTGAAAATGAACATTTTTATGAGGGATATGCTATTGCGTATAGATTTGAGAAGCATAAGTGGGAATAATGATATCTTGCCATATTGCACTGGATTTGAGGACCTTGCTGGTTTTGACCTTGTTGATTGCCAAATGGAGTGAAGAATGGAGCGCCTTGTTGATTTTGAGCTTGTTGATGCCCAAATGGAGTATATGATTGCGTGTCTTGATTGCCTTGCCCAAATAAAAGATTATGACCTTGAGGAGTGTTGGTGTTTTGGGTCATAGGAATGCTGGTATTGACTTGTGATGAAGTGGATTGGGTGCCTTGGATGAAAAATCTTCGTTTATTTCTCCCAAATGGGTTAGATGAGTTGGTTGCAATGGCACTTGAAGAACCTAATAGTAGGTTTGCTGATGTACTCATTGAACTAGATGTAGTTCCAAAGAGGTTTGATGTGGTTGCCCCCATTTTTTGTGAAGGAATGGTGGATGTTTGTTGGGGGATGGATTGTGATGTGGTGTTGGTTTGGAAAGATGATCCCCCAATAGATGTTGTGTTGGTTGTGGTAGTGGTATGACCAAGGGAGGTAGAATTAAGTGCGTTGATGACATTTTGTGAAGAGGCTCCCGTGGAGGAATTGTGTGATAGTGGAGTGGGAGAAGTTGGTCTAAGAGTGTTAAGATCAAATCCCTTTGGTAACTTGGCCCCTTGGTCAAGGAGCATAGCTAGGAATCTGGATGGGTCACTTAAGACCATTTCTTCCACAAAAGAGGCCACTTCTAGGTTTTGAGCGGCAGCTTGTATGTCTTCTTCAAAGACATCCCCATTTTCATCTTGTCAGATAAATGGTTCAAAAAGATGTGATGGAGATGATGGAATGTTCATCTCACTAAAAGGATTGAAGTTGGAATTTTCCATGTCAAAACAAGGATTGTTTGTGGCATTAGGAAATGAGTTCATGCCAGTTGTGAACCCAAGAAAGTTGGTGTCTTGTCCAAAGGAGTCCATGAGTCTTTTCTTTTTTTGTAGTCTAGTTTCAACCATACAAAGTTTTGCTCAACTTGGGATGATGCAAAAAAATGATCTAAATATGAGACTATGTTTTTGGTTTTTTGGATTTTCTAAAAGGATGCTATGAAAAAGACTTGTGGATGTAAGTGGAGTGATACTAAATGATATGTAATAAATGATCCTAAGATGTACTTACTAATGAGAGATCTAAAGAGGACAAACTTGGGAAAACAAAGTTTTTGCAATGATTCAATTTTGGAAAACCAATGGACCGTGGAAGGACTATAAATAGGACAAAGTGAAATTTCCGCACTAGACTATTGAGTGGGAAATGATTCACAAAAATGATTGAAAAAGTGACAAGGTAATTAGGTCCAATGATAATCTACTATTGAATGCAAATTTTGGACAATGAATGATAAGAGTCAACTCCTAAAATTTGCAAAAGTGAGTGTCTAAGGAAATGGTGAAGCTACCAGTGCAATCTAATGGGATAGATGGTATCTAAAAATGTAATGTTTAATGATAGTTGAGAAATTTAGAGTCTGGTTTGACTTGAAACAGTGAAGGAAGACTTGATTGGATTTCAGACAAGTTGTGGACTTTCTGTTTTTGACAGTGAGAAATCAGTTGTAAGTTCTGGCAAATGCATTGCAACAAATGCGTTACGACAAAGCAAATGCGGCTCACATAATCGAATGCAGTTCTGGAAGTGTCAGTTGCGACACTGTTTTGCAAATGCGGGTTTATGTCTGGCAAATGCGGCTCAATTAACCGAATGTGGCTCACTGGTTGCAAATGTGGCTATGTAATTGTCTATTGCATTTTGACAGAGCGAATGCGGCTCCTAATGGCTCAAATTCGGCTCATTAGAGCGAATGCAATTTTTTAGATGTCGAATGCAGTGCAGCAGAGCGCTTGCGTTGCAATATGCAGTTTTAGGGAAAAACTCGAATACAGTTTGTAGTTTTCAACCAATTTTTGTGATCCAGATTTATGATTTTATAATTTGTTTGAATATTTTTAAGAATTCTTGGCAAAGACAGAAATAAAAAATATGAAATGCTTGTTCAAACAGAATCACTCTTAAAAGTCAAGTGGGTCATCCTTGCAATCACAGCCCAAATTTTAAAATCACACGGACTCACATAGCCTTGTCACCCCCTAGAGGGCACCCATGTTTTTGTCTTTTCCAGGTGCGTACTCAAGGTGACCGAAGTGGATACCGAATCCCCTAAGCAAACAGTCTGTGGTGATTATATGGTGAGTGTCTTGGGGGGAGATTCTTCTCTCCCCTTGCACCATGATTGAAAGGATGTCTGGTTACTGACACGGCTGGCTCCTACACTAGGTTCTTAGTAAGTCTTTCTGTTCAGTGTGACAATGGATATACTCCCTCGAGAGACCTCCCAACCTTTAGAACAAAGGCTTTGGGGATGGTTATCCTGTCAACTACTGTTAAGTTGGATTTTCATCAACAACTTGCTTTTGATTATAGTGGGTTGGAAACCTTGGCTTTAGGTGTTCCCACTTAGGTCGTTCCCATAGGGTGAGTACTTTTTTCCACTACGACAGGCCTTCTAAAGGTTGTATGAAAATAGTAAATGCATAAGTATGAAAGAAAGGATAGGTCTAGCTTTTTGATCACCCAATAAAGGGGAGAGCATATGCCTATTATCCAAAACACATAAAACAATATTGTTCAATTTTAAACCCAAACTAATAATCTAAGTGAAGATATTGCTTCACACAGACATGGTGTTCATTTTTAACCAAAATAAAAGTTTGGTGGCTACCCTAGATTGATAAATTCCACTTAAATTGCCTATCCTAGGATTGGTAAATTGAACTTTATATGACTATCCTAGGGTTGGTTCTTTTTAAATGCCAAAAATGAAAGAAAACATGAAATTCTGGCCGCGGATGCGTCGGATCCAAATTACAATAATGATCAAAAGGAAAAACAAAGATTACCAGTTACCTGCAGCTCAGTTCTGTCAAATGCGTCACGACCGGGAAAATGCGTCTCTGGAAGACTCGTATGTGGTGCAACAAAGTGGATGCATCGCTCGTGATTGCAAATGCGATGTGACAGGGCGAATGCGTCGTTTCGTACTGGACCTACAAAAAAATGTTTGAAGCCAAAACCTGCAAAAAAAAGGGTGTGTTGGAATGTCGGTTCACCAATGTAATGATCTAAAATATCCTGCAAACATCAACAAACCATTAGTTGTACCTGCAAGTTAATATAAATCAAATAATGGAATACAATAGAGAAATAACAAGAAAAGAGATGAATTAGATAGATCTCACCCATGTCTTCTCTCCTCCATGCTTCACTTCCATTATACCTTCTTGGGATTGCTGTAATAGTATGATGCCCTCAGATTTGTGAGCAATCCTATAATGTCTAGCCCTAGCCAATGCCTTTGAAGGATTTGAAATCTAAACTATTGCAATGTAGAATGTTATTCCTATATGCAAATAGTAAAATAAGTAAAAGCCTAGAATGCCTATAGTAAAAGTATCTAAAGCAAATGATCATGGATCCGAAAATGAGATCAAGATTGTCATTTTATAGAAAATGCAATCTTGAATGGACGGACAAGATGAGAGATTGAGGAATACCCTAGAATCAAAGGTCAAGATTCAATAAGGCAACCTCAATTAGAGTTAGGGAAAATACCCATAGGTGTAAATAAGATTTAATTAAATGAATTAAATCCAGACTGAATGTGACAGTGGAGATGAAATTAGTAAAAATCAGAAGACAAGAGGATGGGATTTTATAAAATCAGTAATTTTAGAAATTACTTGATTTGTAGAAGAATATTTCCCTTTTTGAATTAAATTAATTCAAAATACAGATTTTGTGAGGTAATTAGTAATTGATTTTTGAAATTAATTACTAAATGAAGAATCAGTTAAGTATGTGAGATATTTTTAAATGATTTGTTTTATTTAAAAATATAAAAGTGTCACATGCCATAATTAAATAATTAAAATAATTATCTAATTTAGAAGAAGTAGTTAATTAATTAAATAAATTAATGAATTTATTTAATTAAGAGAGGATTTAGGAATTAGTGACATATTAAATAGATATATTAAAATATATTATTTTAATAATCAGGAGGAAATTAATTATAAGGATTAATTAAATAAATAATATTTTATTTAATTAAGAGAAGACTTTGACAATTAGTGACATATTAAATTACATAAATAAGATTTATTTATTTAATAATAATGAAGACTGAAAGATTATGAATTAATTAAATAACCATGAATTATTTAATTAATAGTTGAATGTGGGTTAGGGACATAATTCAAATGTTACAATTATGCTAGGATGGAAAGTGGTAAAATAGTGTTTGCAGGCCTAGGTCATTTTTAGGTGTCTACATTCAGAGAGAAGTGTTCGCCTTTCGAGCTGCTGTGGAAGGTGTCGAAAATTTTCTTTGCTTGCTCCAGGGTGACACATCATAGTAAGACACCGTTGAAATTCCTCTTAAGAAGGATCCCTTCAATAAGTGAGTACCCACTATTTTGCAATCAGTAGAATCTTCTTCTTTGAGAAGGAAGTCCAGATGGATACTTGCCGATGTGCATAAATCTCACCCTATCCGCTAGCTAGCAGCCTTCAGGTTCAGACTCATTTGTGAGGACTATCTCCGCTTGCTCTTCCTCAATTTCTATTTCTTCATCATGTACCAAATATTCACACAACCCTCTTCCTTTTACAGTAACGATCACCTTTGTGCAAGCTATAAGATGTCATAAATTCTTGAGTCCCTTTACAATTGTGAACACTTGGGATTTTTTGAAAACCATTTCTAGATGATCAAAATTGTCATCTTTGGACTTTGAAAATACAGTCAGATCATCTAAATAGATGAGGATGATCTTGTTGATCAGTTCACTGAAGGCGATGTCCATTTCCCACTGGAAGGTGGCCCTCGCATTTGATAGGTCGAAAGGCATTTTGGCATATGCAAATGTTCCCCACTTGGTGGTGAACAAGGTTTTGTGTTGATCTTCTTCATTAACCCGAACCTAAAATTAGCCCGAGAAGCCATCTAATAGAGAAAACATCTTTGAACCTGCTACAGTCTGCAAGATTGATTCCATGAAAGGCAGTGGGTAATGATCCTTCAGTGATGCTCTGTTGAGGTCACGAAAGTCAACATAGAGATGAATGTATCCATTTTTCTTTCAGATCGAAATGAGGTTAGATACCCATGTACTGTGCTTGATTGGAAAGACAATCTTTGACTGGATCAACTTCTCTAGCTCTTGTGCCATTAAGGCTTTAATCTTTAGATTGACGGGCCTCTATTTTTATCAGACATGTTTAGCACCTTCTATTAGTTCGATGGTGTGTTGGATGATGTTGATCATATCACCTGAGGTCATCATAAGACCAAGCCACAACCCCCTCGTATTTTCCACACAAGTGTATAAGCCTATCTTTGTCACGCTGCAAGACTTCTTTCTCGACCTTTAGTTTTCTTCTGTTTTTGACCTCGAAGTCAGCGTAGTTTGCCTAGTTTGCTACAAATTTCCTCCTATCATTTTTGGTGTCATCATAGTAAATTTTTTTTTTGAGAGTGACCAACCCTTTTAGGAGATTGTTTGATTTCAACTAGATGATCTGCCCTTCGTATGTTTCTTTAAATTTTGATTGAAATTGATCGACAAACTATCCCGACTGTTGAATGAACGAGGCGATGTGTTAATCACTTTCGAATACCTAATAGCTCTAATCATTATCAGGAATGGAGGGTCAGACGATCACTCATACATAGTGTACATTCTCAATCAAGTCAAAGATAGGATCGAATTGAGATACTATTGTTGCCATGCGATCCACATCTGAATTATGCTCTCTTGGCACCATGTGGATGTTAAAAGATTTGAAAATTTCAATGAGGTCCCATACATTGTGCCTATAAGACCGCATACGGATATTTTTTGCAGTGGAGATGTTTCTAACTTGATTGATTACGAGTTCACAATCTCCGAACACCACTAATTATTTGATACTGATGCGCTCCACAAGGCTTAGTCCTTGCAAAAGACCCTCATATTCAGCTTCATTATTTGAGAAAGTGAATTGGAAGTGGAAAGATCTAAGGATCTTCTCATTGAATGGAGAAGTTAGGCATATCCTGACACTAGCACCAATCTTGCATCTCACATCGTCGAAGTGCAATGTCTAGAGCTCTGAGGCTTGTTCGATCATGGAGTCTTTCAATACCCTCGAGAACTCTTGATCCTCATCATAGATGACATAGGTGCCCAAATCGGTAGCATGATAATTGAAAAAAGGATTAGTGCCTATATACTCGGTCAAGAAGACTTCTTCTCGATCAACTTTGTCTTTGGTTACATGCTCATCTCCTAGTAGCCTGCTACTATTGGATTCTTCTTTGGTGTCAAAAGTATGAGTTTCTTCAAAGTTGATCATGGCTTCATCAGCTACATGTTCTGCATGTAGAGGTTTTGATATTATCTTCATTTTAGCCCCGTGCTTAGTTCTGAGAATTAGGTGGGACCAATCCAAAGAAAGGTATTCGTCTATCTTTGAGGTGAATTCCTGGGATAGGCAAAGGCCAAACATGGGAGGGACACCAATGATCATGGTGTCTTGCAACACTATGATGCTAGGATAGGAAAACATAGTTAAGGGGGGATCTTTAATGAGGCATACAATTTCAACCTTGTTCCCATCTAGCTACATAAATCCTCTCTTTAAGGGCTCATAGCTAAGTCCTAAGGCTTCAACTATCTACTTAGGCATGATTGTGGTGCTGGCATCAAAGTCAATCATAGAATTATGCAATAGTTTCTTCCCCACAATGAGGGTCAAGAAAAAGGGTTCAGGTTTCGGTTTCTCCTCTTTGACTTCGGTTGAAGCCTCCTCTGTAGCATTTGCAAGAACTTTGATCAGAGGTGATGAGTCACTAGCCCTTTCAGAAGCTTGTTCTACTAACTGCACAACCGTATCTTTCTGTAGGGCCTTCTGTAGTAATGAATTTTGCTCTGGAATGGCTAAGATATCCCAAAGGGATACATTAGGGGAAGATTTATTCAATTGTTCCACCACATTGAAGGGTGGTGGATTTGGAGGATTCTATTCCTTGGACTTGGTGATGATAATATCCTTGCATATCTGTGGTTGTGGAAGGGCCAGGGGGTTGGTCTAGGATGAGTTTGGGCTGTAGAGTGACTAGTTCGCCTGTGAATCTCCTCTTCGATTGAGTGTTGTAGTCAGACTGTACTTGTGGGGTCATCGATGTGGATGCTTCATCAGTGAACACTACTTCCTCCCCTTCCATCCATGAGAGGAGGGAATGGTCAGGAGCTATGCCATTTTCTTGCTCCAAGGACATTCCTTGCATCCATGTAGTGAGAAATGCATTCTCCATTTGGGGAGAGGCACACATATATCCTCCTAAATTTGTCACCATACCTTAGCTGCATTGTTACGTAATATTTTTTTGCAAATTTCCATGCAGATAATTTTGAGGCATATGCACATCGCCGTAGGGATAACACCAAGGATTGAAATCTTTAGAGAGATTGTTCTGCCCTGTGGTCAACTCTCTGCTTGTACTTTTTTGAGTAGCTCCCAATAGAGTTGGTATCGGTACTATCTGGTTATTTGTCTAAGTCAACGAATTTGTGCACTCGACCCCTTGATATTGTTTCTATTTTTAGGAGGGTCTGCCTCCTTGATAAATTTGGTAGGATGATCTTAGAGGAGCAACTTGGTTGCGCTTGGTAGTGGTTACTTCATTTGTTAAGTTTCATAACATCTCCCATATGTCACTCATCTTGTGCTTCGAAGCACTAGATGTAGAAGCAACATTTTGTGGTGCACTTGGACATGTGTGCATAGATGGGGGTGGTGTGGGTGTGCTAGTAGATGACATCTCCTGGGTAGAAGTTGATATTTTGGGGAATATCGACATAATGGGATGAGGTGGCAACTTCCTGACGTTGATCGGGTTGTTATCTGCCTTAACTACTATGTTGTATGCATCCGATAATGTGGTTCCACCAAGTGACTGGATCATCATGGAGATGTCGGCATTGATGGAATTTAAGTAGAACGTAAATTCTAACAAGGCTGGTGGTCGGATGACATTCTAGATCCTCTACTAGGTTGTATCGAATCCAGCATTGAAATTGGTCATGGATTCAGATGGGGCCTGCTTTATTGTTGATAGATGATGATATAGCAAATACTTGTATCCATCATTAGAGAATCTCTCATAGAAAGGATCCTCGATTTGATCCCAAGTATCGATAGTATTAGTTGGCAGAGTGCGATACCAATCCAATGCTCTTCCTTTGAAAGAAGCTGCAAGCAATCTCAGCACTATGTTCTGATCTGTAACTCTATGTACCAAACACACATCTGCAACATCTTGTAGATGTTTGGATGGTCTTCTTAAGCCATCTTCGATAAAATTTGGAATAGATTTGAGAGTAGAGACCGGGATAGGGACCTAAACAATAGGTGCGACTGGGGCTATAAGGGGACTTTCGGCGTCCCAAGCCACATAATTTCGCTTCGTGATCTGAATCATGGCCGGGATCTGAAATTTCTACTGGGTGAGTTTGGATATACATTGTTAGTAGCGGAGGCACTAACAAGCCACGATTATTTGCGGTTCATGACCTAGTAACAGGCCGATGGCTTATACACCCTCTAGATTTGGTATATTTAAGCAACCCCATCAGGTGTGCTAGGAAAAAGAAAAACTGTTGATGCCAAAAAATGACAAGGTAACAACCCTTTGTGGGAAACTTGGTTAAAGGGGGGACCTATTGTGCTAAAATGAGTAACCTTTGGATTTTGAAGAAGTTGACTTCTTTTATAACTAGGGTTTTGAATGGGAAAATGAAGAAAATACAAAATAAAAGGATCTAACTAGGGCGATGCGCTAAGGTTTAGATGTAAGGAACGATAGATCTATCTTGTAGATGCGATCTAAGGGCCTGTTCAACAATCTTCTATGTCCTAGAATGATAGAAAATAAAGATAGAAGTCTAAATGATTCACCCAATGACATAAAATATTCATGCACATTTACTGACAAGAGGAGTCAAAGACATGATCTAAACCAAAAAAATTGCATTAAATTTATAGAGGTTATGCAAATGAAACATTCAGTACCATGATGGCACAATAAAAATTTATCAAAAATCCTTAAGAAAATAGAAAGGCCGAACAATGGCATAGTCTGTAAGTCTTGACAATGATCTAAAAGCAATAAAGGCCTAGTTCTTTTACCAATTTTTCTATCAAAATCTGAACCCCTGCTTTGAAATAAGAAGCACTATTTATAATAAAATACCAACTCGGTGAGCTAGTAATAGAAAAGATCCTTCGATCATGAGCAATGATTTCCCCTGGCTGTTGAAACCAAAAAAATTTGAGCCATGAACGAGGACGCCTTAGATCCGGATGCACCCCCTGCAAATGATGGCAGTGGTTCTAGCAGACCAGAGGGTCGACATGTGTCATCCACTCATGATGATAATTAAAAAATGTGGCAACTATTGTTAGTCTGTCACTTGCTTTGTCCTTCTTCATGATGAAGCCTTTAGAAGATCTACGTGGAAAGTGATCAGGGGCTGATGTTCATCCTTCTCCTTGTGCGATGAAAACCTGCACTGTGAGAACACGTGGAGGTCTCCCCAACATACTATGTTGCAGGTGGTGGCCACCAAGAAATGTGCGTAGATCGATGCTATGTGGAATGCAATCGTGGCCCGAAAGAGGAGTGATAGAAATAAGCACCGAAGAGTGTGAATTGCTGAGACATGGAAGCATGTCGACAACTTTTGAAAAGTGAGAGAAGGAAACCTTGCGAGGAGTGCTCGACTGACAAGTGGCAGCATTCACATAAAGCCTTGCAAAAGGAGCCTAGATATTTATTTCAATAGGAGGGCATGGCCGGTACTTAAGAAAAATAAAATAACCTGAAGGGAGCTTGGTAATTTTATATTCACAGCTTCCAAATCTTCCATTTTCCTATCAAACTTGGCAAGTAGGCTTATCTCATTGTCTTTCATCTTGTCCTTCTTTTTTATCTTGCTCCTACAGCTTCTTGTTATCTCTTCCCATCTCTTGTTGCTTGCTTGAATATTTTTTACTCTTCAGGTCTTCATGGATTATTCTCCTCAACACTTCCATTCTTTTGGTATCCCAATACCTTCACACAAAGCTATCCTCTACCCAATAGGATTCTAGAAGATGCACTCTCCAAGACCTCTTCTACCCACTTCCTCTCAATGGAAGAAATCTACACACCTTCTACCCAGTTTCATCACTATTAGTGGATACAAGTCACCAGATCTCTTTCATACCTGTAACAATAATTCTCTCACAACTCTCTTGTCTTGGTGCATGCCTTGAACTCTCAGGGTCTTCTAGCTCTGATACCAAAATGATGTAGAGAAGGAGTCAACTAAACCAACTTGAAACTTTCAAAAGACTGTTCCACTTGCAATCATTATTTGGTGCACTCTAATGAAACTTGGTAACCTTGTACATGAATCCTAAAAAAACCCATTCAACAAATCCAAACTTGTGAGACAATGCCAAAGACTTTGACCAAACAATTACAAATGAAGCAAAAATGCAACAAACTGTCCTAAAGTTTTCCTTCCCACATGAAAATGGAGACTTCAAACCCTGCATGGATAATGAAAACATCAAAATAGAATTTCTTTCAAGGTTTCATTATTTTCCCATGGTGGGGACTCAAGATATAGTATCTTTTCAATGTCTAGAAACCTTAGGTAGGGTTTGGGACAGTTTTACCAAAATGCTTGTAACTTTTACAAAGCTCAATGGATTTGAGTCAAAAAAAGGTATAATATAGTTAAGATACCCCTTAAAAGTTTCCAATAATCCTCCAAGCTGTACCAAAAAGTACAAGGCCATACCATGTGATAGAATAGGAAATTCATGCAAGAAAACACAATTTTGATGTGCAAGAATGAAAGGAACAATCATTAATAGCTTTCACAAAAAAATAATGAGGCCAATCGCTCTAGTGATATTGAAGATAACATTAATATAGAATTTCCCTCCAGATTTTATCAAGATCTGGTAGTGGAAAAGAAAGTTATGACCTTTTTCCAAAAACTAGAAACCCTAGGCAGATTTCAAGTCGACTTGCACCAAATTGCTTATAAATATTTCAAAAACTTAATAAAATTGACTCAAACCAAAAGAATATTAAACTAGATTCATGTATTTAAATTTTCCCATTGGTTTCAGGCCTTTAATGTACCGTACATGGCCATACCATCAAAAAATCAGACTGAAAAATAGTAAAAACTAGAAAAATACAGTTCCATTTCATGACAAATTTAACTTTTCATTCATTCCCTTCTTCACCAACCTTCTCCAACCTCCTAAACTCAAAATTACATTGCATATTTACCATATTATAACCCATTTCGATTGTTTGTAATGATTTCTTGATTTGTATGTAACCTTTTCTTGCTTTTTTTGCTACTTTGCCAAAGTTGCATGACAACTTTTTAGCAACATTTGACAACTTTTACATTTTTAAACCAACGACCCTATTAAAACTCAAAAATGGATCAACATGATCCCACATGGTCATAAATGACCTTATTAGACACCAAAAAACACAAACAACCTAAAATCCAAAGTTTTGCAACATGACTCAAAATACATCAAAAGATGCCCCTGCATCATTATTCTCCTCTCAAGAATAGTGTAGGAAGTTGGTTTGCTACCTTAGCTTCCTTACAAATGGTATAAGAGCCCGATCACCTTAAGTTTTAGTTGTGGGTTGTTGTGGGGTATTTTTGGACTAATCTAGTTTTGAGTGGGACCTTGTGTAGAAGATACTTTATGATCTTGTTGCAGGAATTTTCAGATGTCAAGTTCATCAAGGAGAATAGAGGTGGATAAATTTTCTAGAAATAATTTTGAAATGTGGAAGCTGAAGATGGATGATATTTTGATAGATTGAGATCTGTGGAATATTGTTTATGAGAATGTTTCAAGGCCTACATATTCTACTCAGGCTACTCAATATGATGTTATAGATCGTAAAGCCAAGGGTGTAATCATATTGTGTTTGGCAAACTCTATTTTAATTAATGTCCATGAGGAGACCTTTGCATAGAAACTATGGAAGAAGCTTGGTGAGATGTATCAAACAAAATGTTTATTGAATAATATTTTCTTGAGGAAGAAGTTGTATTCCTTGAGAATGGAAGAGGGTGGACAAATCACATACCACCTGGAAGCATTCAATATGTTGGTGGCTTAGTTGGCATCAATTGGTGTCAAGATGGATGAGGAGGAGAAATGTCAGATCTTGCTTTGTTCTTTACTTGATTCATGGGATTCTCTTGTTAAGGCTATTGGGAGTACTTCTATTATTTTTAAGACTTAAGATGTGGTGGGTTCTTTTCTTTCTGAAGAAATGAGGAGGAAGGTATCCATCACTTCCAAGGAGGCCCTAAATGTTTGTGGAAGACCTAAGGAAAAAGACAAGAATAATGAGAAGCATGAAAAATCCAAGTCCAGGGGGAGATCTAAATCTCCTAGAATGTCTAAAGTTATTTTTTGGAACTGTAGTAATCCTGGGCATGTTCATAAGGAATGCAAAGAAGAAAGGAAGAAGAAAAAGAGGAAAGTTGATTCTGATTCTGAGTCTGAGAAGTAAGATTGTAATGCCCCGCCATGGAACCCAGAGAACAAAACATAATGCAACAAAATAATAGAATATTTTTTTTTAACATATAATTACAACATATGAACGAAGTAAGCATATACACAAACATTCTCAGGGTTCCACAACAACGCTACTAAAACAAACACTAGAAGAATAACACATCACCAAAACCATATACATGAAATATAAGAATATGTCATATCACTGATGAATAATCATAAAGAGGTTTAATTACATGCTCAAAATACAGCATGCGAGATTCTGAAAAATCTCGATACATCGAAACCATAATACAATAAGGTCTCATATAGTAATCATGTGTGAATACAATATGAATGATGATCGAGTACAACTATCGATCTCGTTCACGAGCACGCTCAACGTCCAACTCCGTGAACAAAGTGAAACTAGGAACCTGTCAATAACTATATCGTCTCGAGATGGATCACCTGCAAGGGGACCTAATGGAGGATAGAGAACGTTCCTCCAAACCATGAGGTACTTGAAAGTCCACCCCCCATGCTAGGAGATAGTATCAGGTCCACAAGTCATACAAACATAAAAGAAGATAGAGCATAACATCACATGGATGACATTCACATTACGACATGACAGTATCTAAACCACATGACCACTAACAAACTCCTAGAGGCAACAACGTAACCACAAGTGTCTCTACAAAAAAGACCATGACCATGTACAAGGGTAAGAGTGTCATCACACAATTGTTCTAGGTTACCTTGGTGAATCTTCCTAGACTACCGACACTCATCCTGAGTTACCCTGGTAATCTCTATTGATTCACGGCCCCTAAAAAAAATGTGGAATCGAAATAATTTTTGAGAGGAAAAATTGAACGACCAAGCCATTCCAAGCCATCTCAACCTATCCTTAATATAAACAAGCATTAAGGTATGAGGTGAGGCAAAACAATTATCTGAGTTATTAAGTGACTACTACCCAACCCTTAATACATTAAGTTTATGGTTTTCACTAGGTTATCTACTTTCGATAGGTTACCCTGTTAACCTCTTAGGGTTCCGACCCCTAACGAAAGATACTCCTCCTATATACAAAACATACTTACTGACAACAACATAGGATAGCCAACATGAACATAAAAAAACAAACATAAATATGCACATCCACAATATGGCGTAGATATCGTAACATCCAATACCATCATGTGATAACATAAGTATGGTGCATGGCTAAATCCTAATCAACTCCATGTAAAAGATAACAATGTACAAGCATCTTACACTTAATAATATAAGTTACAATATCCAACCTCTCGAAGGTTCAAAAACACATTAACACCAAAAATACTCTCCAAAACCATAACCGATCGCAAATTCAAAATCCATAAAAAGAACATGGAAGAAAAGTGGGTTTACTTGACATTAATTTCATGTTTACTAAACAAAATAATCATCAAAGTCACAGGTAATTCCTTGCAATATACACATCCTTCCTTTTATCTCATAATAATTAATCAAATTTCCTCAAATAAATATTTCTTTATACACACATCTTAAAAGAAATACTAAGAAGGTAAAATTACTTTGATAAAAAACAACAATGTACCCATGATTATCCATATACATACATACATACATATGTATAACCACATGTATGTACATACACATGGAATTATTTGTATATATTTTTTTTAATATAAAATTTAATTAACAAATCTAAAAGAACTTTTGTCACAATCACTTTCATATATTTAACACAATTGTTAAATGCATACAAAACGATATATATACAAAATAATAAAAAAATGTAAGAACCAATATATATATATATATATATATAAACGTAATTATGTTTGAACTTATCTAAGCGAATACTGTGAAAAGATAATAATAGTGAGATGAAGGACCGCACGAGTTTCATACTCACAGCTTCTTCATGTAACATACAACCACCAATTAATCAAGCTGAAGATTCATATACTCAAATAAAAGTATCGAATCTATTGAAATTGAAAATAAGTAATATAACCTTCGTTATCTCGCATATTATGCGGTTCTCAGAGATTAAGGGACCTTAATGAACAAAAAGAAGGTAAATACATTCACCAGTCGAAACTTAGATTAACACAAGAAAGAAAAAAAATAGAGGCGACAGTGCAACTTCAGATTCTTCCAATCGTGAAGAAGGGCACCACAGTGTTAAAGATGAGATAGCTTTCAGATGGTTAAAGTATTCAGCTGTTAATTTGGCTCGACAGGGAGAAAGAGGGTGGTGAAAACCAGTCAAGTAAAACTATGGTCAACTTCATTAAAGTTGACATGCAAGCACCAAACCAGATCGACTACAAAAAGGGTCATCAAATCAAAGTAAACACGACAAAATATATAAAATATAAGCCATTGTATGAGTTGTGATCCCAACAACACCTGGCTAAATACCTCAAAGAAGGCTTAGAATAATCTAGAATTATGCTTACCATTAAGAACAATCCAACTTGATACGATGAGAGCAACTCAAAATGGATACAAGAGAAACAAGGAGAACACCATTGAACCAAAAAAAATAGATTTTACAATAAAATAAAAGCGGTTCAAACAGACAAGACATTGACTAAAGCATGGCATCGAATTTTCACAAGGAATAGCTGGAAAAACTACAAACCCCATCAAGTTTCAAGTCTCAGTGATAATTGGTATGATAAGAGGATACAATTGATGAGAATACCAACAAATAAAATTTCCAAACAAGAAATATGTTTCCACACAACAATATGTATCAAATATAAACAATTAGTCTTTCTTCCAGGAAGCGATGCACACAACTATTAAATGCATTGATCTATGCAACAACATCAGGTTGATAGACAATTTTTACAAGAGAACAAAAGAATTTAATATCAGCTATAGGAAGATCTAAGAAGAAAGTATACTTCATTTTATTGCTATTAGCCAGGGATCATAAAGGCATAAAGTGATATGATTTAATGAACATAGAACTCATGCAGATTCAGACAATACAATTTTTTTTCGACTAATACTTAGATTCATTTATATAGCTTTCACAAGTTTTTCTTTCTCTATCAAATTTCTCTTTGATTTAATGATCTAGTCATTAACGTTTTCATTTTCTATTGTTTATGCAGGTTATACAACATTCAGGTTCAACATGAAGTAAATCAAATCCATTGACATCATTTAAAAGTTTTGAATTAAAAAACAAAACAAAAATATAGAATAAAAACCTAGTGTACTTCCTTGAATTCCGATGAAGGGTGAAGCCAAACACATAATATTAGATATAGTATCCTTTCCAACATGATCCAAGCCTGATAATTCTCAATCTTCAATGTTTTCCAAACAAACACCCAGAAAAACAAAAATCTTTTTTTTTTCAAAAACTGTCGTGAATCAAACTTTTCAGAGAAAACAAATTTACATTTAGTTAACATTATATTTTAATAATTTAAATTATTAATTATTTTAATAATTTAAATTAATTAAATATTTTAATAATTTAATCAAACCTTTAGATAACAATAATTAACATTAATTATAAAGTAATCTAAACATAATCATTTTAATCTAACATAACAATTAAATCACAATAGAATCAAATACTTATAAATCAAATCATTTAACTAATTAAAACAATTCAATTTCCAACATGACGAAACTACAAATGACACGACAGAATGAATGAAAAACATAAATGGGTAACAAACAGGTACTCGTTCTATCAAGAACGATGGCTTAAGTTAGAGGACCTTGACACTATCTTTGACCAACATATTTCCATTGGGTATTGGAACGCTTAGACCTGATGAAGTAGGTGGAGTCGATGCCTATACCAGCAAATTGCAATAAAATGACACTGTCAAACATATCAACATATATCAACAATCGCATCATTATATCATTATATCATAAACATCACCAAGACTAACATGCATCATTATATCATAAAAATCAATTACATCATGATAGCCTCATTAACACTCAAAAACAACATAAACCATAACACTCACGTGTCTATCATAATGTCATCACACAAATATAACCAGATGATCAAGATGCCAAATGTATCATCAACAGAGTATAACAACTAACATAATGTCACATGATAGCTGAAATAATGTAATATAGTATCCAAAACAACTAAACGACTAACAAACGGTCATAAGAAAACTGAAACAAATAGTATCAACTAGAGGGACACTACATCCTCCCTCCTAGGATAAGGCTTACTCTTGGAAGTCTGCAAGCAAATAAGGATAAAGCTCCCTCATGTGTGTTGCATCCTTCCAAGTAGTTGATGCCTTGTCACTAGGATCCCACTAGACCCTCACCTGATAAACGTCTCGACCCCTGAGGGCAAGCCTCCTGCGTTGAAGAATGCCCACGGGCTCCAAATCCAATTGCCCATCCTCTACCTATAATGCATTCCAATCGAGCACATGTGAAATATCAGGATGATATGGCCTAAGAATAGATACATGGAATACATCATGAATTCATGAAAAACTGGGTGGTAAAGCAAGTCGATACGCTATAGGACCAATCCTCTCTAGAATCTCAAATGGTCCAACGAAACGAGGCGTGAGCTTAGAGTCTTTTCCATAACAGATCAGAATCTTCTGTAGACACACCCAAAGAAATACCCTATCGCCAACTGAAAACTAATGATCCACTCGATGAGCATCAACATACTTCTTTTTCCTGTCTTGCCCCACCATCAAATGCTCTCTGATACGATCAACCTATTGCTCGATATCCAAAAGCATCTTAGGTCCAAGAAGCACTATCCTCAAGTCGATCCCAACTCAACGGAGTCTGACATGGTTGTCCATACAATGCCTGAAAAGGAGGCATACCTATTGAACTATGATACCCATTATTATAGGTGCTCCACTAAGTAGAGACAGTCTTCCCAATGCATCTCATGATCCATAACATACATCCTGAGCATATCCTCAAGAATGTGATTGAATCTCTCAGTCTGTCCATCGGTCTCAGGATGATAAGTTGAACTAAAATTCAACTGAGTACCTAAGGTATGCTGTAAGGATGTCCATAATGTTGAAGTAAATATAAGATCTCTATCTGAAATGATTCTGCATGGAATTCCGTAGAAATGAACAATATCCTCCATGAAGATCTTTGCCATAGATGAGGCATTATAGGATGAACGAATCAAAGAAAAATGTGCTACCTTAGTCAACTTGTCAACCATAACCATGATAGCATCATGTTGACAAGATGACATAGGTAACCCAACAATAAAGTCCACCAATATGATATCCCACTTCCATTCAGGAACAAGATGTGGCTGCAACAGTCCCGTGGGATGTTGGTGCTCAACCTTAACCCTCTAGCACTCAAGACATCTCAAAACAAAATCAGTGATGTCACGCTTCATCCCAAGCCAAAAGTATAATTGTCAAAGATCTACATGCATCTTCTTGACACTAGGATGAGTTGAATAAGGTGCTCGATGTGCCTATGAAATAATCAAAGTGTGAAGACTGTCTACAAGTGGCATGTAGATACGACCCAAATGTCGCAACAAACCATTTGAATCAAGAGTATATCCTATGAATCTACTCTCCAAGGGTCTATCTGATCCCAAATCCATCTTCACCTCCTGATACAGTCTTTCTATTGGAAGTGATACAAAAATTTGACTCCTCAAATCAACTCCAAGAGTCATGATAGAAATCTCATGCCTTCACCGACTAAGAGTGTCAACCACTACGTTCTCCTTCCCCTAGATAAATCTCACCTCAAATTCATACTCGCATAAGAACTCCATCCACCATCTCTGCCTAGCATTCAAATTAGGCTGCGTGAAAATGTATTATAGACTATGGTGGTCACTATGAAGCTCAAAATGGTGACCCAACAAGAAATTCCTCCACCGAACCATGAACAACTGCAGCTAGCTCCAAATCATGAGTAGGATATTTTAGTTCATGATCCTTGAGTTTAGGAGACTCATAAGCGATCACATGACCCTCCTGCATCAGAATGACTCCTAATCCCTCCAAAGATGCATCAATGCAAATAACAAAGTCCTTAGTAGGATCAAGAATGGCTAAGATAGGAACACTCATCAACTTTTCCTTGAGTGTCTAAAAAGATGACTAAAACTGATTTGACCAAATGAATTTCTTCCCTTTCCTCTGAAGAGAAGTAATAGGATGAGCAATCCTAGAAAACCTGTGAAAAAACCGTCTATAATACCCGACAAGACCCATAAAACTGCAAACCTCTGATACATTGGTAGGAATGAGCCAATCAATGACGGCTTGGATCTTTGAAGGATCCATTGCAATACCCTCTCTAGAGATAACATGACCAAGGAATTTCACCAAAGTCTGGAAGAACTCACACTTCAACAAATTCACAAACAACTGATTCTCTCTCAAGCACTGCAATACCTTTCTCATGTGCTCCTTCATATTTCTCGAATAGATCAAAATATCATTGAGAAACACGAGAACAAAAAAATAAAGGTATGTGCGAAAGACATCGTTCATCAAACTCATGAAAATGAATGGTGCATTCGTCAACCCAAACGGTACCACTGTGAACTCATAGTGCCCGTAACGAGTTCAAAATGTCATTTTATGAATGTCTACTTTAGAAATGTGCAACTGATGGTAACCCAATTTCAGATCAATCTTAGAAAATACCTTATCTCCCTTGATCTAATCAAAGAGATCATCAATTCTAGGAAAAGTATATCGATTCTTAACCGTCACTTTGTTCAATTGACGATAATCAATGTACAACCTGAGAGATCCGTCCTTATTTTTCATGAAGATGATAGGTTCTCCCCAAGGAGAAACACTCAGATGAATAAAACCCCTAGCCAAAAGCTCCTCCAATTGCAAACGAAGCTCTTCCAATTCTTGTGTGGTCATTTTGTATGGAGCTCGAGATATAGGCTTTGCTCCAGGAACTAGATTGATTCTAAAATCTATCACATTTCAATGGCATACCTAGAATATCACTGGGAAATACATCTATGGATTCCACAAGGATAGGGTAATCATCAAGAGATACCTCTTGACTCTCCCCTACCCCAAGTCATTAACTGTTCCTAAAAAAAACTGACAACCCTGTCGCATGCATCTCCTTAATTGCATAGTAGATATAATTTGCAAGGAGATGGGTCTCTACACACCGACTATCTCAACATCTGCACTAGAATCATCTAAGAAACATACTATCTTCTGTCAACAATCAATCACTACACTATGGGATTCCAACCAATCCATACCCAAAACAATGTCATACAATCCAATAGGTGTAACCCAAAGATCTATTGAGGTAGATAGTGATCTAATCCTAAGTCCACAATTACAGACAAGAGAATCTACTGCTACTTTCACCCCAAAAGATAGTTCTACCTGCCACCTAATGCCTTGCTTTACTACCATGAGTCCACATCGCTCAACAATAGATGGAGAAATAAATGAATCAGAAGCTCCAGAATAAAAAAGGATGGAAACAACAATACCCTGTAATTGACCCGAAGAATCAACCATACTATTCTGATGATCTGCCTGACGGTTATCCACCATAGAAAAAAACTATGTGAGAACAACTTGCTTCTCCAATTGTCGGCTCCAAAGCTGTGTGTTGCTGACCAAACCTTGATGTACCTCTCATCAGACACTGCCTTGCGATGTGACCCTACTGACCACATGAAAAGAAACCAATACCCCTACCAAAACCTCTACCACTTGAAGGTGCATTCATCTTCTAGAAACTACCTCTGCTAACTGTAGACTGTGCACTATGTGTTGGATGATCTTGATGGTTTCACTCATTACACCACCAATTATGGTTCTTCCTAGATTATGAACTGTTACCTGACTGAAATTGAGTAATTTTATTCTTCGATGGGTAGCGTTGCTGCTGACCACCCTGAGCGGGTGCCTGTTGGCTCTGAGAGGAACCTCCTATCTGAGTCGGACCACCACACGGACCAAAACCTATAGTAGGTGCACTACCTATCTGAACACCTGTATGTCCACCCAAATCCATAGACAGATTCTCCTCCATAATCCGTGCCTTCTACATGACTACCTCCATTGTCTTCGACTCAAAGAATTAGACTCCTCCACTAATACAAGTGTTCAATCCCCTAATGAAATGTTTTACTAGCATAGCCTCATCGTCCACAATCTCGACATACTATTTGAGCTCGTAGAACCTACATTCAAACTACTCAACTAACATAGCCATCTGGCGCAAATCATGGAACTCATCTACACGACACTATATCCAATGCTTTGATAGGAAACATGCTCTAAAATGCTCCAAAAACATAGCCCATGACACTGAACCAATCTCCAAGTGGAGCTTCTGCTCCTCCAATCATCACAATGTAGAGGCAAATCCTCTAAGATGTATAATGGCACATATAGCTTTGGTGTTGCTCCCATATGGATGCATAGAAAAACACCATACCAAGTCTAATAACCAAGTTTCCACTTCTAGAACACCACTAGTATCATAAAATGTGGGAGGGTGTGCCCTCAACAAATCTCTCATATGCCCTGCAATAACGACATCCTGCTTCATAGTCTCAACAACCCTCCTAGGTGATTTGTCTCGTTCTCTATCTACTTCTTGTTTAGCCTTTTGTCTAGGACCAAGGCGATCAAGAACTTGCTCAAGTAAAGGATGCAACAGAGCCTCCTCTAATCTTGGATGAATCGGATTCTATTCCTCATTCACCTGATTAACCTAAGGATCCAACTGCTCAATATGCTCACTTTCATGTGAACTCTGCGGAGGAGTGTCCTGGCGATTAGCTGCACAACCACCACCTCGGCCTCGACAATGACCCCTACCACGACACCTAGGCATTGTCGTACACAATATTAAAGATGAGTCTTGTTATGCCTTGCATAACCACCCCATCTTTTGCCTTGGTCAAAATGGGTCCCCCTCTTTTGTTTTCTGTCCTTGGTTGTTTGTAGACAAAGTTTGGAGTTGTTCTTTCTTCCAACACTTCGTTTTCTTTTGTTCTATCAGAACCAGAACCAAAATAGAATTGGGTTTGAAACTTGTTTTGAGTTTCATTCCTTGACTCCTTCCCAATTCCGATCTCGCTCGTCTCTTTATTGGTCTCTTTGGTTTGTCTTGTTTTTCTTTGGTGGAGCCAGAGCCAGAATAGATATTAAGTTTGGGATTTATACAAAGTTCCAAACTTGTTTCCATCCCGCCTCCACCTCCACCTTTCTAGTTTGTTTGTTTGTATTTTGGATCGATGTTGTTTACCTTGTTTTGATCTCGGTGTCTTCTTTTTGGTTCTTTCTTTCCTTTTCTTCTTTGTTGGCGGAACCGGAACCGGAACCAAACTTGAAACTTGGAAAAAGTTTCCAAACCTGTTTCTCATTCTGTTTCTGCTCCCACCTTTCTTGTATTTCTTTGACTTTACTTCGATCGCACAATAGTTTTTTCCTTGTTCCCATCGCGATTCTGCATCCGACCTAC
This sequence comes from Sequoiadendron giganteum, assembly GCA_007115665.2. Lineage (NCBI taxonomy): Eukaryota > Viridiplantae > Streptophyta > Pinopsida > Cupressales > Cupressaceae > Sequoiadendron > Sequoiadendron giganteum. The sequence continues at coordinate 239,043,135 of CM021107.1, read as the reverse complement.
CACATTAATGACATTAATTACAGGCACCTCCCAGGTATGAAATTGGATTTTAAACCTTAATTAAGGTTAGCTCATTGGTTATTATTATTGTTTAACAAGTAATATCGAACTAGAGTTGAGGTAGAGCATTTGGGAGCATGATTCAATCAGAGGTCAAGCATTTTATGCATGGATTCGAATCAAAGGCCAACCTGTTGGATTTCTTTTTGAGGTAGGGTTTTTGTTCTTTGTTTTATTTGTTGCCGTTCGTTGTGCTTGTTTGGTCTGTTGTTCTTCGCAAGGTTCATGACTCTTTTTGTTTGAACCCTTGCTTTTTTTCTTTTCTTTTCTTTTCTTTTGTTTCCTTTGTCTTCGATTCTTTCTCTATTTTTGTTTTATTTAACCATCTGTCATTTTCTCATTTGTTTTTACTTTTCCACGGCTATTTTCGTGTTTTCTTCATACCTATACCATGTTGCCCTGGGTTTTTGGGGTTTCGATCATCTGCTACATGGTTATATGGTGTTCTTCGATCCGTTACTTTACTTGTCAATCCTTTTGCGTGTCGACTTGTTGATTTTGAGTAGGGTTAAGTTGTGCCCTAATTGTTTAAGTTGAAGGTTTTTAATAAACTAGGGTTTTGCGCATCTCTGATTAGTTTTAAAATTGTGCCCTAGTTGCTGTGTTTCCCCTCAGTTGTATGGGGGATGGCTTAGTACTATTATTTTAAGCCTCCTTGGCTTGTCAGGTGACCTCGTTTCTAGGCCATAATGTCATTTGTTCTACTATCAAAATTTCTAATGACGTCATGTTTGTTTTAACCAGAGTTGGATCCAGGATTAATTCTATTCTCGAGCCTTTGTTTTCAATGGATGACGGATTTGTCTCCGAGCCCGCTTTCGATGAATTATAAATTATTAAAATATCTTTCACTCTGTTGGAAGTGGAAGCGGAAGCGGAACGAGATATAAATTTAAAACTTCTTCATTATACCAATTCTGATTTCCATTCTGATCTTGGTCCCAATTACCATTCTGACTTCGTCTCCAATCTTGCTATATGGTTTGTTGTGAGTTCAATGTCCATTCCGGTCCCAACCCCGACGGTGTTTTAAAAGCTTTCTAAGGATGTCTTCTGCTTGGTCCTGTCTCTGATGTATATGAAAGGTGAGATCTCTAACCTGGTTTTTCATACTTCTTGTGGATCTAATATTGGGTTTTGATGCAGAAATTAAGATGTCTAGAGCATCAATTGAGGCTTCTCAAAGGAGTCAACCTGCAAAGACTTCAAAACCAGGAGCAAAGCCTAAAAAGGTTAAGCCAATACAACTCCCTTATACCTTGAGGTATAATCATCGGGGTCTTGCCATCATTGCAAGTAAAGTGGATTCTGATTGGGCATACATAACTGATACCAACCTGGGTCTATTCCATTGCAAAGAATTGTACTCTAAAACATTTGTTGAAGAGGTAATAGGGAGGACCTAAAGAATAATTGAATCTGGCTTGGATCATATCACTATATTTCCTCTGTCAATCCAATATCCTAAATTAATAATGACAACAGCTAGAGCCTATAATCCTGCTACTAGACAGTGTGTGGATTCACAGGGCAATGTCATCATTGATTTAACTCCTCAAATATTTCAATTCATGTTCAATGTGCCCAATCCAAAGAATCCTAGGTAGCTTAATGAGGCAAAAGCTTTGAAAATATATAGTAATCATAAGGAGGCCAACAAAACTCATTTGAATAAGAAATGAATGAGAACTAAGAAAAAGTCTCTAGTTAAGCTTCCAGATTAGCATAAAAGGACAGAGTTCTACAAGGAGGTTGGGGACATTATAATGATGCTTTCCAGAGTGTTTGGAAAAAGGGATGCTCTTCACTTTAAAGAATGGATGTTCCCATTCATTCAGACAATCCTAGATGGTAGGCAACAATTTGATTGGCCCATGATTGTGTCTGAAAGCATACACAACCAAATGATTTGAGTGAGAGAAACCAAGAGTTTCTTCATGACCTCTTATGTCATTTATGCACTAACAAGGAGAGGCATTTTTCCAGGTTTAAACAGAGTGGGGATTTTGGGAGAAGCTAATGGACATAACAAGGTGTGGAATCATTATGATCAGATCACCTTGCAGACTTTTGAACTGCATTATAGAAGGGTTAATGATGCACTTTATATGTCATTATTACCCAGCTTATGGGAGATGTAGGATATAGATTGAGCCAGGAGGCCATGTCATTCATCACAAAGTGAGGATATTGGTTTATCCAATACCCCAAGTTTACTTATTTCAGGCTGGATGGATTTGATGGTCACCCTCACCTACTCCCTAGATGCTGCAGAAATAGGATTGTTTTAATGGAATTTGTTTATCAAGCTTTGGGGGTTAATTCTAAATTTGGTATAAAGCATAAGCCTGGTTGTCATAAGTTCCCCATGAAGTTGGGCTTGTACACTGTTAGGAAGCACTTTGATCCAAAGAAGAAGATGAATGCTTTGCTTGCTTCTATTTTTGATAAGCACTTCAATCTATTGGAAGACTTTTAGAGTGATCTTTAGGATGAGTATGACTTAAGGAAAAGGAATTATGAAAGTTTTCCTATCCCACTCATGGTGGAGTATGGGGTCAAGGTGGACATTCCTGAAAAATTATCAAATGATGGGGTGGTTTTAGATTCCCTATATGAGGTACAAAATATAGTGATCCGGTGGATATTTTTAGTGGAAATTGAAGTGTCTCCATTCTCTCCAGAATCTGCACCATCAGAAAGAGCTCGACGTCCTGATTCCAACGCAACTCAAACGGAGCGAAAAGGAGTCCGTTTGTGCAAGTTATGGCCAGTCAAACCTTGGGTCAAACTGGGATCAGAGGGTGTCCACGGAGCAAAAAAATATGTCATCAAAAGTTATCGAAGTTGGCATCATCACAAAGAGCTCGTTGAGACGATTCCGATGGTGTTCGTTTCGTCGAAATCCGACATCGTATGCTCAACTTATCAGTGGTCAAAGTTTCAGGTTGACTTGGTGGACTGAAGGTATAGTGATGACGTCATCATCCGTACAGATGACATCAGCACATGGTATGAAATCTGAAATGAAACCAATCAGGTGGCGACACGTGTCCTTTCCATACAGTCGTACACATAGTCAGCAGGTCTGTAGCTCGGTCAGCAAGTCCAGTCAGCATCCACCTCGGCTGTCCACTCAACAGGCCACATCAGTACCACGTCATCAGCATTGGCCAATCGGATGCGGCCACGTGGCACCCTCTTGGTGTGACACGTCGCCCGTATTCTTCTCTCTCCCGTTTCGAGTTCATTGAGCATTTCAGAAAAAAGGTGTAACGGGCTCGAATCCGTGACCTGTCTCGGATAAGCCAACGGCTCGACCGTTACGCCACCGACGGTTTGTTTACTTTTTTATTGGCAGGGGTTTCTTTTGTCATCGAATTGGTAGGAGTTCAAGGTTAAAACATGGTCGGCGGGTTTGGAACCGCCGACCATCGGGTTGGTAAAAGATTTTGTGGTCGTTGGGCCACCGCATATTCTTTATAATTTTTTGGTACCGGTTTCTTTTAATGTGTGATTTGAAAACCGAATGCCCCTTATTTTAAACAATTCCCTCCTAATTTGAAATTTAAACAAACAATAATCTCCCAAATTTGTAAAGCCCGAGTCAAGAATATAAGGGCTAAAATATTATTAAAGATTATATGGGAGATTAGGTTGTTTTTAGGGGATTTAATAGGGATTTATATGTAAAAATGGAGATAAGGGGAATATTGTAAAATCTTTTGGTTAAGGGCCAAATTGGGTGAAATTTTTGTATTTAAAGGGGTGTGAGGTGAGAGTGGAGATGAAGTTTTTTTTTCAGGTGATACGAAGAGAGGTGCTGGAGATTTTTCAAGTCATTTTTGTACATTGGAGTATTGTTATGCTGCCGAAGTGCTAGAAGAAATGGTCTTGGTGCAATTTTGTAATTGATTTGGAGATTAATCGGATCGGTCTCTCTATTGGAGTGGACCCAGAGACGTAGTCACGTTTGTGGCGAACTCCGTAATCAAACGTTGTTTGCATCTCTTTCTCCATTCTTTTCTCTCATTCTGTTGTTATCACCTTGTCATTTTAATTATTTCCATAAGTTAATTTTGATGTTATTAACTTGGAATAATCATTGTAAAAGCATTGTAAAAGTTAAGCATTTAAATACTGCAATCTAGTCTAGATCCTATACAGTTCATATAGGTACTAAGAACTTGGATCCTGTAGATTAGGGTGCAGAGGAGACAATAGATCTTAAACAGATAGCAAGTCCAGTGTTGGATAGAAGCATCCAATGGGTCATGTTAAGAACCAAGAATCCTGGGGGTCAAACTTCTAAGAAAAGAAAAGGTGCAAGTACCACTCAAGGGTACAAGAGGACAAAAAGAAGAATGCCTCCTAAGGAACACTTAGAATTCTTCCCTCCTGATATAGAGGAATATGAACTCGAAGTTCCAGCTCAAGATCTACCTGAAGCACATGAAGAAGAAGTCCGAACAGGACCTGGGGCCCCAACATCAGTTGTAGGTGAGTCACCTAATCAACCCCCTCCTACAAAGCGGCCAAGTGGAGAAATGCCTAAGGGAACCATTCATAGGGAAGCTGAAACTTTAAAGGGAAAGGGTCTTGAGGTTGAAATCCATAAAGTAGAGACAAAATATGAGGATACTTTGTTGGATAAGGAGACACCGGAGGAGATTTTTCTTGATGAAATTGAGGATGTAGGAATTGAGCATGTTTTGACATAGGAGGACCAATGGGTGTTGTTTGAAGAAGCTAACAAAGCATTTGATGCAAAGGCACAAGTTGAAGCACTGCAGAAACAACAAGAGTCAGATGCCAAAGCACAAGTTGAAGCGTTGGCAAAACAATAGGAAATGGATGCCAAAGCACAAGTTGATGCATTACTCCAACAACAAAAATTAGAGGACAAACAAAAAGCTGATGAGTTGGATGAGCAACAACAAAAAAAGGAGCAAGAGCTCTGAGTAAAGGAGGAAAATGACAAGTTAGAAATGCTACAAAAGATCCATGATATTGAAGAAGAGAAGGCTAGACAAAGAAGAGAAAGGGAAGCCCTTGAGGCTAAATTTAAAATTGTTGAAGAGGCCTATAAGAAAATGGAGGAATAAGAATGATTGCAAAAGGAAAAGGATGCTAAAGAGCTTGCTAAGCAACAACAAAAGGAAAAGGAAGCATGGGACAAACTCAAAGACTTGGAGAGAGAGAGAGATAAATTTCTTGAAGATAAGAGGTTAGAGGAAGAGCGCTTGAAAAAGGAATGAGAAGAAGAGAAGGCTAGACAAAGAAGAGAAAGGGAAGCCCTTGAGGCTAAATTTAAAATTGTTGAAGAGGCCTATAAGAAAAGGGAGGAATAAGAATGATTGCAAAAGGAAAAGGATGCTAAAGAGCTTGGTAAGAAACAACAAAAGGAAAAGGATGCTAAAGAGCTTGGTAAGAAACAACAAAAGGAAAACGAAGCATGGGACAAGCTCAAAGACTTGGAGAGAGAGAGAGATAAATTTCTTGAAGATAAGAGGTTAGAGGAAGAGTGCTTGAAAAAGGAATGAGAAGATAAAAGGCTACAGGAGTAGAAGGATGAGGAAGAGGCCAAGAGGGTTGCACAAGAGAATGCAGAAAAGGAACAACAAAATGTGCAAGAGGTTGATTCTCAACCTAAAGCTACTTTATTGCAGCCGCTATCTTCTACCATTGCTGCCTCTTCCTCTACAATGATGGCTACCACTCCTAGTGCTCCTACATGGTTAAAGCTAGATCTTGAGAAGAAGTAGATAGCTCCCCCACAACCTCTTAATTGGGAAGAAATCATGAAGGAGATAGAAAAGGAAAGGCCTAAGAAAAAGGCCAGGGTTCTTCATTCCACAAGGTTCACAGAGGCAAGAGATATCATTGTTGAATGTGCAATTCCGATGGTGGACAAGGATAGGAAAGATATGCAAGTGATTGATTATCAATTGGGCACAGTCAACTTAGGGAGGCCTACAAGGAATCAACAAGTGAATCTCATTGATGTTGTAGCTTCCTCCACAAAGTCTAGGATGATCAAACATAAACAAAGAAAGGATGAGCTTAAGGCTGAATTGGATCAATTGCATAGTTTCTTAAGAGATGTTTCCACTCCTAGGTCCCAACAAGTTGCTGCCTTAGAAACTCTAGTATTAATCAACAAAAGAGAAGTTGATGATTTAGTACAAATGAGGAGTAAGTATGGGATGTTGGATAGATGGATTGACAAGCTTAATTAGGAAGTGGGTGAAGTGCTGGTAAACAATTTTGAAATCCATAAAACAACACTTGAGTTGATAGAGGAAATGGGTCATCATACTAAAACTCTAGGAGAACACGAGGAAGAATATAGGGGGTATGTTTAGAAGTTGAAAGATATCAGTAAGTTGCCAAAATGAACTCTTCTAGAGCAATCAATCCTCGAAGAAGATAATGTAGATTTATTGGAAAAAGCCTCAAGCATAATCTAGTTTAGGTCTAATTTCATATATAAACATAGGAATGAAATTCAAGATGCTAGTAAAGACTTGAATGAGAAGCTTGATGAACTAGAAGTTGTGGTAGCAATCTTTAGCAATCTTTGTCAATGTAGACATACCAATTAAAGAAGGCATGCCTTTGGATCAATTGAAGGAGAAATGGAACAATAGATTTCAGGAGGTCATGAAGAAAGAAGATGATGGAGAAGAATTTTTGTTGGATAGACTGATGGATATTAAACAAGAGGTGAAAGCTACTAGGAGGGAGTTGACTAAGTTGAAAGATATGTAGGGATTTGCCTCAACAAAGTTGAAAAGAATCAAATTTGAAGACAACTAGGTCAATGGGCCTAATGTGGACATCCTTCAACAAGTGTTCTCCAGCTATTATGAATATCTTCTTGAGCAAACAACGCAAGATTAAGTTGGTAGAAAAATATTCTATTTTCGGCACATGACTTCCCCTTTTCTCTCCTACTTCAGAGGGCAATCAACCTTTGAACTGAAGGTTTTCATTAGCCAGTCCTGTCTGTTTTTGGGCATCATATTTTGCACAACAAGGCAATCAACTTTTGAACTGAAGATCAGCCAGTCTAGTTTCTTGATGCAGTTCCGGTTCCTTGATTAGTGGATCTCAATTTTTGATTGAGAGGGATTTATGTGTAGCATGTCTATATATACTTTTGAGCTCCATGTTGTAAAGTTTGGCTGATTGAAGTAGAATTAGCCACTTGATGATAGAAAATAATATTTTTATAGCTTTGAGCAAAGATAATTTTTAAGTTCATGTTGAATTTAGATACACTTTTTATATAGTTTTATGTTGGAATTGAACTTCTTGGATAAGGTTAATGAACCATAATCAGTCTGTATGCCAGTGAGTTTGTTGTGCATAAATGTTTCTTATTTTATGTAAATCAATAGGGGAAACCAGATTTTAAAGATTATTTCATTAAATTGTCTATTGATGGAATTTTTATATGTCTGTTGATCTATATTATTGGCAACGAATGAGGAGTTTTTTTTGAATCTTGTGGTATTTTGATGAATGGTTGTGATGATTAAATTAAGCACTGTGAATGTATGCAATGGTATGGGTTGTTCTATGAATTGCATCATGTTATGGTTTTGATCTGTTAATAAACACTCGTTGTTAAGAATATATGTTTGGATGTTAAAGAATTTTGTTCATGTTTTACTAATTTATGCCTTGATCTATCCTTTTTCTATTTATTTAAACCCCCCCATTAAACATAGATTGATGAATCCAATATAGTTTGTATTCCTTATCACCAACAAAGGCCCCTTGAATATTATAGTTGCATTGGCCAATTGAGTGACATTAGACAGTTGAGAACCAACTACCAGGACCTTGGAAGTTAGACTACTATATGTTGTCTTTCTTTTTCAAGAGAGATAGAATATAAATATTCTATTTTAAGTTGTTTGTGTCATTTTTACCTTCAACAAGTCTCAATTTCAAGTCACAAAAGACAACAAGAAAACACACACTACAGAGTATAACATCTAGGACAACCTAATGGGCTCACAAGAACCAGAGTACCTATTAATAGAACCTTGTGCTTTGATACCAAGGTGTAATGCCCTGCCATGGAACCTAGAGAACAAAACATAATGTAATAAAATAATAGAATATATTTTTTTTAACATACAATTACAACATATGAACGAAGTAAGAATATACACACACATTCTCAGGGTTCCAAAACAACGCTACTAAAACAAACACTAGAAGAATAACACATCACCAAAACCATATACATGAAACATAAGAATATATCATATCGCCGATGAATAATCATAAAGAGGTTTAATTACATGCTCAAGATACAACATGCAAGATTGTGAGAAATATTGATACATCAAAACCATAATACAATAAGGTCTCATATAGTAATCATGTGTGAATACATAATGAATGACGATTAAGTACAACAGTCGATCTCATTCATGAGCATGCTCAATGTCTAACTCTGTGAACAAAGTGAAACCAAAAACCTCTCAAGAATAATCTCGTCTCGAGCTGCATCACCTACAAGAGGACCCAATGGAGGATAGAACATGTTCCTCCCAACCATGTGGTACTTGAAAGTCTACCCCCCATGCTAGGAGATAGTATTAGGTCCACAACTCATACAAACATAAAAGAAGATAAAACATAACATCACATGGCTAACATTCACATTACAACATGATAGTATCTAAACCACATGACCACTAACAAACTCCAAGAGGAAAAAACATATCCACAAGTGACTCTACACAAGAGACCATGACCATGTACAAGGATAAGAGTGTCATCATATAGTTGTTCTAGGTTACCCTAGTGAATCTTCCTAGATTACCGACCCTCGTACTAAGTTACCCCAGCAATCTCTACCGATTCCTGGCTCCTAAATAAAATTATGTGGAATCAAAACACTTTTTGAGAGGACAAAGTGAATGACCAAGCCATTCTAGGCCATCTCAACCTACCCTTAATATAAACAAGCATTAAGGTATGAGGCGAGGCAAAACAATTATCTGAGTTATTAAGTGACTACTACCCAACCCCTAATACATTAAGTTTATGGTTTTCACTAGATTATCTACTTTCAATAGGTTACCTTGGTAACCTCTCAGGGTTCCAACCCTTAACAAAAACCACTTCTGCTATATACAAAACATACTTACTGAAAACAACATAGGATAGTCAACATGCACGTAAACAAAAAAAAACATAGATATGCACATCCAAAATACGACGTAGATCTCGTAACATCCAATACCATCATGTGATAACATAAGTACGGTGCATGGCTAAATCCTAATCAACTCCATGTAAAAGATAACAATGTACAAGCATCTTATGCTTAATAATACAAGTTACAATATCCAACCTCTCGAAGGTTCAAAAACACATTAACACCAAAAATACTCTCCAAAACCATAACCAATCACAAATTCAAACTCCATAAAAAGAACATGGAAGCAAAGTGGGTTTACTTGAAATTCATTTCATGTTTACTAAACAAAATAATCATCAAAGTCATAGGTAATTCCTTGCAATATACACATCCTTCCTTTTATCTCCTAATAATTAATCAAGTTTCCTCAAAACAACATTTCTTTATACACACATCTTAAAATAAATACAAAGAATGTATAGTTACTTTGATAAACAACAACAACACACCCATGATTATCCATATACATACATACATACATATGTATAACCACATGTATATATATACACATGGAATTATTTGTATATATTTTTTTAATATAAAATTTAATTAATGAATCTAAAAGAACTTATGTCATAATCACTTTTATATATTTAACACAATTGTTAAATGCATACATAACAATATATATACAAAAGAATAAACAATTGTAAGAACCAATACACACATACAAATATATATATATAAACGTAATTATATTTTAACTTATCTAAGTGAATATTGTGCAAAGATAATAACAGTGAGATGAAGGACCGCACAAGTTTCATATTCACAACTTCTTCATGCAACATACACCCACCGATTAATCAAGCTGAAGATTCATATACTCTAATAAAAGTATCGAATCTATTGAAATTGCAAATAAGTAATATACCCTTCGTTATCTCGCATATTGTGTGGTTCTCAAAGATTAAGGGACCTTAACAAACAAAAAGAAGGCAAATACATTCACTGGTCTAAACTTAGATTAATACAAGAAAGAAAAAACAACAACCAGAGGCGGCGGTGCAACTTCAGATTCTGCCAATTGGGAAGAAGGGCACCACAATGCTAAAGATGAGATAGCTTTCAGATGGTTAAAGTATTCAGCTATTAATTTGGCTCTACAGGGAGAAAAAGGGTGACAAAAACAAGTCAAGGAAAACTACGGTCAACTTCATTAAAGTCATCATGCAAGCACCAAACCAGATCGACTAAAAAAAGGGTCATCAAATCAAAGTAAAAATGACAAAATATACAAAATATAAGCCATTGTATGAGCTGTGATCCCAATAGGTTCCTGGCTAAATACCTCAAAGAATGCTTAGAATAATCTAGAATTATTCTTACCATCAAGAATAGTCCAGCTTGATACGATGAGAGCAACTCAAAATGGCTACAGGAGAAATAGGGAGAATGCCATTGAACCGAACAAAATATATTTTGCAATAAAATAAAAGCGGTTCAAACAGACAAGACACTGAATAAAGCATGACATTGAATTTTCACAGGGAATAGCCGGAAAAACTATAGACCCCACCAAGTTTCAGCTCTCAGTGATAATTGGTAGGATAAGAGGATACGATTGATGAGAATGACAACAGATAAAAATTCCAAACAAGAAATATGTTTCCACACAACAATATGTATCAAATATAAATAATTACTCTTGCTTCCAGCAAGCGATGCACACAACTATTAAATGCATTGATCTATGCAACAACATCAGGTTGATAGACAATTTTTACGAGAGAAAAAAAGAATTTAATATCAACTACAAGCAGATCTAAGAAGAAAATATATTTCATTTCATTGCTATTCGCCAGGGGCCATAAAGGCATAAAGTGATATGATTTAAAGAACAAAGAACTCATGTAGATTCAGACAATACATAATTTTTTTGACGAATAGTTACATTCATTTACAGAGCTTTCACAAGTTTTTCTTTCTCTATCAAATTTCTCTTTGATTTAATGATCTAGTCATTAACGTTTTCGTTTTCTATTGTTTGTGCAGGTTATACAACATTCAGGTTCAACATGAAGTAAACCAAATCCATTGACATCATTTAAAAGTTTTGAATTAAAAAACAAAACAAAAATACAGAATAAAAACCTGGTGTACTTCCTTGAATTCTGACGAAGGGTGAAGCCAAACGTAGAATATCAGACATGGTATCCTTTCCAACATGAGCCAAGCCTCATAATTCTCAATCTTCAATATTTTCCAACCAAACACCCAAAAAAACAATTTTTTTTTTTTTTTTTTCAAAGACTGCCGTGAATCAAACTTTTCAAAGAAAACCAATTTACATTTAATTAACATTCTATTTTAATAATTTTAATTAATTAAATCTTTTAAACATTCAATCAAACCTTTAGAGAACAATAATTATCATTAATTATAAAGTAATCTAAACATAATCATTTTAATCTAACATAACAATTAAATCACAATAGAATCAAATACTTATAAATCAAATCATTTAACTAATTAAAACAATTCAATTTCCAACATGACGAAACTACAAATGACATGATGGAATAGACGACAAACATAAACAGGTAACAAACAGGTACTCGTTCTATCAAGAACAATGGCTTAAGACAGAGGACCTTGACACTATCTCTGACCAACATATTTTCATTGGGTCTTGGAACGCTTAGACCTGATGAAGCAGGTGGAGTCGATGCCTATACTTGCAAACTGCAATAAAATAACACTATCAAACATATCAACATATATCAACAATCACACCGTGAAGAAGAGTCGTAGCATAGCAGGGTACTCACGAGTGAGTAATGCTACATTGTCTCCTTCACCAAGACTAGCATGCATCATTATATCATAAACATCAATTACACTATAATAACCTCATTAAAACTCAGAAATGACATAAACCATAACACTCACGTGTCTATCATAACGTCATCACACGAACATAACTAGATGATCAAGATGTCAAATGTATCATCAACAGAGTATAACAACTAACATAACATCACGTTATAACTGAAATAATGTAATATAGTATTCAAAGCAACTAAACCACTAACAAACGGTCATAAACAAACTGAAACAAATAGTATCAACTACAGGGACACTACAAAGATGGTGACACATTCATTGCAGCTTTGGAAACTTGCACATGTAATGATGCATGGTTAATTGACTCAAGTGCATCTTTCCATATGACCTTTAATAGAGATTGGTATTCTGAATATGAAGAATTTGATGGAGGTAAGATTTACTTTGGTGATGATTCTCATTTAGACATTGTTGGCCATGGTAAAGTTAAAATCAGATTTCCTTATGGTTGAATCAAAATGATTAATGGTGTGTTGCATATCCCTGGATTAGCATGAAATTTTTTATCTATAAGAAAACTAATAGATGTGGGTGTGTAGGTAGTATTTTTTGATGCAGGATGCAAGATGGTCAAAGGTGCTATGGTGATTGCTATAGGTGTCAGATATGGCACATTGTATAAGCTTGATGCATGCACTGTTGAGTGCAATAGTACTTCTATGAAAAGAAAGTCCGTGGAAGAAGTGAGGGTTTCACCTTTAGTAGATGGTCATGGCTTTTGGGTACCCAAGGATTCTCTTTCTTCTGAGACAAAGTTACCTACAAAGAAAACTATGTTATGACACCAGAGACTTGGCCACATTGGAGAAAAGGGTCTAAGGACCTTGAAAAATAAAAACCTTATTGAAGGTCTGTCTGATTGTAATCTTGAATTTGATTTATGTGAGCATTGCATTTATGGAAAACAAAATTGCATTCAGTTTTACTCGAGTTCTCATAAATCTTGTGGTGTATTGGATATTATTCATTCTGATGTGTTTGGTCCTGTAGATGTTCCTTCAATTGGTAAATCCACATATTATGTTTCATTTATTGATGATTATAGTGGAAGGACATGGGTATATTCCCTAAAGAGTAAATATGAAGTTTTCAGTCGATTTAAAGAATTTAAAGAAATGGTTGAGTTGCAGACTAGAAAGAAGATAAAATGTTTGAGGACTGATAATGGAGGTGAATTTTTCTCTAATTATTTTGATAAATTTTGTATAGATTGTGGTATTCATAGATAGAAGACAACTCTGTATTCTCCACAATAGAATGGAGTTGCACAAAGAATGAACATGACACTGACGGGGAAGGCTAGGAGGATGTTGAGTGGTTCAAGTCTAGAATAAAGGTTTTGGGATGAAGTTGCTGCCACTGCCTGTTACTTATTAATAGGTCTCCTACATTAGCTCTTGTCTATAAGATGCCTATCGAGGCATGGTTGGATTGCAAGCCTTCATTGAGACATCTCAGAGTGCACATGTGCCAAAGACGAAGCGAACAAAGTTTGAGAACAAGGCTATGACATGTATCTTTATCGGATATAGTTATGGTGTGAAAGGATACAAGCTTTGGGATCCTATTGCACAAAAGGTAATACATAGTAGAAGTGTGATTTTTAGAGAAACTAAGCCTTCTTTTGTTACATTGCAGCCAAAACAAAGTAAATAGGAAGATGTGATTCAATTTCCTCCTACACCTAAGAAAGTCGAATCAAGGCCCAATGATAGACAAGAAGTTGAGGAGAGATCATCTAGCTCTGGATCTTCAAAAGAGGAGGACAAACTTCCAAATCAACTTGTTCATAGGTCTACAAGGAATAGAAAAATACCTAAAAGGTATTCACCTGATGATTGGAGATGTATTTTTTCTTTGAATACTAACATGGATGAACCCAAATCTATAGAAGAGGCACTAATTATAAATGATGCAGAATCCTAGAAGATTTCTATGGATGAAGAAATGACATTTTTGAAAAATAACAATACATGGGATCTTGTACCATTGCCTGAAGGAAGAAAACCTATTGGTTGTAAATGGTTGTTCAAGAAAATATTGGTTCAGATGGAAGTATTGAGAAATACAAAGCAAGGTTGGTTGTGAAAGGTTACTCTCAAGTTGAGGGTGTTGATTATGGTGAGATATTTTCTCCTATTGCAAAAATGACATCCATTAGATTTTTTCTTTCTATTGTTGCTGCTTTTGATTTATAGGTTGAGAAAATGGATGTGAAAATTGCTTTCCTTCATGGTGATTTGGAGGAGGATATTTATATGACACAACCAGAGCACTATGTGGTGAAAGTTACAAGTAAATCGGTTTGCAAATTGAAAAAATCTTTGTATGGTTTAAAACAGAGTCCTAGGATGTGGTACCAAAAATTTGATACATATTTGTTGAGTTTGGAATTTGAGCATTCTAAATCAGATCATTGTGTTTATTATAAAACTAATGGTGATCATTTCCTATTTATTGCATTATATGTTGATGATATGTTATTTATTGACAAAGGAAAATGTATGATTTCAGAACTGAAATCTCAACTTGTTGCTAAATTTGAAATGAAAGATCTTGGTGCAGCTAAACACATTCTTGGGATATAAATTAAAAGAGATAGAGTGAACAAAAAGCTATGGCTTGGCCAAAGTAAGTATGTGAATTCAATCAAACAGATATGCAGGATTGTAGACCATTGTGTGTTCCTGTTTCAGTTGGAACAAAGTTATCTATTTCAAATTGTCCGAAATCTCCATTAGAGATGGAATTCATGAGCAGAGTGCCTTACCAAAGTGCAGTTGGAAGTTTGATGTATGCTATGGTTTTTACTAGACCAAAAATTTTCCAAGCACTGGGAGTTCTTTCTAGATATATGTCTAATCCTGGTAGAGTTCATTGGGATGCAGTTAAAAGAGTATTTAGATATTTGTGGGGTACCTTATATTATTCTTTATGTTATCATAATAATATGATTGGAGATGAGATTTCCCTTGATATTCATGGTTATGTGGATTCAGACTAGACAAGTGATGTTGATAGAAAAAATCCTCCAGTGCTTATGTGTTTACTTTATTTGGTGGTGCAATTAGCTAGATGAGTAAGCAATAGGCTGTGGTTGCTTTATGCACTACTAAATCAAAGTATTTGGGTTAAGAGACTGTGTTCAAATATTGGTATAAAACAAGGTGCAATGACAATTTATTGTGACAGTCAGAGTGTGATATGTCTAGCCAAGAACCCAACATTTCATGCTAAGACCAAGGACATTTATGTACAATATCATTTTTTTAGAGATACGATTGAAGATGGAAAGGTGAAGTTGGTTAAGGTAGAGACTTTGATGAATTTTGTTGATTCTTTAACTAAGCCTGTGAGCAAAAAGAAGTTCAGATGGTGTTCATAGACTATGGGCCTTTCAGTCCCTAGCAATTAAAAAGATGATGTTTGTACCCTCACATTGCTCTTGAAAGGTGTTCGACAAGTGGGAGATTTTCTGGGAAAATATGTCTCAACCTTGCAATTATATGTGGTCTATTGTTGATAGGATGTATATATTTATATATATGTTTCCTAGTTACACCGATACGTGTATACAATGGCAGCACAAAGCGAAATGTGAGCACATTAACTTTTTCAAGAAACTTTTAGAATGGTTGTCATACATTAAATAAAGGATATATTATAAAACTAGACTGTATGTTATTAGGTTAAATTAGATCTAATGACAAATATTTTGTTGGCCTTTCTTTTCCCTAGAATGCAACTCTATTTTATGAGGAAATATTATAACTGCAGTAGAGATTGTGATGATTTTTAAGATTCTAATAGTGGTCATGTTGTCTCTTGATCTTTGAGTGGTGATACTCTTGTGAGAAGCTTTCTCTCCAAGTATATTGCAATCTTTATAATTTACTGAATATATTGGGTGACTTTTGGAGTGTGTGGTTTTTCTCCTGAAAAGGTTTTCCCCACGTAAAATCATTGTGTGGTGGTATGCATGATATTTATGTTTATTTCTATTTAAGTTTCTATAACTATTAAAGATATGTAGAAGTTTTGCATTATTCTCCTCTCAAGATTAGTGTAGGAAGTTTTTCCGCTACCTTGGCTTCCTTACAAGATTAAAAATAGTAAACTAACTCCAAAATGTAATCTACAAAGTGCATCTAAAAGATTAAGCTCAATTCTGATGGAACCAAAAATCAAAATGCAGATCTAAGAAAGGGAAAATGATGTGTACCAATCACCAAAAGTACTCTTTTAAAGCTAACTGAGGACTCATTTTCCCTTTGGCGAATGGGTCCTAGCTAGAGCTCTGTAAACATCGTTTCTGGGTTCTCTTCTCTCATGTCTACACTCTCAGATCCTCGATTTTCACATTTAGACCTGGTCAAAAATAAATATTGTAGGTGAGTTTATGTGAAATTGCAACAATGATGACAACAAATGCAACTTTGACAACTTTGAAATTTTTCTCTTCAAGATATCTTCCACCTAAAATCTGCAAACACAAATCAAGAGGGGAAAATGTTTTGTTGTTGGTGAATGGGGGTTTACCTTGGTCAAACCCCAATTTTGTAATTAAACCTTGTAGTGAAACAATGAAACATGAAGGAATGATGAATGAACAAAGAAATGTCACAACTCACCAAACGTTTGGATACACCTTGGAATGTATATCTGTAACTATCATGAAATGGCTTCAATGGATGTGGATATTGATCTTGAAACTTGATTTGCAATAATGCCTCTAATGCTTGAATGGATCTTAAACACTACATCAACATATTAGCGCCAATAACATGCATGATGCAAGAAGACTTTGACATGACAATAGGATCTTGATTGTTGTAATAATTCTTCAATAAATCTTCCCTTGAATGCTTGAAAATGCTCTTGAAATATCACTTTAGCTCTTGCAATTGAACACTTGAAAACTTAGATCAAACTTGTTAGGTGAAACATACTGAAATAACCTTATATTTATAGGTATATTAAAATTAATTCTCGAAATTCAAATAACACAAGCCAACATGTGAATATGAATTTTAAATCATTAAAATACTGCCAAAAACATAATTTAAATTAGGGTCCTAGGTCTAAGTGAGGACCCATTCACCCATGGGAAAATGGGTCCTAGGTCACTTACCTAGGACACACATTGCTCAATGACAAATGTTATGTTATGACATTAATCAATGTTAGATTTTCCTCTTTAGAAACTGTAATTAATTAGGCTTGGCTTTGAATTAAAGGGGCTAATTAAGGAAAATTAACCTTAATTAATTAATAAATCCCTGGACAAGTTTGAAAGTGTAAAGGTAGACCTTACAACACCACAAATAAGGCACAATTAAGTCCATTTTATTTAATAAGACCCTAAGCTTAATGTGAATATGTAAAATACATATTAAAACACTAAATTAAGGCATAATTTAGTTCATTTATTTAATATTAATTTCCAAATTAAGTGTGAAAAGGGATAATTTTTCCTACACTACAAATGGTAATATTTGAAGGACTTAAACATGCTTATATAAAGTGTTCTTATGTGTAGTCATCAAAGTAATGCCAAACATCTAAATATTTTGTTCTCAAAATATACAATCTATTAACATACAATATCAATATTAAATGTCCTTTCAAAAAAATATAATGGGTTAGACCTCTTCAAACACCTAACTATTTTATTCTAAAAACATACCAATCTATTAACATGCAATATGAACATTAAATGACCTTTCAAAAATGTATGATGGATTAGATCTCTTCAAAACATTAAATGATTGTTCAAAAATATTCTAATTAGTTAAACCTTTCAGAAATAAAATTATCCAAGAATACCCAATATTATTGAGTTAATTCTTTTATGAACATTAAATGAGATTTCAAAAAAATTCTAATAGATTAGACCTCTTATGAACAAAATTACCCAAACACATCCAATTTAATTTATTCATATATTTTAAAATCCAAATTCTCATTTATACAGACAATGAGACAATTATTAGTTCCTCCTAGCTTTTCATTTTATTTAAGGCAATCGAAAAACTAACCTTTATTTAGAAAGTGATATCCAATTTAATTATGAGACACTTGATTTGGGATACATAACATTCTTGTCTAGGTACCCATGAAAGAGTTGGATTCTAGAAATTACAACCTCATTCCCAAGGAACTATGGGGGGATAGAGATCCAATTGGTGGAGTTTGGTAATTAGGTAGAAACAAGAAATTGTTAATTTCACAAAGCACAAAGTTGATGACTTAAAGTAGCAATGTCTTCCTTGACTCTATCTATAACAAATAGTACAATGACAACATTTGGTGGGGCCTTTGATTCCCAAAGTAATTTTTTATATTTTTAAAAAATAGAAATAAAATAAATAAAAATATAAATCAAATAATTCTATTATAAACTAATTTAAGATTATTAAAAAAAACTAGGTAAATTTATTTAAGCTATCTATATTAATTTAAACATAGTTATAACAGCTTTAAAATCAAAGAGTTGTAAGAAAATATCTCTAGATTGTTGTTATGATTTGAGATTATGATTTTTTTTAAATCATAATAAGTAGTGCATAGTTAGACCATTAAATTTGAGTTCATGCATGTGTCTTAAATTTAGAGCCAACTAGACACACAACTATATAAATGATTTTATAAATTATGTTTAAAGCTCTTGACCTTCTCTAAGTGTGTGCTCAATGATGATATTTTTGAATTCAATTCACAAAATCCATTTTTTCTCATATTGCCATGCAACCTCTAACATGATTGAAGACTTCAATTTAAAAATATTATTTTCTCTTAACATAGGCATGCAATCATATAGGAAAAATTCATAGTTTGAAATTGTTGACATTGGTAGACATGTAACTATTAGTATGCATTCATATGCATTGACCTTTGAATTCTCAATACTTTATATAATACATTCCTTACAATGTAAATCCATCAATTTGATCTCTAAATCTATGTCTCTTTCTTAGGTGGATACATATATGAGACTTCAAAATTTGAACTCAACTTTATTAATTGTTAGTCAACATATTCATAAAAGAGATTGTAGAATTTGTTTTAGAATGTTTATTTTTCTTCGTATAGACACATTCCTAAGAATATGATTGTAGATTTTGGTTTTGAAATATTTTGATTTATATAATAATATGTGCTCATGAAAACATAAGTCTATTCGGTATAAAATCAAATTATTCACTTATACAATGTTGTTGCTAGAAATTTTTTGTTTTCTTTCATTCTAGTGCACTTTAATCCTTAACAAAACTTGAAAATTTGTCTTATAGTTAAGCATTCTTTTATGTGCCACCCTTAACTTTATCTTGTGGATGCTTCATAAAGATGGACTATAGAATTGAAATTGAATTTGGTCTCCTCATTATACCAACATGTTCTATGGCACATCATGCAATATTTGAAAATAGTCATATATCTTTGTTGAGTTGAGAAAGATGAAATTTATGTATATGTCAGGGACATGATTGTCCTAGAAAAATAAATATGAAAGTGGCATAAGGACAAGTTCATGTCACAACATAAAATCACAACCAATAAAGAGGGTTGCATGTTATGATGTTAAACCCATACAATTCAAAGGAAAGGTGTATGCGAACATATATCCAAATCCAACACAATTAATTACTAGAAATAGGATAAACAAATATAAGCTTATTATCAACCATTTATATTTATATCTATTCACCATTTAATATTAATTTTAAGTGTTGTGACCAGTTTTCAAGAGTCTTATGAGTGCAATAATTTAAGATATTTTCAATAATTTATAATAAGAACACAATTTTGAAAAATAATTGAAACTAACACAAGGATTGTCTTTAATATCTCTATTATTTAGATGTATATATTCATTTGAGAAGGGGCCTAAAACTTGTAAAAAGAAAAATTGATATTAAACAAATTATGAAAATACTGTACATAAGAAATTGTGATTACAAATTTGGCACTAACACAACACAAAAATATAATAGTGTATGCATTCCTTTTTTACCAAACCGCTTTTCAATTGTGCATTATTTTTATGGTACCATGATAGAGAAATGTGTTTCTATTAAAGGAAATACATACAATAATTTAAAATATAGCTTGTAATTGTAATTGATGCCACATCATTAGCACCAATTCTTCATGCAACTTTTTTCATATATATCATGTACTCTTATTGTCGTCTAATTTCCATCTTTTTATTTTACCTTAATATCTATAATAAATATATGTAGTTATCAAAAAAAATTATTTACTTCAATCCAAAACAAAATATGAATATAGCTCATACTATATTGTTTTGATTTAAAATAGATTGCAATTTGATTAATTCTAAATCTATGAGTATGCTCCTTGTATAAACAAAATATGCCAAACTCCTAACTATAGTGTGTAATAGAAGTATGAGGGAACATAGATTAAAAAAATGATGAGTATAGACTATGTATAAAACAACAATGAAATTAGCAATAAATAAACAATGAAATAGTATAAAAAAATATTAATCCTAAGACTAACCTTTCTTATTTTTGTAATAATTTGAGATTAAGAATGATTATTTCTAAAATAAGGTCTAACCCAAAACACTTCTACAATGAAATTTGTTACTAGATTAACCCAAAAACACCCAAGGACAATAAAATTTGTAAAATTTATAATGTGCTAAGACTTGAAGATGAACATCATTGCCTTCTAACTATCTATATAACAATGTGAGAATCAAATTCATTCTCTTTACAACTCAAATAATTTCCAATATCTTTTCAAAAAAAGTGTTAACTTCAATTTTTTATATACAAATTAATTTTGAAATTAAAAAAACACATTATTGAAAATTATTATGAACATATATGTCATTATATTATTACATGTAGATATTATTATATTGACTATGTATTCTATCCTTCTTTTGGGGCATTGTCAACATTGTTAGGCCACATAGTGGGAACCAACATATATTTATGAAAAAATAAGCATTACAAGTAGAGGGTGTTGGATGTTGCGGTTGTGTTGCTAATATGTGGTTGTCATTGATGTCAAAACTATTAGCATTAATGGATTGAAGGTTGTATATGTCGAGGATATTGAGAAAATTGTAATAAATATATTACAGGCAGTCTGTGAAGCTAAGTAGGTTTGAGTGATGGAAAATTTTATACGTTGATGATTAGAAGGCACACATTAGAGGGTTTGTTGCTGAGCCTATCTAGTATGTTGTCCAAAAGTTTCAGTGGTGCGCATCAAGATTGAAGAAAGTTATGAAGTTTTGTGTTCCTACAGTTATTTTGTTACTTTAGCAGGTGTTTATGGAAGAAGAGAATGCAATTCTGGTAAATTGAGTTATTGTGTATGCTACTATGATGTTCAGTGATGTTTCTAGATCCTGCTCTATCATTGTGGTACATCCACGTTGATCAGTGTGTTCGTGATCAAATATTTTTCTTTGTGTGCTCAAAGTTTTTATGTTCTTGGTCAACATGATGGTGGTGGCATGTTGCAGATCCTTATGGATTAATATTTTATTGTTTGGTTTGTTCGAGGATGTTGATTTAGGTCTTCATTACTATGTGACTAACTTAGGTTGGTGTGTATTGATATTTGTTCATGAATTGGGCCGACAGTTGTAATTTATTCTTTATTTGTGGTCGATAGAGTTGTTGATGTAAATTAATGTAGCAGATATATAAGATCGATTGTTTCTTCATTTTGAAGAGTGAAAGTGTGTGAGTGTGTGTTGTGTATGTGAAATGTGTGAACATAGATCAAATCATTTGATTTCAAAGCAGAGTGTGAAGAAGATTGAGCGAAGTGCCAAAAATTGTTTTTGTGCCTAACCAGAACTGTCATCAAGCTTTTGTAGAAGCTAATTTCTTAGTTCAACCTCATTAGATGGATTTAATCTGATTGTTTTATGTAAGGTAGTGAGTCTTCCCTTTGATTAGTGAGCTCTAGGTAGTGTGCCTAAATTCATGTGCATTCCCTATTCATTTCTTTCATTATACTTCTAATAAGGTATAATCTTGTGGACTAACATCCACCGTGATTTTTCCCCTAACAGGGTTTCCACGTATAAAATCTTGGTGTTCATGTGTCTCTAATGTGTTGTTGATTTATGCTTTCACTATTAATTATCAAATATGATATTAAAGGTTGATTAAGGTTGAATAATTTTAAATTTTGTAACAACTGATTCACCCTCCCCCTCTCAGTTGTCTATCCTTGTTTTTCCAACAATTGGTATCAGAGTTGGTTCACTCTGAAGAAGTTTAATAGCTCGAGGTGATCCGAGATGGCATCATACAAGAAGGATAGTCCTAGATTTGATGGTAAAAACTAATCCCTATGGAAAGTCAAAATGGAGTGTCATTTGAAGTGCATTGGTGAGCCTTTTTGGAAGATTAGAAAGAATGCATATACTATTCCTCAGAATGGTCCCTCTACTGCTAATGAGATCAAAGAAGTAGAAACTAATACTAGGGCTATAGAAGCATTGCTAAGTGCTTTGACAAATTCAGAGATGACAAATGTGATAGGTCTGAAAACTGCACATGAGATCTGGAAAAAGTTGGAAACGCTGTATGAAGGAGATGCACTAGTGAAAGTTTCTACGCTACAAAGTCTGAAAGGCAAGTGGGAGAACATGAAGATGAGTGAAGATGAAAACATTTTTTATTTCATGCAAAAGGTAAATGAACTAGTGATGGGCATTAGATGTGTTGGTGGAATCTTGGAAGAAGATGAGATTGTGGCTAAAATACTTAGATGTTTGCCTACTTCTTACAAAACAAAAGCTCATGCTATTGAAAAGCTCAGGATAGTAACAAATGTAACAAGAGACATGTTGATTAGAAAAATTGTTGCCTTTGAGTTGAGTGAATTTGGTGAATCAACTCATAAGACAGAGTCTGCATTCAAAGCTACTGTATTCGAAAAAAGCTAATAAAGATATGATCTGGGAGAGAGCTCCAGGAAGACATTCAAGTATGAAGATGAAATGAAATTGATTGAAGATGAAGAAATAGAGCTAGAAGAACTAGAAGCACTGATTGTGAAAGGAGAAGCCAGAGGACAAGGTAAGTACAAACGAAAGTTGCCTATTAAATGTTTCTCTTGCAGTAAGATAGGTCATTTTGCATCAAGGTGTTCTGAAAGGGTTCTAAGTACAAACTTGATAAGTCTAGATTTCAAAATAAATGTTATTATGCTAAAGAAGGAGTTATTGATGATGAATCTGATAAAGAAATTGGAAATGAAGATGAATGGGTATTCAATGCTATCAAGGAAAATGGTCAGGTGTCCACTGAAGCAGCTAGTAATCAGAATATTGAGAAAGCTCTTGCAACCAAGATTGATGAGAAGGATGAGTGAGTAATTGACAACGGATGCTCACATCATATGACTGGTGACAAAAGCAAGTTTCTAAGCTTGGAAAAATATGATGGTGGTGTTGTAAGATTTGGAGATAACAATGCTGGTGTGATTTGTGGTAGAGGAACTATTTCTCTTGGTGGTAAATGTAATACTAATGATGTCCTATATGTTGAAGGTTTGAAGCACAATTTATTGAGTGTTGGATAGATGGTTGACAAAGGTTACAATCTTCAATTCAAAGATGGTAAGTGCAAGATACCGGGAAGCTCCGGAAATGTGATTGCTTCAGGTACAAAGACAAGAGGTAATATTTTTCACTAAGTGCTACTAGTGAAATTTTCTTTATTGCTCAAGTTGATGTAAGCTGGTTATGGCATAAAAGGTTGTGTCATGTGAATTTTGATAACATTGTCAAAATAAGCTCCTCACAATCAGTCAGAGATCTACCTAAGTTAGTTCAAAGCCTACCAACACTATATGCAAGGAATGTCAGATGGGAAAGAAAACAAGAATTTCATTTTGGAGCAAACAACATCATTCCAATGGAGTACTAGATTTGGTACATACTGATCTATGTGGCCCATCCAGAATAAGAAGTCTACAAGGAGAAAGGTTTTTTATATTGCTTATTGATGATTATTCTAGAATGGTATTGGTTGCTTTCTTAAGAGAAAAAAATGAGGCATTAGAGAAATTCAAAAGATTCAAAGCTATGGTAGAGAATGAGACAGGTTTGAAGATCAAATGCTTAAGATCAAACAGAGGTGGTGAATTCACTTCTCGATAATTCAATTCATTTTGTGAAAAATATGGAATAAAAAGACAGTTATCTGCTCCCCGGACCCCACAATAGAACGGAGTTGTTGAGAGAAAGAACATAACAATTTTAGATGTTGCCAGAACTATGATGTTGGAAGGTAATGTTCCTCATATCTATTGGAGATAAGCTATAAGCATTGTTGTGTATACTATCAACCGAGTGAATGTCAATGGTAATTCTGGTAAGACCCCTTTTGAGCCATGGTTTAGTTATACGCCTACTGTTAAATATTTCAAAATCTTTGGAAGTAGATGTTATATCAAAAGAGATGAAGAGATAGGAGATTTTGAAGCTATAAGTGATGAAGGAATCTTTCTGGGTTACTCTACTAAGAGCAAAGCCTATCGGTGTTACAATAGAAGATTGAAGAAAATAGTTGAAAGTGCAAATGTCAAAGTTGATGAAGACACTGTCAGATCATCCAAGTATTGTGGATATGATTTAGATGACCAACAAGATAATACTAAGAATGGAAAGAATACACAGACACAGAATCAAGTTCAAATTGTTTTGGTTAATCAAGAAAATCATGAAGGAGAAGACATTGGAAATACAGAAGAAAGAACAAATGAACCCAAAATTCCAAGGTATGTAAAGCGAAGTCATTTTGAAAGTGAGATCATAGGAGACAAGAACAAAGGTGTGCAGACTAGAAGAAGAATTACAAAATAATATTGCCTGATTTCCAGAATTGAGCCTAGTAATGTCAATGAAGCATGTAAGGATGAGTATTGGATGGAAGCAATGAAGGAAGAACTGATGCAGATAGAGAAAAATGATACATGGACTCTTGTTCCCAGACCTTAGGATAAAAATGTGATTGGAACCAAATGGGTCTTTTAGAATAAGTTGAATGAGCAAGGTGAAGTAGTTAGAAACAAAACAAGACTGGTATGTAAATGATACTCATAGATGGAAGGTATTGATTTTGAAGAAACCTTTGCCCCTGTTGCTAGAATTGAAGCTATAAGGTTATTTATGGCTTATTCTACTTTCAAGAATTACAAAGTCTATCAAATGGATGTAAAGTCAACATTCCTGAATGGTGAATTAGAAGAAGAAGTTTATGTTGAGCAATCAGATGGATTTCAACTGACTGATGAAAAAGACATGGTTTTCTGTTTGAAGAAAGCACTATATGGACTCAAACAAGTCCCTAGAGCATGGTATGCTAGATTGGATAAATACTTATTGAAACTTGGATTCAATAAAGGTACTGCTGACAACAATTTGTATTTCAAGCTAGATCAGGATAAAGAATTGATAATTGAAGTCTTTGTTGATGACATTATTTTTGAAGGTGATGATGACCTGTGTATGAAGTTTTCTGATGAAATGAAAAGTGAATTTGTAATGTCAATGATAGGAGAACTAAAATTCATTTTAGGATTTCAAATTACTCAGTTAGATGATGGAATCTTTATTTCTCAGTCCAAATATGTAAGAGAGTTACTGAAAAAGTTTGGCATGGAAGACTCAAAGCCAGTTGATACACCCATGGTAACCGGATGCAAGCTAACACAAAGTGATGATTCTCCTAAGACTAATCAAACAAGATATAGGTCAATGATTGGTGGATTTCTTTATTTGACTTAGACTAGACCAGACATCATGAATTCTTTGTGCATGGTTGCTAGATATCAAGCTAATCCAAAGGAATCACATGTGATTGCAATAAAGAGGATTTTTAGATACTTAAAAGGAACAATTGACTTTGGTCTTTGGTATCCTAAGGATGATGATCTTACTCTGAATGCCTTTATAGATGCAGATTGGGTAGGAGATTTGGATGACAGGAAAAGTACAAGTGGTGGTGGATTCTTCTTGGGGAAGAAGTTGGTGTCTTGGCTAAGTAAAAAGCAGAACTCTATTTACTTATCTACTACTAAGGCAGACTATATTGTTGCTGCAAACAACTGTACTCAAGTGTTGTGGATGAAGCAGATGTTGAGAGATATCAGAGTTGAGTATGATGAGCCTATTGCTATATTTTGTGACAATTCAAGTGCCATAAACATTTCTAAGAATTCAGTGCTACATTCAAAGAAAAAACATATATCTGTCAAGTATCACTTTTTGAGAGACAAGGTGAGTGATAAAGAGGTCAGATTGGAATATGTGCCCACTAAGGAACAAATTGCAGATATCTTTACTAAACCATTGCCTAAGGATAATTTTGAGTATCTCAGAGGCAAGTTAGGGGTGATTTCCCCTCCTAATCTAAACTAAGATGCAAGTTGTTGCATCAATCTGTGCACTTACAGTGAGATTTTGTTTCGGATTGATGTTGTGGTGGTTGCTACTTAGGGGGAGTAGTTAGATGTTTCAGATGATGTGGCTCAAAGCTTGTGTACCTTTTCCATTGATGTCAAAGGGGGAGAATTCTAATGTGAAAAACCTTGTACTATAAGGGGGAGAAGTGTAAGGGGGAGAAGTGTAGAACAAAGGAGGAGATAAGTACTATGTGAAGAGTTAGTTTTGTTGATTGTATTTTTTTTCACATAATGTGTTTCCATCAATGCCAAAGGGGGAGATTTTTGGATGTTGCGGTTGTGTTGCTGGTATGTGGTTGTCATTGGTGTCAACACTATTAGCATTAATGGATTGAAGGTCATATATGTCAAGGATATTGAAAAAATTGTAATGAATATATTGTAGGAAGTTTGTGAAGCTGAGAAGGTCCGAGTGATGGAAAGTTTTGTACGTTGATGGTCAAAAGGAACACATTAATGGGTTTGTTGTTGAGCCTATCTAGTATGTTGTCTAGAAGTTTCAGTGGTGCACATCAAGATTGAAGAAAGTTATGAAGTTTTGTGTTCCTATAGTTATTTTGTTACTTTAGCAGGTGTTTCTGAAAGAAGAGAATGCAATTCTGGTAAATTGAGTTATTGCGTATGCTACTGTGATGTTTAGTGATGTTTCTAGATCATGCTCTATCATTGTGGTACGTCTGCATTGATCAGTGTGTTTGTGATCGCAGATTTTCCTTTGTGTGCTCGAAGTTTTTATGTTCTTGGCCGACATGATGGTGGTAGGATGTTGTGGATCCTTATGGATTAATATTTTATTGTTTGGTGTGTTCGAGGATGTTGATTTAGGTCTTCATTACTATGTGACCGAATTAGGTTGGTGCGCATTGAGATTTGTTTATGAATTGGGCCGACAGTTGTAATTTATTCTTTATTTGTGGCTAACAGAGTTGTTGATGTAAATTCATGTAGCAGATATATAAGAACAATTGTTGCTTCATTTTGAAGAGTGAAAGTGTGTGAGTGTGTGGTGTGTATGTGAAATGTGCGAACAAAGATCAGATCATTTGATTTCAGAGCAAAGTGTGAAGAAGATTGAGCGAAGTGTTTATGTGCCTAACTAGAACTGTCATCAAGCTTTTGTAGAAGTTAATTTCTCAGTTCAACCTCATCAGATGGATTTAATCTGATTATTTTATGTAAGGCAGTGAGCCTTCCCTTTGAGCAATGTGTCTGAATGCATGTGCATTCCCTATTCATTTCTTGCATTATACTTCTAATAGGGTATAATCTTGTGGACTAACATCCACCATGGTTTTTCTCCTAACAGGGTTTCCATGTATAAAATATTGGTGTTCATGTGTCTCTGATGTGTTGTTGATTTATGCTTTCACTGTTAATTATCAGATATGAGATTACAAGTTGATTAAGGTTGAATACGTTTAAATTTTTAACAACATCCTTGGTGTCAGCTAACTCCTAATTTTAAGTATGGTTTTCTAAATCCTCTTCTAAAGAAGATTGTTTCTCTCATATAAGTCTCAATCTTTTTACATGTGAGAACTCCAATCAATTTTGTCAATATAAAAATCACAATTGGGTAAAGAAATACCAGAAAGCCAACCATTTTTCTTTTCCCAATATTTTTTTTTGCCATCTAAAAAAATTCAAAAGTAATAGAATTGTCCTTGAAAGAACATTTTCAAATCCTTCCAACTCATTGTTCTCATCAAAAACTTGATTCTATAAGAGACCAATAGTTTTAAAAGATTCTCTTTCCCAAAATGGTATGGCTTGTTTCTAGGCTTGAAGAACAACATGTATGTTATGATATGCTTAATGAATACAATATTCATAGATGGTCAAAGCAATGCTCAATTTACATAAATTTAGTAACTTCTTATCTTCTAAAACAAGTAAATGACATATAGTTGCAAATACAAATAAATAATGACGGCAAATGAAAGCATGCATTTATGTATAGAATTAGATCTCAAGAATATGAAACTATAAATATTCACATGCTAATGCTACACAATAAGATGATGTAGATATATATAAATAATTTCATTTACTAATTCAATAAGAATATATGTCAAGCTTCTCTTTGTAAGAAAATTATGTAAGATATATAAAGCAACAACCAAAACAACTTTGTATGGTTCATACAAGTAATAGAACTACATTTTAAGAAACACTATAAGTTATTAAAGTGCACATTCTTGTTGGCAGATGGTTAGTGCTCCTCTTGGGATTCATGACATGGTTTAAACGTCTCCTATGGATCCATTAAGTAGCAGTTGTATTGGACATTAACAGGTTGACCTTTTGGTGCAACGACAACCGTGGAGCCAATAATTGGTATTAGAGCCAAAGGTGTTGGGTTTGAATCCCCCCAGGTAACACTGAGGGGGAGATTGTTGGTAGATGGCCAACACTCCCCTCAGGATTCATGACATGGTTTAACCGCCTCCTGTAGATTCGTTAACTTCGACGGTTGTATTGGACATTAACAGGTTGACCTTTTGGTGCAACAACAACCTTGGGGCCAACAATCCTTTCAATTGCATTAGTGCAAGTTGTTAATTATGATGAACAAACAAAAGGCATCCTTGGAATTGTGGAACTACCTTCACCCTCTAATCGCTTCCTTTACTTAGTATTACCATTATACCTGTATTGTTACATAATTGTAGATTTTAAACTTGATCTTTTCAATCTTTATTATATATGACAACTTCTTTAATTGCACTTGCATCACCACTTAATCACTAATTACAAAATGAACATAAACAAATAAATAAATATAAATACATAAAATCTGCTTATTGAAAAACATAGATGAAATGATATATTTTCCTTACCCTTGATGACTTTATTGATTCCCTTATCACCAATCCAAAAAGAAGTCATCTTAGTTTTAAGACTTCCTTTATTCCCATATAGGATTGAATAAAGTTTAAAGCATCCAATAATACAGAGAATAAAGCTTCCAAACTTCAAGCCAACCTATAAAAAGATATGAATAAAATCCTAAAATTATTCTTTGAAGTTGTGATCCACAATACGTAGGAAATTGGATTCTCAATGCTCATGGCTTATGCAACATTAATGAATTATAAAAATTATATTTACAGAAAGAGCTCTGGTCAAAATTCAGAGAAAATTACGGATAAAGGAATTTTGTCAGATGATATAGGCATAATTACTCTGGCAGACGTGTTGAGAAAATTCGAAGGCACGTGAACTGTTTGACAAAATGCCTTAAAAGGTTGAAATATCTAGGAATACAATGTTTGCAGATTGTACAGAGAGATTTTCGTGGAAAAGCAACAGGCAGGTGTAAGGCGAACTTCCACAACCTTTGCCCGCCTCCTCCTGGAAGCTCTGAACAGGGTATGAAAGTCCATTAAAGGTAAAGGATAGAGGAATTTTGTGTCATTTTGTAGATGCAACTGTCCTAACAGTTGTGGAAGCATAGACCGGGCATGTGAACTGTTTGACAAAATACCTCAAGGAAATTGTGGAAGCATAGACCAGGCATGCGAACTGTTTGACAAAATGCCACAAGGAAATGTGGTAACACAGTGTACCATAATGGCAGGATGAGAAGAAAATTGTTATGTTATAAAGGCTTTAGAATCTTTCGACCAACAACAACTGACAGGTATAAGTTCCACAATGAGTGGCAGCATCCTCCATGTCTCTGCCCAATAGGAGCTTTAAAACAGGGTATGGCTGTTCATCAGCCATAAAGGATAGAAGAACTTTTTAAGAATTTGTACATACAGTCAACTTCCATGAAGTAATCATTCAACCAATAAAGCATATGAATAAGTGAATTCCATCCTTTCCAAGGCGGCACAGAATGGAAGGAATTCTTTAGAAATTGTTTGACCTCTGGTTCAGATGATTATATTTATCTAAACTCTGTGGTAAGAGATGAAGAATAAACCAAGATGAAACAATGTAAAGGAGCTAACTTTTAAGCACCATGGTCAAATGGAAATTCTGAAAAGATCGTTCTACATTTAGAACCATCCAATATAAATACCCAGATTTCAAAATTAGGAGTACCAGCTACAATTGTGTAGTGCAACTTTCTCCTTTATCAAGTAAATTATTTAGTAGAATTTAATATGAAATTTCTTGACTATCATTATTAAAATTTATCATTCAGGGTACATTTAATTAATTCTACTATTTTTGTAATCATAATTATTGCACAATTAACTAGATTTTATTACTTATAAAAAAGGTGGGTTATGACATTTGGTTTAGGTTCTAAATGTTGGTTAAGTAAGAAGCAACATTTCATTGTTATATCTCTCATTAAGATCAAGTATCGAGGGTTATAAGTGCAACCACTGAGGTCATTCCGGTTGAACATACTCATCAAATCTGACATCTACTTTAGATGACCATCTGTCATTTTTATGACAAGAGTAGTATTTAGATTTTATAGAACCCAATACACCATTAGTGGACCAGGCATATAGAGGTTTACATGCACTACATCTAGGAGCTTATTTATGGACAAGTCATTGATCTCTAATATTGCTTGACTTCCAAGTAAATTGTTGATATCTTTACCAAACCCTTTATGAAAAGCTAGTTTCTTAATTTATAAGCTTTGTTGGGGGATGCATTAGGCCATTTTTTTAGGGTGCTACCTAGTCCTTCCTTTCTCTCTTTATTCTAGGGGCATTTTCTCTCTTTATTTGGTCTATCTCTCTCACCTACATCAGAGGATTTCTTCTCTTTGAGGAGATTTGTATGTATAAATGTACACCATCAAACTTAATTTATTGGAACTCGTCTTTTCACCCATCTAAGTTGTGTTTAAGGGGGTGTTAATGCATGTTTTCATTTTCCTTAACTATATGTATTTGTGTTTTCCTACACATTTACTTAACTTGCTTAGTTGTAGTGGGTGGTTCATTTTGAGGGTAAATGACATCTTCCATTAATGTAAGTCCTACCTATTTTTGGGTAGTTAGGATTGCATTTCTCAATGATCATATTTGCCTCTCTTTTATGTGTGTGTGTGTGTGTGTGTGTGTGTGTGTGTGTGTGTTCACTCCTCTAGCTTGTATTCATTGATGTATTGTGAGATTTTGGTTATGGATTCTTTCTCATTGATTTTTTTAATCTCATGAGTATTTTCATGTTCTCTCATTTTCAAAGCAATCTCTTTTCTACTATTTAGATCTTTAAATCTTATGTTGATTAGAGTTGATGTGATTATCCTCGCATTAGGTCTTGACAGTTTCTCATTTTCAAAGAATCTAGCACGAGTGGCACAATCTTGTGCTAATTTTTACTCATTGCTAATAAATTACCCATCCCAAATTTACATTCATTTATACTTATCCCTATATATTCAACGTTATCCCATCCCCATTTGTACCTACTTTCACATATTTGAACCCTATTGGTACCGCATGCTTTCATACATTTGTTCCCTACCTTGAGATATCCATTTTGCTAACTTGAATCTTTCATGAGTGTCTTGGTATTTAACCCAAATTTAAAACTTTCAAATCTAAATTTCTAATTTCTCAGGCTCTTATACTAGCCATTATGGGTTGTGAATTTCTTCATCTTTATATGATATATTGTTATGTTTTCATATTTAAAGAAATTCAATGTGCAATTAATTCATATGTGACTAGATAAGGATAAATCATTAGATAACATTTTGATTTTATAAGGGACAAAGAACACATTTACATATAGGTTTTATGGCTAAGAATACTTTCTTCAAATATTCACTCCAAATTGTAAAGTTGATTGATCCAAGGGGTTGAAATATAAGAATTTGACCTTAGCAATTTGACATCCCCAAAGATAAATTTAAACACTGCTATCCTTACAGTATATTTTCTAAATTGATAAAATCTATCCATGTACCATGGTAAATAGATTCTATATGTCACCCATATTATTCTTCACCATTATTTCCAAAACTAATTCCCCTTATTCTTTATATTTTATTTCTATAAATAATATTTCAATTTATTATTTCTTAGCTCTATGATTAATTTAGGTTAATTATGTGTTGATTGTTGTATGCATTTATTTATATTAGATTAATCCATGTGGATATTTTTACACTTATATTTTGTTAAATTTGTTCACTCTTACATGACCTAGTTTTCCCCTTAGGGTTGGTCCTTCATCAATATTTTAAAATCTATAATTTTAATGGTATAGGTAATGAGGGAAAAGAAAAGACTTTCATTAATATCCTAGGAAGAAGTTTGTAAAATAAAAGAGGATGGTGGTGTGGGCATATAAAATCTCATTTATCAAAATATTTCACTTAGTGTAAAGCTAGTTTGGGGTATGTTCACCTAGTTGGAAGTAGAATGGTGTAAAATTATGTAAAATAAATATTCAATAACAAGGATCATGGATTGGATTGGATGTTGGATTTATCGATAGGATATATGATAAACCAATTGATAGTGTACCAATTGATTGGATGATTGGATAAGGATTGGATTTGATTAACAAAACAATTGATAGGATTGGATGAAATCGATTTGGAGATCAATTCATTGGATGGTCGAAAGGGTTTCCACACTGGGTTTATAGATCACCCTTGGTGACGTAAGGTGATCATTGATTGGATTAAGGGATGAACTGACGATCACGATGCCAAATACATCTTGAGATGGAAGGGGATTGATAGGGCTGAGAATGATGATTGACTTAGGACAGATAGTGATCCTAAGTGAATGTTCAAGGATGATAATCGGATTCAAGCAACTAAGTCAACTCAGATAATGAATTCAAACGAAGTTCAGAGGATTTTGATTGATAAATTGATGATGGATGTGTAACCTAAAGGTGATTATGCAACCTATATGATTTGGATGACAATGCAAATGGATCATGATGCAGGTGAATGAGATGCGCAAACAGTGGGGCAGTCAACGGGCCTTTCAGAAACTGTGAGAGGCTAGTATTTTGAATCAGATTCAGAAATAGGTGCAGTTTTAGGGTAGAGCCACCCAAAATTTTGGACAAGGTTGCCCCTCCTGGGCAAGGCTGCCCAAACAAGTTTTGGTTTCAACTTAGAGCGACAAACGATCAAATGGTATCAATAAATAGACTTTCAGAATAGGTAATTGGATTTGAAAAATGGGCAAAAGACCACTCAGAACTGGTGAATGGATGTGGGAGGCTATGGAACAACACTTAGAATGGGAAGATGAGTTCTCGAAAGGGGTGAACAGCTAATCAAAAGGGATGAACGATGGATGGAACGGGTAAACGAATAGTCGTAATGGATAGAAAAATGGTCAACTTATGTAAACGGGTACTCTGGACGGGGGAACAACAATCAGAACTGGAAAATAGGCTCCTAGAACAAAGTAACAACTAATGAACAGAGACTGAAAAATGTTATTTCAGAGGGCAAGGCCGCCCCTTTAGGTCAGGGCCACCCAAATAGGAGAGACTTGGCAAAATTTTGACTTAAACAAGCTAAACAATAGTTGAAACAAAGGGGCAGGGCCACCCCTTAAGGGAAAGGTCGGTCTTTCGTGTACTAGTTTGAACCTAACTTAGTAAAAGAGAGTGATGGAAAAGGATGAAAAACAACAAGTAAAAGGCCAAAACTGACTGACAAGTACTGGTTTTTCACAAGAAAAAATTTCAAGCAGCACAAGCCTAATTTTAGTGTTAAGGTATGGCCAACACGGTCCTCTATCTAGGTTTAACAAGTTTTCTAGTGGTGTCCCCGATATACTCACGATAAGTGGGTCACAACCATGAACATCAACCCATCTACAAGCGTGAGTCGGGAGCAACCAACGAGAGACTAGGAGCTCAGACCAACCCTTCAAGTCTATCTAGGTATCACCCTAGCTTCAGCGCTCTGCTAGAAATGACGTAACTGGATTGAGGTACAAATTTTGTCTCCCCACTTTATATACCCCGCCAATAACACGTGGTTGGAATCATCCCTTGGGGCGATTTCAATCATCCCTTGGGGTGATGAAATCGCCAAGCAAGTCCTGCTAATAAAATAAAAAAGGGGGTAAAAAGGACTAAGTGGACTACGATTTCTCTTCACCCAGGATCGCCAAATGGTGCAAGGGGATTGGATACGTCAATAGTCCACTCCAAACACAACAGACAAATTTTTTGACCCTTAAATTAAACTATGTTCCTAGTTTAAAGAAGTGAAAGTACAAAACCAATTAAATACAATTTCTCCACCTGGAACACACTCGTCAATAGTTTCATTTTCTGTCTTTGACAAGTAGATTCTGTTTGTTGGGTGTGGTCGCCCCTCCTAGGCAAGGTCAGTCTTCTGTGAACCTGCAAGTAATCGGGGGTTAAATAATAATGAAAACAACAGCATAACAATTTGTTGTTTGGGCAAGGCCGCCCCTCCTGGGCAAGGTTGGTCTTCTATGAACCTGTAAGCAACCTAGGGTCAGAAAATAGTGAAAAAACCAACAAAACAGTCTGTTAATTGGGCAAGGTCAGTCTTCTGTGAACTTGTAAGAAACTCAGGGTCACAAAATAATGAAAAAAGTAGCAGAACAGTCTGTTGTTTGGGCAAGGCTGCCCCTCCTAGGCAAGGTCGGTCTTCTGTGAACCTGTAAGCAACCCGAGGTCAAAAAATAGTAAAAAAAATGCAGCAAAACAGTTTGATGTTTGGGCAAGACCACCCCTCCTGGGCAAGGTCAGTCTTTTGTGAACCTGTAAGCAACCCGGGGTCAGAAAATAGTAAAAAATTTAGCAGAACAATCTATTATTTGGGCAAGGCCGCCCCTCCTAGGAAAGGTTGATCTTCTATGAACTTGCAAGTAACTCGAGGTCACAAAACAATGAAAAAAGCATCAGAACAGTCTGCTGTTTGGACAAGGCCACCCCTCATGGGCAAAGTCACACCTTCTGAGCAAGGCCGCCCCTGTACTTCAAAATCTGCAAAACTTTAAGCAACAGGAAACGATAAAACAATGAACCTGTGACGTGGGTCCCACCGGGCATGCCAGAAATATGAACAAGAGAAATATACCTATTTAAAGTGAAAAATGAAGTAAAATGCAAGATAATTACAAAACACCTAACACCTCAAATGATTGGCCCAGTTGGATTAAAAAAAAAAGAGATGAAGATAAACAAAATGATTATACCTTATCTCGAATCGATCCTTTGGTTGGCACTTGATATTGCTTTGATGTGTGCTCCTTGAATTGATAACTTGCACTAATGGTGGTAGATGGATGAATGGAGTTAGATGAATGAAACAATGGATTCTAGATGAGAATGCAAATACTAAGGAATGAAAATAAATAACTAATATAACTCAAATAGCTTGGAAGCATAAGTTTGGTATTTATGCAATAACTCTCCTGATTAATGAGAAGAGGGGGCTATTTATAGAAGAAGTTGAATTATCTAAAAAATTCAATGGTCAAGATTGAGCCAACATGGAGGGCTAAGGTGAGTTGAGGACTCACAAGCCCTCATATCTTGCCATGTAGCAGGTGAAGTGTCCAAAAGACAAGGTGAGATGACAAAGTTACAAATGACATGGAAGAGGCCATGTGGTCTCAAGGTACTTGCAAGTACCTTGGGATGAGAGAAGATCTCCACAAAAAGTAATCCCTTGTCATAAAGTGGGGTTGAAAGTGACAAGTGAGGACTTTTAGAAAGTCCACCCTTGTCAACATGGGGATTGGAGATGGCCTTGGAGGAATAAAAGTGAAATTTTAATTCACTTTTTATAAGAGATCAAAGGGTAAAATAAGATTCCTCTAAAAAAGGTCTTTGTCTTTTGGGTACGATGTGACATATGAGATGTCATAGGAAAGACAAATGCATGGGGGAATAAGTGTGAATTTTTAATTCACATGGGGAAGAGGTCCACCCAAAAAAGGTAAGTACCAAGAAGGTTGACTTAAGGACATGTCAAAAGGGGTAAGTGATTAGGATTAGGATTATGATTGTGCAAACAAGTGATTAAATTAATTAATGATGATTAAAGACAAGTGGCAAGTTATGGAGGATGTGACAAGGAGAGAGAAAGAATGAATTAAAAAATGAAGAGGATAAGCGACTAAATTAAATAAATTGATTGCATTTATTTAATTTAGAGATGAAGTGGGCCAATGTATAAAGTATTTAATTAATTGAATTAAATACCTTAGGAACATTAGGGGAAAGGGGAACATTAATTAAATACATAATTTAATTAACGTTTGATGAAGGGAATGAAGCAGAATAATGAAAGGGATAAATTTGACCTTGTGTATAGGGTCAAATTTAGTTGTCAACATATATATATATTATATATTGTGTTAATATGTTTTTATTAAAAAGGTATTTTGTAAAGTAATTATAATGGATATACAATGTATATGCATTGGTATATAAATAATTATATATATATAATTTTTTATATATTCAATGTGTATATATTAAAAAATATATATAATGATTTTAAGATTTAAATGTATTTTTGGAAAAGGTGCATGCATACCATGCAAAGATAGAAGATTTGGTAGATATAATCTTTCTGTTAAAAAATATTATTTTATTAAAGTAATCGAGGAATTGAAGTGTTAGAAAATTAGAATTTTTTCTTCTCTGTCAGTAAGAAGGGGGTTTATTTAATTTATTTACTTGAGCAATTTTTTTACTGTAAAATTACTGAAGGAGGGGGAAATTGGATTTAATATATCTGAGCAGTAGATTATTTCCTGTATTATTGCCTTTGCATGTAATTTCCTCTGTTCACTTTTTGGGAAATTGGATTAAATGTGTTATAAGTCTTCCAAGAGAGTCATTAGTTCGGGGGAATTGTTGCCTCCTTTGTTTGGAGTGGATTTTGTTGTTTATTTCCTCCAATTTTTGGAGTGGATTTTGTTGAGTGTTGCCTCCTAAGTTTGGAGTGGATTTGTTCCACGTATTTACAATAGGAGAGTGATTTTGATGGGGGCCAGGGTCTGGGAAGATCTGCCGGGGTAACCCATGTATCTTTTTGGCGTCACTCCTCCTTTGTCAGTAGTATGGTTGGTTCACTTTTGTATCTTATTATTTAGCATTGGAAGCATTGTACCCTTTCAGTTAGTGTTGTATTGGTGTTTTTTAAGTTCAGTTATGTGTTAGCCTATGTCTAGAGGTAGTAGTTCATGTCTAGGATCCTTGTTACTATCTCCTAGCATGGGGGGTGGGCCTTCAGGTATCACTTGGTTGGGTGGAACGTGCACCTTACTCCATTGGGTCCCCTTTCTTCTGTACATGATGGCGAGGTCTTCTAGTTGGAGAGCTCGTGGTGGTACTAGTAAATATGTTCCTTTGCTTTTGATGTATTATTTTAGTTGACATTTGTATTTATTTGACTCCTCAGTTGTATTCGAGGAGGTCTCATGTAATCTTGTAACTCTTATGTATGACCTTCCTCATTCTAGGAATGAGTATTGTAAACCTTATTTGTAAGTTAATGTAATGTATAGATCTTGATGTAATTTATATTCTATGTGATGTAATTTTTAATGCTTTGAATGTATGTACTTTAATTCTTGTTTAGTAATTAATTAAATGCTATATACGAGTAATTTATATGTTATGGGATTTAGATGTAACCTTAGTCGCGTGCCTTAGAGGATGTTGTGATAGTGTAGTGCATTTCTCTGGTTAATATTACACTTTAAAAAATAAAATTGGACTCTTTTGTAGTTGTTGCAACATCCTTTAGGGTTATGTGGCGGGGCATTACACATGGTATCAGAGCCCCAGGTTCATACACTGGGTACTCTGGGTACATTTGAGTCCACCATGTTGTCCTTGTGAATCTGTTAGTGGATTTGTTAAGTGATCACTTGTTCATGGCTTTGACATTTAACATGATGTACTCTGTGGAAAAGAGTAGCACAAAAGAAAACTGATAAAAGATTATGGATGGAAAGTAATGATATGTATCCCATGGGTTATGGAATTAGATGTTCCTATGGAATTATGTATATAATTGTACCCCCTGTAAATGTAAGGAACCGGTAACTATGTCTTTTTTGAGTGTTGTGAATACCTCGTACTTGCTTTGTGTATCCATGTGATGGTGATACTTGGTACCCATCCATGGGGAAAAAGTTGCACTTTGGTGTGGGATTTACCATACCATTGTGTGTGTTTGCATGTTTGTTAACTGATTGAGGGCCAACCCATATGTGGTTGAAACTTATATATAAGAGTAACCAAAAGTTAGTTTCATAGATTCTTTTTCTTTTGGTTCTCTATCCCCTCAATCCATGAAGGGATAGTAGCAACCACAAAGTTCCTTGGGTGGAGTGTGCAGCATACGCATATTGCAGCACAAAGCATCTCATCTCAACCAATCCCAAGGAAATGTACCCACTACTTTCCCTTATGATGGATCAGGATACTTGATTGATAAGTGTTAGCCCAATCCCCATAGATTTGAGTACATCAACATAGGTTTGTTAGTATATGCCTGGCCATCTGTAGAGACGTTGATCTAGCATTAGTGAGTAAACCTCATCCATATGAGAGGTTAAGCTCTGGTAGCCCCATATAGATATTATCATATTGCATTATGTATATATACTTTATCTACACGTGTCTTGACATGATGCAATAGATACGATGCCACACCCTATTGATGTTTTGACATAGTGTTGGTGATGATGCCATGTTACACAATGCCACATGAATAGACATGTGAAGGCGCATTAGGAGATTATGTTATGATAGCCTACTTGTGTGATGAGAGTTATGAAGCCTCGAACACTTCTAGAGGGATGCTCATGGCTACTTCGACCATGTTGTTCGGATAGCATACGAGTAGATCCTAGCCATGTATACCTCTTGCTACGGCGAGTGCCTATGTGTGCTTTCTCCATGAGGTATCGCTATGCAGGGTGTGTTCTATGCGTGCCTACTTCCACAGACCCATAGACACACTATCGTGTGGCATATGACTAGTACGTGCCTTCTTCAGCTGGCGTATGACCATGTCGAGTGACGACATGATAGTCATGGAGTACACTCTAGGTCATGTGGATGGTGTGCTCACTCTGCACCACATGAGGGCTATTACTATAGTCGGACATTGTTTCCTCCTTCCTCGTTTGGTGGCTAGTATTTAGTCACACAATGTTGTACAATGCAATTTTAGAGATTGTGAACTTTCTTTTTGGTTATTGATGATTTTTCTGTTGATTGTGAGGGCCGACACCTTGTTTAAATTTGATTGTGATGGTTTAGCCACAACTTGTGGCCTTATTTTCTTATAACCCTAGTGGTTATATATTTGATTTAGTGTTGAAATTACGCATATTTATTGCCTTATTGTTGAAATGGAACCTTAATTTTCTCTTCTTTATGAACTTGGTGGCTAAGCTAGTTTTCTTTATTGTTTCAATGTCGATAATGTGTCGTAATGTGAATCCTCTCCAAGGATGTATGAGGCAGACTTGGTGAGTGTATATGAGGAAGTAGATGCAGGAAATGTTGAGGATGGGGGTATGTGAGGCTATTATGCATCTAGGACCCACTACTCACCTATGTGTGATGACTATCTCTCAAAGGCTAATCACCTTATACAACAAGAGACAGGTCATTGTGGTCTTTTTTGGATGGTCTCACCTTAGGTGTGGCCTAACACCATCAAGCCACTATTTGTGATGTTTGGATTATGTGAGATGGATATTTTCTCTTGGTTCATGGATTTTATATCATGGATTAGTATGTTGCTTTTCGGTGTCTAGATGGACCCATGTGTGGCCTTGTGTTGTGATTTTTGGTGATGTGTAGAATGTATGTTTAATCATGAGTATGGTGCTTGATTTATGAGTTTTTGTATGTTAATTTCACCTTTTGGTTGTGACTCCTTTCTTGGGTGGTGTGTATAGGATGCCTAGGAGAGGTGGTCGTGGAGTCGATCGTCTGAACTCTTCTTTTATAAGTCCCCACAAGAAGGATTGTGTGGAGCACCTAGGTCCTCAGATATGTTCTTTGCTTGCGGATTTTCTTACCTAGCTAGGCCCTAGACAGGAGTGTGGTACACAACAACACTTTGAACCTAAGCGTAAGGTTTCACATCATCATGGTGGTAATGGTTCTCAATCTAGGAGGAACCAGAATTGGTGGCGTTGTAAGTGCAACCGTCAGGAGCAGATGACACAGAGTGCATAGGATGCAACAGGTAAAGGTACATGATGTTAC
The DNA here is from genome assembly GCA_007115665.2 of Sequoiadendron giganteum. Lineage (NCBI taxonomy): Eukaryota > Viridiplantae > Streptophyta > Pinopsida > Cupressales > Cupressaceae > Sequoiadendron > Sequoiadendron giganteum. Next base: position 239,002,343 of record CM021107.1, on the reverse strand, counting down.
ACTTGCGACTCACAGGGCCACATAGCTAGAAAGTGTCCTCAAAGGAACTCGCTTGATTTCAGTCAAAGATCGGTGGCTACGAAGCCAATAAGGAATGACGTAGGAAGGACCCATAGTACAAGTGCAACAGTTGATCACCGTCGAACAGAGCATCGGGGTACATATGTGGAGATTACTAGTAGTGGACAGGCAACCGATTCAAGAGCTTGTGGAAATCCCGCGGTACGGGAAGCTGAGGAAGTGCCTTTAGTGTTGTTTTCTCTACATTGATTCTTGTTATTTTAGGATAGTGTTTTGAGACTTTGCTGGTGTTGTTGCACCATGTTGGTTGTTTGGATTGGCAGTTTATTTGGCTTAGAGGATTATGACTTTGGTTACTGTTGTTTTTGTGTGATGTATGGAGTGGTTTAGTTTTGGAACCATTGATTATGTGTGATTATATGGAGTTTGTTCTAGGGGTATTTGCAAGCTTCTAGGAGTAAGCCTAACCCTAAGAGGGGAGAATGTAACACCCCTCTATTTTTCTCTTGTGTTTAGACTAAGATGTTTTGTTATTTTTGATCGCCAACTTTAGGGCGATGTGGATTTTATGTTATGATGTGATGTTACTCTATTTTGATGTTATCATTTGACATGCCTTTGCTTAGCATAATGGTTATTTGGAATAACATTGTTATTTGCACATGAGTAGATTATATATGTTAGAATTGTCAGTTTTGTGATAGTGTATTGGTGAAGGGGATGAAATTGCACCACTCACTTGTGAGTGTCTCGCAATTCCCTCTTCACGGTGTGTTCTTTACGATATATATATATATATGTATATATATATATATATATGCATGTTCTATATATGCCTTGTTTACAGGTTTGCAGGTACAAGACATCGACTCCACCTTGCTTCACAGGTTTGAGCGTGTCCATTGCCCAACAATAATGTTGATTGGGAGATATTAGCTAGGATTCATGTGTCAAGCCTTTACCCTAGTCATAGTGTGTCGTCGGGTCTAGTTGGTTTTGTTTGTTAAATGTTGTTTAATTTTGCTTTGAAATTATTATGTTGAAAAGTTTGTAAAGGTAATTTAATGGATTTAAATATTTAAGATGATTATTAAATTAATTTGGTTTTAATGTTAGAAGATGTTGATTAATTAATTAATTAAATTAGTTGAATTAAATTAAATTAGAAATGTTAAATATTTTAGAATTGTTAAATGTTTTAATTTTTAAAATGTCTAGAGGATTTTATGCAATTTGGTTGTTAAAGATATTTTGGGTTTTCAACATGTGTTTTGGAAAATTTATGAGGTTGTTGGGAAATTTATTCACGGGGAGAAATTTGTGGTTGTAATGGGAAGAAGTGAGAAGCTTCTTCACAGAAGAAGGATAGAGGATATTTTGTGTGTTGGGGAAAAAGATTTTTAAAACAAGAGTTTTTGTGATTCATGTTGTTGGAATTTTTTGAAAAATTGCTCTTGGGAAAAGTTTTGTGTTCTTGAATTTTTTGAAAAGTTACTCTCAGAAAATTTTCTATGTTTGAGAATTATTATTGTTCTGAAGGAAGCTTTCTTTTATCTGGGAGAAAATACTTGGATCTGTGGAGGAGGCATTGCTTCAATTTACATCTTCACAAGCATTGGACTACAGGTTCCTCCATTTTTTGTTAGTTTTATATTGAAAAGCTTCTTAGTTTAGATTATTCTCTAGAAAAGATTGTCTGTGCAAGTTTTAAAAGCTTTGAGTGTTGTCAAAAATTGTAAATGTTGTATGTGAAAATTCTCTGTGAAAATGAAATTCTTTGTAGAATAAAATCCTATGTAGAATGATATCCTCTGTGGAAACTATTGCAAGCTTGTAAATTGGGTTTATTGTGAACATAGAAGAACCCAGAATAATACAATTAAGGATCTAGAAAGAAAATATTCCTCAAAAAGAAATTTAGTTTTCTGTAGAAAATTTTCCTATAGGTTTGAAGCTTCTCGGGAAATTTCTTGTAAAATTAATTTGTGAGAATTTTATTGTTCTTTTTTCTTAAGATTCGTTGTCTGGGAAAAGTTTAAAGATTCCTCTATGATTTGTTTGAGAAATTCGTTTGTAGAATTTTCTTTGTAAATTGGTTTTTCGGTTGTTTTTGTAAAATTTTCCTGTAGATGGCCTTTTTGAAAAGAATTTCCCCAATTAAAATTGTTGTTTAAAAATACCTTTTATATAAATTATATATACATACATGTGCATATATATATATATATATATATAAAATGTTTATGATTGCATTGAAGAGTTGTATGTCGTCCGTCCGATGAGTTGAAGACCAAAATTCGTAGGAAATAAATTTTTTATTTGTGATTGGGGGAGGTTGGGCTCTCCCCACAGCTGCCCCATGGGAGGTGATGTGGGGAGGTAGTGCAACCCTCCCCACCCATACAACCGCACCCCAAAAGAAGTCGGGGGGTTCGGCTGTGGTTTCCCACAATCGCCCCCTCCCCACATTAGTGTATGAAACCTACATTTGGTATATGTGAACCTTTAATAAGATTCGATTCGCTGCTTTCTAAAGCTTTAATCAGTTTTGAATTTCGCTTATTAATATATATAATATGTATATATTATATATATATGTTTATTTTATATAAATATATATGTGTATATATATATATTTATATATTATATATTATATATTATATATTGTGTTAATATGTTTTTATTAAAAAGGTATTTTGTAAAGTAATTATAATGGATATACAATGTATATACATAATTATATATATATAGTTATAGTTATGTATATATTAAAATATATATTTAATGATTTTAAGATTTAAATGTATTTTTGGAAAAGGTGCATGCATACCATGCAAAGATAGAAGATTTGGTTGATATAATCTTTCTGTTAAAAATTATTATTTTATTAAAGTAATCGAGGAATTGAAGTGTTAGAAAATTAGATTTCTTCTTCTCTGTTAGTAAGAAGGAGGTTTATTTAATTTATTTACTTGGGCAATTTTTTTACTGTAAAATTACTGAAGGAGGGGGAAATTGGATTTAATATATCTGAACAATAGATTATTTCCTGCATTATTTCCTTTGCATGCAATTTTCTCTGTTCACTTTTTGGGGAATTGGATTAAATGTGTTATAAGTCTTCTAGGAGAGTCATTGGTTTGGGTGAATTGTTGCCTCCTTTGTTTGGAGTGGATTTGTTCCACGTATTGACAGTAGGAGAGTGATTTTGTTGGGGGTCGGGGTCTGGGAAGACCTGCCGGGGTAACCCATGTATCTTTGTGGTGTCACTCCTCCTTTGTCAGCAGTATGGTTGGTTCACTATTGTATCTTATTATTTAACACTGGAAGCATAGTACCCTTTGAGTTAGTGTTGTACTGGTGTTTGTTAAGTTTAGTTATGTGTTAGCCTGTGTCTAGAGGTAGTAGGTCATGTCTAGGATCCTTGTTACTATCTCCTAGCATGGGGGGTGGGCCTTCGGGTACCACTTGGTTGGGTGGAACGTGCACATTACTCCGTTGGGTCCCCTTTCTTCTGTACGTGATGGCGAGGTCTTCCAGTTGGAGAGCTCATGGTGGTACTAGTAAATATGTTCCTTTGCTTTTGATGTATTATTTCAGTTGACATTTGTATTTATTTGACTCCTCAATTGTATTCAAAGAGGTCTCATGTAATCTTGTAACTCTTATGTATGACCTTCCTCATTTTGGGAATGAGTATTGTAAACCTTATTTGTAAGTTAATGTAATGTATAGATATTGATGTAATTTCTATTCTATGTGATGTAATTTTTAATGTTTTGAATGTATGTACTTTAATTCTTGTTTAGTAATTAATTAAATGCTATATATGAGTAATGTATATGTTATGGGATTTAGATGTAACCTTAGTCGTGTGCCTTAGAGGATGTTGTGATAGTGTAGTGCATTTCTCTGGTTAATATTACACTTTAAAAAAAGTTGCATGCTTTTAAGTAGTTGTTGCAACTTCCTCTAGGGTTACATGGTGGGGCATTACACTTGTAATATTGGTTTAAATTATTGTCTTCATTTCTAATGATTAGGCATTAAATAGCTCACTTGGAAAGGTAAATAGATTGAGGTTGATTCAACACTTATGATGCATCTTTAGTATTTGATTCTATTACATATCTCAACCTTTATGTAATCTTGATTTTACCTTCACTAATAATTTTAGATGTCCTATTTTATTTTAATTTAATGGTAATAATATCTTTGGGGGGTTAATTTAATATTATTGTGGAGATTTAATACTAACCTTATCAAAATATGTTCCATGTTTATGTGTAGTTTAAATGAATACAAATGATGTTGACAATTAGTGTAAAGTTGGAACAATCAATGTTTGATTTTAAAAAGGAAAGAAAAGTCTTTCATTTTGTTTATATTAACATTGGGTGTATACATTATTGGAATCCTCATAAAGTAATGATTACAAATTTTTTAGTGACATTATCATTTATTTATTCCCTCTTGTAAATTTAATTGTTTGGATTAGCAAGAAAGTATCTAACTTGAAAAATATTCTTTTGGAGCATACAAGACTTCATCATTATTTCTATCATTAGACAAGTTATAAATTTAGTAGTTTATCTTTAATTATTCTATTTTATTATTTACTTCTCTTATTTAGTTACTTTGTAGTATTCTATTAGCTTAATCTTGGGGAGGGCATTACAAATATGGAGGAGTGGATATTGATTTTTGGGACATAGGGGCCAAAAAATAGAATGAAGAGATGATGGAGGATTTAAAATATGGATTTTGGGACATAAGGGCCCAAAATGGATTTGGAATATCAGGATTTTTAGATGGAGTCATCAAATTGGAGGCTTAAGTGGATGAAGCTATTGGGTTATCAAGTTTGGATGTCAATTTTGATTGTGCTTTAGGATGCATTGCTTCTATGAGTATTTTGGGAATCCACATGGCTTTTGATTTTTTTCTTTATAGGCCTTTGTGGCCTTATGGATTTAGATTTTTTCTTTTGGGGCGGATTTTTATTTTCTTTGGCATGTCTTTTTGAGGGGACATGTTCATCCTTGGATTTTTGTGGATTTATAGCTTGATGCATTTTATGTTTGGCATCCAAATTGCTTCCAAGAGAAATGGTATTGATGGATGGAGAGGAATGATATGGAGGTTGTTGGGAATAGGATGCCATTTAATTTCATTCTTAACACATTTCATGTATCTCCTAAGTCGTTGGAATGGGTTCCACATCTCTAGGATTAGGAAGAGATTATTTTGGAATAAAATAAACATTTAATTTGATATTTGTAGTTATTTCTAAGTGTTAGGAGCATGTGGGGACACCTTGGAGTGAGCTCCTACAAAATAGGAGCACATGGGTGCCTGCATGGGAGGTGGGATCCACCTTAGTTTAGTTAATTGGTTGGTGAATTGAGTACACTTCAAAAATGAATCTTAGGTTCCTACAAAATAGGGATTTTGATTTATGCATGTTGAGGTCCTATAAATAGGAGGTTCAGTTCAGTTCAGTTCAGTTATGTTTCAGTTATCTTTAGTTGCATGTTAGTTAATCTCAGTTGACTTCAGTTGCATGGAGAGATAACCGGTTGACACATTTAGTTAACAGATGGAGGATCATGCATGCATATTGTTTTGCATGAATCGATGACATATGTGTTTCAATTAACAAAGATTAACTTGGTCCCACCTTGGGCGCCCAAGTTGGCATCTTTGAGTTACAACTATTGCATAGAAAAGATATTTATAATGTTTAGTTAATGGGACCTAATTTGGGTGCCTACTTTGAGGATGCTCTTGTAGAAGATACTTTTGACAACTATGAGGTTAACACTTCAGTGTTGGGTGCCAAATTTGAGGGAGACTCTTGTTTGAATTTGTCATGCATGTTTGAACTCAACTTGGAAACCCTAGGTGTGGATTTTCTCAAGAGGCTTTGTGATATTATATATGTTAACTCTTATGAGTTTGTAAGTAAGAATATTGTCTATTATTGCAACAGTTGTACATATGAGAGATTTTTGTGAGAAAATATTGCAGGTTGTGAAGAAGATTTCTTGAAGACAAAATAAGCATATCAAGGAGAATTGAATTAGTGTTATTGTAATCTTATCAAAGGTTAAATAATACAAGAAAGACCAATTTTGGATGGAGAGGAATGATATGGAGGCCTTATGGATGGTTGAGTGTAGGTAGGATGTTGGAAGGATTTCAAATATGTGTACCTTGGTTGATCTTGATTTATGATAGGATGAAAGGAATTTGAAATAGGAGTGATGGGGATAATGGATGGAGGGATGTAAGGACCCAATATGGATGAAAGAGATGAATGATTTTATTTTGGGACATAGGGACCCAAAATAGATGGAAGAGATGAAGGATTAGACTTTGGAATATAAGGACCCAAGATATATTTAGAGGATGGGGAATGTGGATATTTGGATTTAGATTGAGGTATTTTAGATTTGGGATGGATGGAAAATATACCAACACCTTGAAATTGATAGCCAAGGACATACAAATTAGGATCTTCTTGGATTTAGACGAGTTCTAATATGCCTTGCTCATGGAGGCCTAGCCCTTTTCCTGATAGTGAATAGTTTGAAAAATCATTTTTCCAATATGATAGTTATTATTTTGGAAGCAAGATGTGAGTTCATTTTGAGGAGGATAAGACATGGAAGGAATGATGAGTTTTTGGAGGAAACCAAATTTGATGAAATTGGAAGAACGCATTTGATAAGTGTGGGGTTCATGGATAGCTTGAATAGGGGTGATGAGATCTTGATTTGGATTAGGATATTGACATGGAGAGGAAAGGAAACTTTGATATTGACTTGGGATAGGATCATGGGATGGACGAGGATCATAAGATGGAGTAGAAGGGGTGCCTTTCTCTTGATTTGAAAGGGGATCATGAGGGCTCGACAAGGAGGGATACTTTGATCTTGATTTAGAGAGGGATCATGAGATCACATTAAAGGGATACTTTTCTCTTGGGATGGAAGGGTATCATGAAGGGGATGAGGTGAGATATCTTTCTCTTGAAATGGAAAGTGATCATTGGATGGGATGGGAGGTATGATTTGATCTTGAATTCGGGAGATATCCACGCTAGAATGTTTTGTACTAAGGGATGGAAATATTTCATTTGGTGTGGATAGTGTGATGGGGAGGGAGGTTAGATAGAATTCTCCAATGGGGTAGATGGTGGCATAGAATATTCATGAGATTTAGGGGATTGGGGTTTATCTTGATTTAGAGGGTATGGAGGTGGATGAATGACATGATAAGATTGCATAACTTTGTTTTTGAATGTGGAATTAGCCACCTTTGCTACTAGTTGTTGGAGGCAATCATGAGAGACATGGGATGAAGAAGATTTATAATATTGTGGTGATGTGGATTGTAAGGATGTGGGAGATGAACAAGTGGAATAAAAAGTGGAAGCTTCCATGGAGTGGTAAATTGAGGATGAGGATGAGGATCTTGAAAAGGAGTTGGAGATGGGGACTTGGGATGTGGATGGGGTTGGATGGGAATTTTGGATAGAGGCTTGGTTTCCTTTACCAAAGGAAGGTGAAGGATGAGCAATAGGAGATGGATTGGGATTGGATGGCAGTGGAGAGGATGGAAGTTTGGCACTGAGACTAAGGAAGTATCTAAGCATGAAATATTTATAATTTTTGAAGTAGTTAGTGAGGATAAAATCAGTAGTGGTGGATGCGGAGAGTTCATCTTGGTCCACAAGACTCTCATTTTCATGATAGGAATCATGTTCAGGTTGGTCAAAAAGGCTATCCTCACAATCTTTAATATAATTAGGTTTACCCTTAATAACAACTTTTTGCCTTGTTGGAGGAAGATATGGGTTCATGATGTTGGATTGGGTTGGAATGGATGATGGTTGATTAGATTAGATTAGATTAGATGGAGGATAGATTGGATGGTTAGACATGGTAAAGGATTGATTGGAAGAGTAAAGTTTGGGATTGATTTTGGATGAGGATGGAAATTAGGATGATGAATTAGAAATGGATTGGGAATTAGAATAATAGGACCTAAGGATGATGATGGAGGATGAAATTGGATTTGGATTAAGAAAGGTTGGATTCGAGAGGTTTGGAGTGAATAGATGGATGAGGATTAGGTTGGCTAGAAGATTGGATTGAAAATATTTTAGTGGGTGAAGGATATGGTTAGAAGGATTTAGGAGATTTGGATGAATATGATAAGATTGGAAGGATGATATATGGGTTTGGGATAAATGGATTTGGATGAAAATATTGGAAGATTGGTTAGATTAGGATGAAGATTTTTCTTGATCAACTAAGAGGTAGATTTGAAAGCACACAAAAAACAAAGTGTCTTGAGGAATGTTTGGAAGATAGGTATGCATTGTTTTAGCACAATAAGACACACCAATCACTTGTACAAGCCTAAATTTTTTCAAGTGGAAGTATTAACTTAGTGTAGGTCCACTAGCTAAAGGCTAATATCTCAAGATTAGTGCAAGGAACTTATCTTTTGGGAGTAAATAGATAAGGATCCAGTGGCACAAGAGCTCACATTCTCCCTTTCTTTGGAGGCCCTAAGACCTTTTCCAAAGAGCTTATTTGTATACCCAGGGAGATAAATGGTGAGTAACTTTAGGCATGATATTGCACCTTGCACCACACTAAGAAATGATTGAAAGGTCTTAAACTAGGATGCACTAGGTTGCTAGGGAGTCCCCCAAATACCTCAAGGGTATGTGAGGCCGAAATCCATAGATGAAAGAGAATATTGTCAAATAGTAGAAAAGAGAGATTAAAATAATTTGCATGTTCACTTCTCCAAGGTATAAAGTTTTGGAGGCTTAGCCTGGATTGACAACATTCCACTTCCAAGAGAGGTACCTTTTGATTCACCTCCTTCTCTTTATACTCTTTCAAAACATGAGAGTTAAGGTCATCCCCTAGGGTGATCAAATCCCTAGGTAGACCTCCTAAAATGAATGATCCAAGTGTTTTTGGTCACCCAAGATTGCATGAAGTGCAAGGGGAGATCATACACACATTGGGTACCTTGGGATGACAAAGAAAAAAAAAAAGTATGATGTTTTTGTTCAAGGTCACACTACCTATGTGAGAGGAGAGCATACACACCTCTCACTCAAAGACACAACAAACAAAGTTCAATAACCTTAAGAAAAGAAATGTGCCTAGAGTAGTGGAAAAAAAGAAAGCCTTGAACAAGTGAATCTACAAGAAAGATGTTAGTAGTTTGATGATTTTTTCCTTTGATAAGTGATTTCAAGCTGCACAACAAGAGGTTAGATGAAAAAAGATGAAAGAAAATGATTGTTAGAATTAAGATAACCATAAAAAAATTGGAACCCTTTTGTGATGGGGGTTGGTACACTCACCCCCAATGATGGGGGGGGTGATAGGGGATGGACGTGATCCCACACTAATAGGGGTTCAAGGTTGAGGCCCCTGAAGGAATCTTTTTTGATAAGAAAAAATATGAAACATTGAAAACTTATGAAGAAAATTGATTAGAAGCACAACTCTATTAAACATAGGCATTGCAAGGCCAAACATAGATGCTTTTGGCATAACAAAAGTATAGAAACATTAAAAAAGGAAAACTAAACCTATTGAAAGGCACAACTTAATGAAGCAGAAGCACAATGAGTAAAAAAAAAGCATAGAAAGTTAGAGAAAAGGTGTGAAATGTCAAAATAGAGACACAAAAAGTCAAAATAGAGGCATGAAAAGGCTAAAAAAAGGTGTGGAAAGTTGGAATGTAGGTGCAAAAAGTCAGAACAAAGGTGCGTATGAATAGAACAAAAGCGTTATTTTGCAGAAACCCTAGATCTAAAGGAAAATATGATAACTAGCCCTAGTTTCTACAAAAAAATGTTAAGAAAATCTAAAACATGCAAAGAAGATAGATTAGCAAAACTTCCAAGAAAAATGGTAGGAAAAATGTAGAAATGAATAGAGAAAAACCAAGGGTTTGTTAGATGCACAAGACAATTGAGAGGGGGGTGTTGGAAAATGGTCAGCACTCCCCTCGAGATTTGTGACATGGACTAACTGCCTCTAGTGAATCCGTTAACTCTGGGAGTTGTATCAAGCATTAACAGGTCAATCTTTTGGTGCAATGACAACTATGGGGCCAACAATTGGTATCAGAGCCAAAGGTGTCAGGTTCAAATCCCCTCAGCGCGGCAAATGGTCAGCACTCCCCTTGAGATTTTTGACATGGACTAACCGCCTCCCGTGGATTTGTTAACTCTGGGAGTTGTATCAGGCATTAATAGGTCGATCTTTTTGTGCAACAAAAATTATGGGGCCAACGAGGGGTGAATTATTGTTCATTAAAACATCAAAACCATCATTAACATTCAGATCTTTATTAGCCCTTAAACCCTTATCATGCATTAGAAAAATGTAAACATATGAAACAGTAATGAAAACACATAAGAATACCAGATTTATGTGGAAAACCCAAGAAGGGAAAAACCATGGTGAGGATTAGCTCACTATATAAAGTAATAGCAACACCGAATATAATAGGCTCATTGCCCAAAAGAAAGAAGGGCTCATTTACAAAGGACTCACTATCTAGAAGAAATAAGATAGAATGGTTGGCTCACTGCCAATTTGAACTGCTAATAATGTATCTCTCTTATAGTGAAGATACAGTTCCAATGAAGCATAATCAACTCATTCAATAGACTAAAATGTAGACACCTTTTGATCACCACATTTGGGAGTCATAAGCATTAAAGCTTGCACTCAGATCACCCCATGTGATCACTTTCACATCTTCTACATTGCACAAACTCTTTAATTAATCCACACAAAAAAATTCCTTGTATTTAGACCATCCACAACCTAAAATAATATCAATTAGTTCGGCCTTAAGGAAACGTATGCACCTAAACCATGCAACATCAAATAGGTTAGCGCCAAACACTTCCATAATATAAAGAAGTGAAGGCATACCATGTCACAACTTAACTGGGACCCAAATCTAGAAGACATGCTTCTCAATGCTTTCATAAACAACAATCATCCTCTGCAATTAGCGCTAGCACACCATGTCGGGAAAAATTACACTAACACTAACAAGTGACTCTAAACACACCTCTCTAGGTTTGGAAACATCTCGTGGACCACACAAAAACTTTCCAAAACATCTCAAAATATTCCGCATCTTAGAATATTCGCCACAACTATTGCAACCACTTGAAACTTAAGAGCACCTTTATTCTGTGCAACCAAATACACTAGCACAAACATTCAACTCACCAAACAACCTTGCAAAAAACCACAACACCTAAAACTTCAAGGGAAGGTAGATAAAAAATATAGTATCATGTTCCTAGATCCGTAAGACAAGAACCTTCATTGTAGAGAAATGTGGAGTAGTCTCATCTCTCTTAGACACCATGTTTCACTAGTCAGACTGTCAAACACATCTTCCACTACAAAATGATCCATAACCTAAAAATTTGGATATGGAACCTTTGAACACCTCTAATCATCATATCCAAACCATGCAGGAATATCTTTAACCATGAAGAAATGCAAAGCATAACACTAAATACCACTTTGTCACACTAAAATCTATGTTATTCAAATTTTATCAAAAAGCACTTGGAAACCAAGTGAACCAACTGCATTAACAACACTATTAACATCTTTGCAAAATATCTACAATATTTGCAATTCCTCTCATCAATTATTGCACGTCCAACTATTTCTCCAAACACAACTTCTGCAACTATATTGAAGTAAGACATCAATGACAACACCAACAACATTCCAACACTCTCTTCATACAAGGAATTGACATCAATGACAACACCCAAACAAATCACAAACAACTCAAGCTTCCAACATGGTTAGCATTAAAAATAGCTAAAAAATTAAGTGGAATGCAATCACAATTTTGCGAAAACCAAGCCCAATTTGTTGCAATAGAAGTATGACAAGATACAACAAAAGCACATTTATACCAAAAAAAAGAATCAAAAGTCATAATGGAAGTGCAATTTTGTCAAATAGAAGCACCGAATCACAAAGACAAGCATCAAATAAAAATCCTACAATTTAGAACTCAAAAAATACTCACAAAAAGGTCAAAATAGGGACGTGGATCCCACTAGGAATTTCAAAATGAGGACAAAAAAATGGATTGAAGGTAAATAACATAAAAGATAATGCAATACACACAATGCCTTCACCTAAAACACTTCTTTCTCCTTAAATAAAGTTGAAGTAGAGTGCACCCTAGCTCCACTTGATTTGCTCTTTTGATGTGTTGATGGAGGAATGTGTTTGCTCATAAAACCAACATCATGATGATAAGGATGCGATGATGGATGATTAGCTAAGCTATAGAAGTAGAGAGGAAATTCAACAATATAAGGCTATGGATATGAAAGATTGATAGAGATTTGGGCAACATAAGGATATGAATATGGAAGATTATGCAAATTGGATGGAAGACTTCTCATTTATAAAATTTCTATGAGAAAAATCAAGGGCCAAGATTGATTAGTTAATGGATGGATGATTAGGATTGAATGAGGATTAGGGCTTTGTCACATGAGGAATAAGGTCTAGGTTTAGGAATGGATTAGGGAAACATACTTATGTGAATGGATAGGATAAAGAGGTGTGATATGAAATGAATGGCTGAGATGGGAAATTAGTTTGACTTTTGGGGAGGTGCCTAAGTTCAATGAATCTAGACAAAAAGTTAGACATGTGAAAGGGACACTTGTCACATGATAATAATTATAGATTGTGATCCATGTGAACAAGTTTAAGGGTTAGGATTAAATGGATAAGGATTGAGGAATAAAGTGAAATTAAATAATAAAAAAATGGTGGTGGGAATTTATTAGCCTAAATTAATTAATTAAGTTGCATGATTTGGGGATAAGGCTAGACTTATTTAATTAAAGGCGATGGATAAATTAAATAAATAAATAAATATTATTTAATTAGCTAATGGATTAGGATAGGCTAAAATTAGGTGTGGCTAGATAAGGTCAAATTTTAGGTGTCAACAATTTTAATCCAATGTTTTTTGTATGCAATAACAATAAATGTAAAAGTGAATTGAGTAAACACAAATAAAATCAATCATTTTATGATAGCAACTATATAAAAACATCTACAACCTACAAAACCTCAATTTAAATAAAATTTACTAATGACTAACTCGCCACCTTATTACCATTAAATTCCTATGCAATCTTAATCCAAAAACAATCATATGCAATAAAAATAAACATAAAAGTGAACCAAGTCAAAGCAAAAGTGAACCGAGTCAAAACAAACAAAATTAATCATTCCATGACAACAACTATATAAAAACATCCACGACCTACAAACCCAAATTTAAATGAAATTCATGAATGACCAACTCACCATCTTATTACCATTAAACTTCTCCACAATTTTTATCCAAAAACTTTCATATACAATAACAATGAACTTAAAAGTGAATTGAGCAAAAACAAAAAAACAAAACAATCATTTTATGATAATTTTAGGTTTTGAAAGAAATGAAAAGAATTTATAACTATATAAAAATGTCGAATTTAAATAAAATTCATTATTAATGACTAACTCACTACCTTATTATAATATTTAATATAGTTTTGCAAGGTAAATCCTCCCCATTTCTTTCAAAACCTAATATCATAATATTAAATCAAAACCTAAAATCATAATATTAAATATAGTTTAAGGTTTACGTTTCCCTAAGCACTTAATTATTCATCTATATAATAATAATAATGTTTTGTCTCTTACCAACATAATGTATGTGCTCCTAATTTTTAGTAAATGAATATGATTAAAATATTTGAATTGACTTGTTTCCTAATTTACATAGTGTATGAATGTCGTGAAGAGGATTGTTGTCGGTTTCCTAAAACATAAATTGGTAATTATTTTAATATAAATTTTCCCCTAATTATTTGAAGTCATCAGATTTGATTTGGTAGTTGTGGCGCTTTTTTCGATGAGACATAATATTACACGTGTATATTAAAATCAAATCAAATCTTATCCGTTAAGACTCGTAAACATCAATTCAATCGTAATTGAGAAGTGTGTAAGTTCAAAAAGTTTTACTAAAATAATAATTCATTCAATTTAATAAATTAATTATTTTTATCTAGTAAGAAGTGGACTCGTCATGGGTTTTAAATGTATGCAACTACTTTTTAGTACTTAAACTTTTAGACAAATTAATTAGTAGATTTATTTAGTGCTGGCTTTTTCTGTGTCACATAAGGTTTTAGGTTTTCAACTTTTTTTTAATAAAATAAATAAATGAGGGATCTTTTAAAAAAGTGGATTTTTTTCTTTCTTTAATCTAAAATCTAAGGTAAATAAGAAATAAATGTCACATTATAGTAGTCAAATTATGTCACAAAAATAAAACAATAATAGTAAAGGTTTGATGTTAGAAAGAGGGATATGGATTTGACTAGATGGATGACTATTATCTGATTTTTGAAACTAGATCTAAGATGACAAATTGAAATGACTTGTTTTGTGAAATTAGTGACTTTATGTGAACCTACGTTTGATCCACACCTATAATTTTGAATATATGTATATGTATGTGTATATGCATTTATGTATGTGTGTATGTGTGTATGTGTGTGTGTCTGTAGTATGTATGCATGTATACATGTATGCATATACATATATAGGTACACATGTATATAAACATACATACATATGTGTGTATATTTTTATATGTATATGTATGTATGTACATGTATATATGAATGTATGTATATGTATATACACATACATATATTTGAATATATATACCTATATACACATACATACATATATAGTTTAAAGAATCATATGTGTGTGTATGTGTGTGTGTGGAATGGTATATATGCATCTATACATGCATACATACATATACATGCTTACTTTTTATCATATGAATCCATACTACATATATACAAATACATTTTTGCATTCACACACACACACATATCTACACATATATATGCATTTATACATAAACATTCATACATTTAGTTAAATGCATCCTTACGTGCATACATACATACATATATTTATATGCATGTTTGTATACTTATATGTAGATTTTTATATATGTGTGTTTTCATACACATATTTATATAAATATATCCATATATTGATATATAAATATACATATAAATACATTTATAACTATATGAATAT
Organism: Sequoiadendron giganteum; assembly: GCA_007115665.2. NCBI lineage: Eukaryota > Viridiplantae > Streptophyta > Pinopsida > Cupressales > Cupressaceae > Sequoiadendron > Sequoiadendron giganteum. Next base: position 238,987,083 of record CM021107.1, on the reverse strand, counting down.
TTATGAATATATATCATCTATCTATAAATTAATGTATATATCTCTCTCTTTTTTAATTTTCCTTTTTTCTCATATGTCATTTTATCCTTCCAATTTTGTTTCTCTCCTGTCCCTTCTCTTAGGGATTTTCTATGTTATCATTTAATTATTTGTATTGGTAATTTTTCTTCTCCTTTCTAGCTTATTGGGTCTTGTGTCACCCCTCCCTTCATCTACATAGTAATATTAGTCTGCTACTATCCTTTCAATTCTCTTCTATGGCTACATCACACCCTAATGATGGATCATGGAGTATGATCAGAAACATTGATGATAATGTTTTCTCAATATGATGTATGGACTATGGAAATTTCTTGTTTTAAAAAAAGGCTTGCCAAAACATATTTATGATATTAACATAATCCTTCTAGTTTTTGTTAAATTTGTAAAAAATGCCTAATTTTGATATCATCGAAAAAAAGTATGCCTTGTCAAAATGTAACATCATAAAGTGTGCTCCTAAAATGTGAAAGCACAATCTCACGCTTTATTTGGAGCTTGCTTTATTTTCCACTCCCTTAGAGCATTTTTCAACCACTTCCTAACCAGGACTTTACCCTTCAATCCAAGAGAATGTGTCAATCCTATCCTAAAGGCCTCTTCCTCATCACATTTCACTATTTTCACCTAGACAAACACTCATTTTTTGGATAAGTCTTAATTAAGGAGACCCTAAATTCAAGGATCACACTTTAATGTGTGCAAAACAACTAGACAGGGTGTAGGCACCCTAGTTCAGGTGTTTTTCCCATTAATTGTGATCTTTAATTTATGTCGGTCTTTAATTTATGCAATGTGAATTCAATTTCAAGATTTGACAGTAAATTGTCTCAAAATTTAAATTTAAATGAGTCAACATACACTTCTAATTTATTTTTGTGACCCACTATATAAACATGAATTATTATTTCAAAAAGCATGCAATCACAATTACAACGAAGCTTTGCCCAAATCCACAAGCTATTCTATAGAATTACAAAACAATTTTCAGATTTGATCAAGTTTAGCATTATGATTGGAGTTTGATGTCAATGGAAGGACAAGATGGAATCTAGGGTTTGGAGATAGCTTTGGCTTCTCTCAAGCACCTAATGATTTTTTTCAATATGTTCTTGTAGACACATAAAATTGACCTAGGCCTGCGAACTCGATTTTCTCCATAGTTCTTCTTAACATAATTAAAATATTTAATTATGTCCCTTAATTAAATAATTCTCAATTATTTAATTAATTCATATCTTTTATTCCTCCTGACTATTTAAATAAATGAATTACATTTATTTTATTTAAATACGTCGCTAATTTCCTATGTCCCTCTATAATTAAATAAATTACTAAATTTATTTAATTATTATTTGTCCACTATTTCCTCCTGATTATTTAAATAAATAAACTTTATTTATTTATTTAAATATGCCATTAATTCTAATGTCTTCTTATAATTAAATAAATTCCTATGATTTCTTTAAATTATTGACCACTTTATTCATCTTCTTCATTAAATAATTATCATTAATTATTTAATTGTCTCATTGACTTTTCCTCTAAATTTAAATTAAATCATTTATTTAAATTTCCACTTGGCAATTTCCCTCTTTCCAAGTAAATAATTTTAATTTATTATTTACTCTCACATGGCCCCACCACTTCTGAATTAAATTAATTTTTAATTTAAAAGTCAACTTTGCCTCTCATAAATCAAATAATTTTAAATTATTATTTGATTCTCCAACATCATCTTTTTCCATGCCCAATATCATCTTGTCACATGCAAATGTGACCCTTGATTTGATTTTCTCACAATCAAATCTCAACCATTCATTTTGCATTGTTGCCCTAACCCTAATTAGGGGTCGTTGCATGTATTTACAACCATTGATCTTAGGGCATCTTTCATCTTTCAATCTTGGCCCTCCATTTAAATTTGGCACTTCTATAGAATGCCAAAATCAACCTCATTTGGACATCTACATCTATCTACACTTGCCATCTTATGCTTTAGACTTTGCATTTTAGGTTAACATTGTCATTTTGCAGGTTTCTCTATAGCATGTAGAATTTAGTTCCACTTGCATTCTCACAAAAATCCTTCAATATTTGCTAGGTCATGGTCATAGGTATATTTTCTCACAAAAATCTGAGGGCAAACAACATATTTGCAACAAATCGAGAAGGGTTATGGAGGTGATTCATGGAGGTTTTGAAGGGTTTTTCTAACATTGTTCTTTATTTTGCATTATTTCCTCCATTGTTCTTCATAGTTAACCTAGGGTTTTATTTCTATTTTGATTTAAAACTAACCTGTAAATTTACCCTCAGTTACATTAGTGAACCCGACACTCTTTTTTGCAGTTTCCGTACGGATTTCTTTGGTTTTTTTGTGCGATCCTGGGTGCAAGAGAAACTGTTATTGACTCTAGGAATTGGGCCTTCCTTGGTGGGAAAAAGTACTCACCCCAAGGTGACTCAAACCGGCAACAAAGCTCTTTAGCCGAGCTACTCCCGATTGGTATACAAATGTGAATCCTAATGGAAAACTTAGGATTACAAGTGCGGATGTGTCACACAGACAAGTGAATTCCCCAAAACCCTATTGAGCATAACCTCTTTAGGCTGGAATTCCTCCTTATCAGAGCTAATCTTGCCTCATGTGTGGACACTCAAATGGGTTCCCAAACTAAAAGCTTTTGTGTAGAAGCCAAAAACCCTATCTATTCACTGGTGTAGCAACGGTCATTGCTAAGGCATCCACATTCTCGTAGTTCTTAGTAGAGTTGAAAAACTTGTCATGGGAGATTCATGAGGGCTTGAAGCTTGGTTGACTGGAGAAGTGAGTGCCATGTTGGGGGAGCTAGTGTGGCCAAGCTTCTAAGTCACCCGCTAAGAATAAGTGCAGCTGGGGAAACCCATGTGGAATCCAAAGAATATAGTCCTTGCCAACCCTAGGATTGTGCTTGTCTTATTTGTGCTTGTTTTCAGAACATTCAAAGACAATGTGTTTTCCAAGTGTGTTTCTGAACCAATGAACAATTAAACACCTTTTGTAAATCTAGAAAAACACTCTCAAACTGAAACAATCCTCAAAACTACCAAAATTGCAAACAAAACTAGACTTTTTTTACCCTACAATGCATTTGCTTCATTCTGCACCACATTTGACATTCTACACCGCATTTGAGACTGCAAAATGCAATCACTCTGTTAAGCCACATTTGCTGAGTTAAGCAATGCATTTGCCTATTCTGAAACACATTTGCTTTCCTGTGCAACACAATTGATTTCTTGAGCTGCATCTGTGACCTGAAACACCCCATTTGCTAAAAATGAGACGCATTTGATCCTTTGCAATGCATTTGACACCTGAAATGATGCAATTGGCTATCAACTGAAAAAACCACTATCACTGTCAAAAACCCGAGAACAAACATTTCCAAACTGTTTTCAAACACCTTTTCTTTGGAGTCTCTGTCCAAAACTAGAAAAAGAATTGCTCAAATTCTCCATCCTTGTATTTTTAGTTATTTAGTTTTCCATAGGTCTACCAGTGCACTTTTTTAGATGCACTCTTAGGTTCCATTATCATACATAAACTCATAAATCCTCAATTTTCAGACTTGAGGATAGGAACCCTTACCATACTTTGCCAAATCTTTGCCTTCAAAAGTAGGTTATCATTGGACTTAATCAAAATCATTTCTTTTAGTCTTTTTGTGAGCTATTTCCAACTCATCAGTCTAGTGTGGAAAACTCACTTTGTCACCTTGTCATTTAATCCCTCAAACAAGTCCCTTGACACTCCAAAATTGAGACATTGACCAAACTTTGAATGGTTGAGTATACCTTTCCTTAAGTCTATCAATATTGAATGCATCATAGAACTCCTTGCATTTACACCTTTAGTCTTCCTCATTTTAGTCATCATTAGTCTCATTGCATTTGGCATTTCCCTTTAGACAACATTATCATTGTAGCATTCCTTATTCAAGAAAAAATCCAAAAACATAGTATCATATAATTTGCATATATAGGTTTGATCATCCTCCATCCTCCCCCATTTGAGCAAGACTTATATGGTTGAAACAAGACTACAAAGAAAAAGGAGACAAATGGATCCCTTCGGACAAGGCAATAACCTTTATAATTTTCCTAATGACATGAATACAAACATAGACATGGGGAACTCTTTCATAAATCCATTCAGTGACATGAACATTCCATCTTCCTCACATAACCCTTTTGAACCATTTATACGCAGAGACAAAAATGGACAAGTATTTGTGGAAGACCTAGAAGTTGCTACACAAAATCCCGAAGTGGCCTCCTTTGTGGAAGAATTAATCCTACAAGATTCAGATAGATATCTAGTCATGCTCCTAGACCAAGGGGCTAGGTTTCCAAGAGGATTTGACATTAACACCTTAAGAGTAGCATCCCTCGATCATACCACTCAAACAAGTCAACCACATGATGCAAACAATACCTCCATGGGAGCCACAACACAAAGTGCCACAAATACCATCAATGCTACCTCCATTGGTGCTACCACCACCCAAAACCCAACAAACACATCCAATGTGGTCAATGCAACATCTATTGGGGGAACATCAACCCTCACAAATGCCACATCACATTCAATTCCGTAACAAATATCCACAATTTCATTGCAAACTATGGGAGCAACATTTGGAGCTTCAACTAACATAATGGGAACCAATACATTGAACCTCCTTGGTGATTCATCTAGTGCAATGAGAATGACATCATCAAATCATTTGATTGGATCTTCAACTAATTCCGTGAGAACAAATTCATTAAACCCCTTTGGGAGGAACAAGTGATGATTCACCATTCAAGGATCCCAACCAAATGCTAATACTTCATCACAAGTCAACACCAATATTCCCCAAAGGAAAAATACAAACATTCCACATTGTCACATCTACCAATTCGGACAAGGAAATCAAATAATGCAACATATGAGTTCATTTGGACATCAACACATTTCAGGTCAATAAATTCCACAGATACCAATGAACACCATTGGAACACACATTCCCACCTATGCATCTCAAGTCCACACACACCAAAATATCCCCAATCAAAATGTTCACTATCAACAAACCCTAAACCAAGATACACAATTTTCTCAACACCATCACATCCCAAACCAAAACATCCCATCATAGCAAGTAGGGACTCATATGATACCTATCACCAACATGTGTGATGCTACAAATAATCCCATCGTGGATGCACTCATAGTGCAGAAACAAGCGGAAAACCTACAAATGTCCAACAAAAAGGCCCACACGTCATATGACCTATGTCCGTATCCTTTTCATACAAACTTGTAAATGCCACCATTCCCACCAGAATATGTGGTGCCAAAATTTTCTAAATACAAAGGAAAAACTAATCCCATCGAACACATTAGAGAATTCACAACTCGTTGTGTGGACGTTGCCTATGAACACACTTATCTGATAAGACTCTTTTCTAGGAGTCTCATAGGTCACTCAAGTTTGTCGACAATTATGCCTATAACATTGACACAAACATCAACATTGCCTCATTATGTAGACTTACTCAAGAAGAAATGGGTGATACATTTATTCCATTTTTCCAAAGATGGAGAACTTTAGCAAGTCGATGTCCTGTGGAGATACCGGAAAAAGAAAAGGTCACCATGTTTGTGCAAATCTCCTTGGACCACTGAGATATGGTCTACAGGTCCATTGCTGCAATATATCACTAACCTTGTCAAAAAAGGATTTCGAGTCAAAAAATACCTAATTTCCAAAGGAGAACTCAAATATGGCAGCAAAAACACCAACACAAACACAAACCCAAATGCTCCCACCGACAAAAAAAAATACTGGGTCAAAAATAAACATATCACTAATGATGGAATTGTTGACACAAAAATAGTAAATGCGATGGGTCCCGCAATTACCCTTAAAGGGGTTCAATCCAAAAATGCACCAGTGACCACACCAACACCCACTGCTAATGCCATCCAGAACAATCTCGTCAAACCAAACCAAAGACCATCATGCCAGACAAGACAATTTCAAAAACGCACATACACTGTGTTGGGTGAACCAATCGAAGTTGTCCTCAAGAAACTTATCCAAAAAAAAGTCATCACATTGGAGGACCCTAAACCAAATGACCCTAGTCAGTTCAAGCCATCATGGTGGGATGATAATGCATTCTATGATTATCATCGCATAAAAGGGCATAAAACTTCCTCCTGTAGGAAATTGTGAAATCTTATATAGGATCTTATTGAAAATCGCACCATTGAATTCGATGGTCAACAATTTGCTTCTAATTCAGACCATACAATTCATAAAAACCCATTGCAAGACATAGTTCGGGTAATCCTTTGACGTTCGGTGCAAAGACTAATGACAATCAAGCCAATTACAACTGTACTGCCTTTAACTATTCTAGTGGACCCATCATTAATCACCTCCAGGCTGTTGAGGAATACGTCAATACCATCACCATCAAGAAAACTTTGGAGTGTAATGTCACTACCCATAGAGGCAAGGCCACAATACCAGGTCCTTCTACGAGACAACCCAAGATCACAATACCTAGTCCCTCGGCCAAACTGTTACAACCCAATGGAGAATTTAATCTTATTGAACAACTGCACAAAACACCCACCTAAATCTCCATCCTCAAGCTACTTCGCATTTTTCCCACACACAAGGCCATATTGGACAAAGTCTTGAAGGATTCTTCTATACCAACTGACATTGATGTCACTCACTTGGAAACCATGGTTGGATACTTGACTTCCCCCCATCACATCACATTTTTAGACCTCGATTATTCTTCACCAAAGCCATCTCACAATGATCCACTACATATCAAAGTCTTCATCCATAAACATAAGGTTAGACAAATCTTAGTAGATGGCAGAGTAGGATTGAATATCTGCTCTCTAAAACTAGTTAAAGCTCTTGGTTTATTTGATGCTTGTGTGGAAACTACAAAAATTATTGTGATAAAGGCATATGATGATGAGGAACGCTCCTCTAGGGGCGATATTACATTTCCAATTCATGTGGGGCCGGTCATCATAGATACAACATGTCAAGTCTTGGATTATGAATTACCTTACAACATCTTGCTTGGTCGACCTTGGATCCACACCTTAAAGGCCGTACCCTCCACTTACCATCAATATTTGAAGTTCCCCTTTGATGGCACTAAAATCACCATACCAAGAGATCTTGACCCTTTCCAATATTTTACCAATTTGAGAGCTACTTTTGAACACCAAGTGCCCATCAACCATGAGGCCTCATCATCCACCCCATCCAAATAAATTGATCCATCCACACTCACTAAGCCATCCACATCCACTCCTTCGACCTCCACCACACCATCCCCTACCACCATACTAAGCGCTAGCCCTAATATTAAGATCCAGGATGTCGGTTGCAGAGAATTCAAACTGAACATGGCCTATTGTATCACAACAATACCCAAGCCACCAAAATTTTATGGTCGGCCTTGTTTCACAGTGGAGCCCAAAAAGACTTTTAAGGTCCCTTCGATGATGACCTTCACACTATGGGGAGACATGAACAATGAAGACATTGCAAACATATATGCTTGGATCTACAAAGACCCAGAAGAACTACCCCCACTACCAGTACATATATATGGCAAAGGATATGACATATTAAAAGCACAAGGTTTTAACAGAACTAGTGGCCTTGGGATAAACCAAATTGGAAGAAGAGATCCTATCATGCCTTCTCGGAGACCAAAGTATCTAGGGCTAGGGTTCGAGCAACTCGGAACTGACGATCAACGTACTAATGTAATTTTGAGTGAGGACATAATGACTCTTGAAAGTGTTGAGACAAGCGAAGATTCCTATACCAAAATTGATTCACATGAATGGCAATGTGTATCTGATAAAACCCTCAACAACTATGACATTGATAAACTATTTCTAGAACTTGGAGAACTCTCTCCCGAGGAAAGATTCAGACACATGTATAACATCGACCCTCTTGATGACCATTCTCAACAAAAAGAATGGGAAAGCATTTTTTGGGCCCCAAATGATCATAAGCCTAAACCCTCCCTAACAACATCTGAATTGCCCCACCCCATTCCCAAACCTCTCCATGAGCCTAACGTCTGACCCTATTGCCCATGCTTCTAAATTTCCCTTTGAACCTATTGATCATGATTCCAATCCATTTATCTCTTATTTTGACCATGAGTAGAACTCATCTGAAGCCGAAGATGGTCCTTGGATAGAATTCAACTGGGAATTTGAGGATGACAATTATGTCTTTACAGTTTCCACCTCCATTTGCATGCTTTCCACATCATCCTCGCCCTTTGCAAACACTGATGATGTTATCACCCTTATCCACCCGCAACTTATTGACTAGGATCAACAAGGCCCACCCACTATGGACATCTTTCAGAATGATTAGGCGATCACAGATTTCATGGGACTCCGTGAAGGCATACTAGGCAGGGATCATAAAGCTGGGTTGATGATAGATCTAGATTGTGCAGCATACTTCGGGGAGACTGTGCCATCCCCCAGTCGCAAAAATAATAAAAATAAAATGAAAAAAGACATGTCTTTGGGTGAAAACTGCAAGGCACCCTCTGACGACAAAAGAGTAAAAATAAAGGATGTATTCGAGGGTGAAAACCTCTCTGAAGCATCCAAGGATGGAGGATTGGACTTTCTTCTCGTCAACCAAGAGAGATCAGCAATGTTAATTGAGGATCATATGGAAATCAACACAAACACACCAGAAAATCCAAAAATGGTTCTTGTCACCGCATCCTCGACAGATGAAGAAAAACTTGAGTTTCAAGCCTTCTTTCAAGAGCACAAGATTAAGTTCGCATGGTCATATGCCGACATGCCAGGATTGGATCTAGAACTTGTTTTGTACCATTTTCCTTTACTTCCAATTGCCAAACCAATAAAAAAAAAACTACAAAAGATGCATCCACAAATTGCATTGCTTGTTAAGGCCGAACTTAAAAAGTTACTGGACGCCAAATTTATCAGATCAATAGACTATGTTGACTGGATTTCCAACCTCGTGCCCATCACTAAGCCAAATGGAGAGATCCGCATTTGCACAGATTTGCAAGTTTTAAACAAGGCATGTCCAAAAGATGACTTTCCATTGCCGAACATAGACATTATAGTACACCTAACAATGAGGTATGAGATGTTGTCCCTGATGGATGGTTTCTTTGAAAATAATCAGATTCACATCACCCCTGAAGACTAGCACAAAAAATCATTCACTTGCTCCTAGGAAACATACTACTGGAACGTCATGCCTTTTGGTTTGAAGAACGTGGGTGCCACATATCAACGAGCCATGACAATGATATTTAATGACCTCATGCACACACTAATGGAAGATTATGTGGATGAATTTCTTGACACACAAGGATCACATCAAAGTATTAGATAAAATATTTAAGAGGTTGGAAGAATACAAGGTCTATTTGAACCCAAAGAAATGTGTTTTTGGAGTGACTTTAGTAAAACTCTTGGGCTACATAGTTTCTCGACGAGGCATTGAAGTTGATCTTGTAAAATTTAAAGTAGTATTAGACATGCCTTCGCCAAAAAGAATCAATAAGCTAAGGACATTGTAGGGAAGATTACAGTCTATCTAATGCTTCATCGCACAACTAGCAGACAAGTGCCAACCACTTCAATATCTCTTACGCAAGGGTATCCCCTTTGTGGGGACATAAAAATGTCAAGTGACCTTCCAACAGATCAAAGACTATCTATTGTTGCCACCTGTCCTAATTCCTCCAATTGAGGTAAAACCTTTGATTCTATATATCTCTATGAGCGCTTCAACATTGGGGGAATTGCTTGCACAAAATGACTATGAGGAGAATGAAAGAGCTATATACTACATTAGCCGCACATTGATCAGATATGAACTCAACTACACATCTATCAAATGTGCGTGTCTTGTAGTAGTCTTCGCTACCCAGAAGTTAAGACATTGCATGCTCAATCACAAGACACAATTGGTGGCAAATATTGATCCATTGAAGTACCTTCTAAGTCGGGCAGCATTGATATGATGGTTGTCAAAATGGGTTATGATATTGAGTGAATATGAAATACAATACATTGACTACAAGGCAATAAAAGGATAAGTAATCATCGATCAACTCACAAATGCACCTTTACAAGACAATCATCCATTGGTAGCTGACTTCCTAGATGAGTCTATCTTTCACATAGAACCTACATCACCTTGGAAGCTTTATTTTGATGGCTCTCATACTGGTCATGGCTCAGAAGCAAGTATATTACTCATCACACCATGAGGGGACTCCATTCCTAAGTCATTTAGAATTTCCTTCTTTTGTACCAACAATGTTACAGAATATGAGGCACTTGTCACAGGACTCCGAATGGCTATAAAATGGAAAATCAAGACACTTTTGGTTTTTGGAGATTCTTGGTTGGTTATTAACCAAGTCAATGATGATTATGAGACCAAGGATGAAAATTTGTTGCCCTACAAATGCATGGTCGATAGATTTCTGACATACTTCCACTTTATCACTTTCGAGAAAATTCCTAGGACACAAAACAAGGCCACAAATGCAATGGCTACTATTAGATCATCTTTTAGACATTCCCAACAACATGCCATAATTCAAGTTCTTAGTGGAATAACTGTTGGTTCTCGCATATGATATTCCAGTCATAAATGGTTTGTGAGCTTGTTGGTCCTAGTTCACCTTGGTATCAAGACATATATGACTACCTCACGTCCCAAACTCTCCCCCCAAACCTATCCAACAACCAACGAAAATCCTTTATTCGCAAAGTCGCCCATTATACCATCGTTAGTGACACCTTATACCATCACAACTTTGACAACACCCTTCTTCATTTTCTCGACACTGATGAATCTCAAACAACCTTATGTGAGGTACATGAGGGTATATGCAGATCTCATTCGAGTGGCCCAACCTTAGATAGGAAAGTTAAGAGACTTGGGTATTACTGGCCGACATTGGAAAATGACGCTCTTCAGTTTGTAAAAACATGTCAAAAATGTCAGGTGCACAACGATCTAATTCACGCACCCGTGCAAGAGCTTAGACCAATCACTTCTCCTTGGCCCTTCGCACAATGCGGACTTGACCTCATGGGTAAAATACATCCCACCTCATCCAATGACCATAAATTCATTATCACTGCCACTGAGTATTTCACTAAGTGGATTGAAGCCATACCCCTCACCTACATCACTGATAAGCAGATTTCTAAATTTATCCTCAAGTACATCATCTGTCAGTATGGCGTTCCATAATCCATAATCATAGACAACGATCATCTGGTCAAAAATCAGGATGTCTGTGAGCTTTGTGAATGCTTCCACATTCAACACCATTTTTCCACTCCCTATTATCTGCAAGGAAATGGTCAAGCCGAGGCATCCAATAAAACAATCCTCCAAATTCTTAAGAAGACCGTCAATGATGCTAGCTATGACTAGCATCTCCAACTCAACCCCACCCTATGGGCCTATCGCACCAGCATCCGCACACCCACTGGATCCACCCCATTTTTCTTTGGTCTATGGATCTGAAGCTATATTTCCCATTGAGGTCAAAATCCCCTCCTTACGAGTATCCTTGAAGGGATTGATTGATGAGGAAGAATACAAACAATATCGATTACATGAGTTGGGAATGTTGGAAGAAAGAAGACTAAATGCCTTGAACCACTTATAGGCATATCAAAATTGTCTTTGCAGAAGCTATAATAAAAGAGTAATGGTTCGAGAGTTTGAAATTGGAGATTTGGTTTTAATGCAAAATCCAAAGAATCAAGCCGACTGAGAGAAACCTAGCAAGTTTGAGCCTAATTGGCTGGGACCTTACATCATCACTATCGCATTTGGTTATGGTGCTTATCAGCTAGCTACGCCAAATGGGGAACAATTGTCAGATCCTATCAACAATCTGCATTTACACAAGTTCTACACATAGCATTAGAGAGCTGGGCTGAAGACCTTAAAAAATAAAATAAAAATGAAAAATATAAAAAATCGTCACCCTGATGAAAACCTAGCAAATAGGCATCTTGGTGACACCAAAAAAATTAGAAAATACCAAAAATAGTAAAGAGAAATAATTCATCTAATAGTGAAAACTTGGTAAACAGGCGGTTTGGATAGGTACCATGGTGAAAACCTGGCAAATAGGCACCATGTGCAGTCAGTCTTTGCTATGCCATCTATTATTATTCCATCTGCCTTTTCTTGTTTGTCATAATAAATACTTTGTCACTCGGCACACTCACATTTCCTGTTAGACTTCTTGCCATTGTTGAAAAATGGTGACATCATGTCCTCCACCTCTATCAGCTTGGGCACATCTGTTTCCATCCCATTCATATTGGCTAATCCTAGACCTGATAGGGGGCAACACCCATTATCACATGCTTGTAGTGGGTCTCATACATGGTCCTAAAACGTCTTGAAAAAATCATAAAATGTCTTGAAAAAGTTCGTAAAAATCATAAAATGTCCTGAAAAAAGCCATAAAAACTGTAAAAAGTCTTGAAAAAAGACATAAAATTACAAAAATTCTTGAAAAAAATCCAAACAAATCATAAACCGTCAAAAATCCAAAAAAATCAAAACATGTCACAAACACAAAAACATCCAAATAGCACTCAAAAATCCCAAAGCGGAGTGAATGTCAGTCATGTAAGTCGGTCCGTGTCATTGTCGAGCTATGTTGTCTCTACACATTTGCTAGGTAGGCAAGGTTCATCCTTGAACCCCCAAGACATTAGGTCGTCAAAATAAATCATGACTCAATCTTTGATCATTTGGAAAAAGTCTTTGGTCGTGTTGAACTATGAGGTCTCTGAGTGTATGATGTAGGCAAGGCCATCAATCGATGAGCCGTCGAGGCCGCACTAGGTCAGTCCTTTAGGGTTTATCACATTTACTCTCACATATGTCAAGATCTCTTCATAAATCAAAATATTTTCTTAGCCAAATAAATTATACTTTTCTCGTCAAATATTTCCAAATCAGAAAACAATCTTTTTCGTCCTAAAGCAGGAAACTCTTAAGCGAACTTCGATAATCATTGAATTGGAAATCATTCAACAAAATTGGGAATGTCAGCACTGGCATGCGGTCAATTCGGTCGTCTAGTCACACTCTATCAAAACAAGTCAATCTGTCAACTCTTGGTTATGCTTCAAATGTGTCCTTTTGAAGAATTAACCCCCATCGTTTATTTTTCCTTAGGATGTGTCCTTCCTAAGCATCATCATTTTCATCTGGCCTTTTGAGGGATTTTGAGAATCGATCCTCTTGACATCGACATCATTCAAGATGTGTCCTTCCTGAATTGGACATCACCTAACATTTGACAACCTAGACCTCATCAAACTTGGCATCTCAACATTAAAACACGTGACCTTTCAATACTAGAAAACCACTAAAAACACATGGCAAACATTATCTGTCATTTTATTTTCATCATGTTACTAGTTCCTCGGTTCAGGGGAGCCACGATGTATGATGATGATTATCCTTGTCCTTTTTGATCATCATACTGCTAGTTCCTTAAGGATGTCCTGAGATCAGGACTTAGAGGAGCAATGACGTAGTACGATGATCTTCTTATCTTTTATGTCTATCATGTGGCTAGTTCCTTGAGGATGTCTTGACATTAGGATTTAGAGGAGAAATGATGTTTCATGGCTAGCCTTGTTTTTTTGCAGTTGGTGGTGGAAAAATGACTAGGGGCAATTGAGTTCCTTGTATGAGTCATGATTATCCCTGTCTACGATTGCTTGTCCTATGTGATGTTACGATCTTGCACACTATTGATCTATGTAATATCATAGTGTTTGTTGGCTATTACGACAATCCACCCAATGACGATTAGAGCAACACCTATTAGTACTTTGGAAAATATTGAAGGATTCTTTTTGCGTACTAACATGCATTTATTTCTCTGCACTAACACCCTCCTCCATCTGGCCATCCCTCTTCTCTCATCCCTTGATGATATCTTGTGACATACAAAAACATAATTGCACAACTCATATGGAAATTTCATTAGCACATTACCCATTTTCATAAATTCATTCACATAATAGCATTCACATTCATATTACACTCACATGACATATAAGTCCATCATTTACATTCTTCCATATTACATACATCAAAGCATCATTGGCATCAATTCATTTGAATTAACATAGAATATACAGGCAATAACCATCCATGTCATCAATGCATACACATAGGATCATAATATAAGAGCATCATACATCGTATAATCCATACATACATAAAAATCCATAAATGCATTCATAATCATAAGCATGGAATCCATTAGTCAAGTCATCATCATGCATAAAGCTACATCATTAGTACATAAATCTCATCATAAATGGTCATATATTAATGCATCCATTGTCATGAACATGGCATCATATAGAATATCATCATCATCATCATCATCATATAAAACATAGGATCATCATGGCATATAATCATAAATAACCATCATAAATGCATCATCATATCATCACATAAGTCACATCACATAAGCATAATAACATCATAATGCATCACAAAATAACACAAAGCATATAATCCTCATCAAAATTGCATCATATATATATCAAAAAAATCATGTCACAGGATAGAGTCTCATGGAATCCCAAAAATAGAGCTCACGGGCTTGATAGTCAATATATAAAATTTCTCAACTTCACAATAAGATAGCATCTGCCCTATTTTGTACTCTCATCATCCCCTCAAGGTGAGGAATGAGGTGACTAACGCTTGCTCATGAGCTCGGTTGTAACATGGACTAGGGACACTGTAGGTTGACTCTTTGATGCTAATGGATCAATAACTGAATGTTGGCTATGCTGAGACCCGTGCCTTGATGATATCGACCCATGACTCTGACTAGATTTGTGGCCCGAGGAATGCCTATAACTGCAATGCGATCTGTGCCCTAAGGACTATCTAGATGATGTAGACCCACCAACACTCATCTGGCTGTGACTACCATGGCTCCTGATACTGCCACTCCCTGTTCTAATCTATGACCGAGATAACCCAGGATCCCTCTTCTTGATTGACACTGGCCTCTCATACAACACCCTATACCGTCCTCAACTCTCCCTGATCCTAGCCAACTCTCTAGCAATATCCCCCACTAGCTCTGTGCACACCTAAGAAAACTCGGTGCATTAGCTCTGAACTTCCTGCTTTTGAATCATGACCTAATCCCTCTCTACTTGCACAACCTCTAACTTTTCCGCTAGTGCCCTGTTCCGAGAGAGGGTCGTATCCAATCTTCTCTATAGGTTCGCTAGTCTCTGATCCACTGTCACATCTCGTGGTAGGGGTGGTGGCCTGTTCGTCTTCTCCTCTCCATCTATCATCTACTCTTGGAGCTATCTCTCTACCTCATCCATATCATCCTCTCCCCCAACATCTAGCTCCTCATCATCTCCTTTGATCTCCTCCTCTCCACCGATATCTAGTGCCTACTCACCTATGAGCACATCATCCTCCCTCAACACCTCTCCCTCGAGTTTGACCTCAGCCTCTTACCCAATCTCTACCTCAGCCCTAACCTCTTATTGCTCTGCCTTAGCCTTTCCCTCCTCCTACTTGACCTCCTCCTCTCTCTCCCCCTCTTCGCCCTCCTCTCGGATGGGTGACAGTGATGCCTACTCTACCCATTGCCATACTCTCCTCAGTTGTCTCCTCATCTCCTCCTCCTGCTACTCCTACCATCCTCTCTGTCTCATCCATCATCCCCTCCCACATCTCCTCCAGCCCTCCCCCCATCTCCTCGGCCTCCATCTTTGCCTCTACCCCTGTCGCCATCTCTCCCTCCTCATCCTCCCCGCCATACATGTGGTATAACTGACTGGTGATCAATTGGTGCTGGGCCATCTGGATTCGTCAACAGTATTGGCTTATGTGTTTGCCACCAGGTGTCAAAATCTGCACTCATACTAGGATCTACTGGACACCCACTCCAGGCTGACTGCTATGCTGCCAATCCATCCACCTACTGCTTTGTTAATAGAACTGATATCGGTGGCCCCCATATTGTCTCTCAAGATGACCGAGCATACTTTGCAGTCTCCACAGACACACCTTGCTTCTCTCCAAACTGTCGAAGTACTCACTAGGGCAGGTACATCTCAATAATATGCTTTGATTGGACTTTCCATCTAATAAAGTATCTAAACTACCTACAAAAAGTAAGATTCTCATCCTCTCCAGGCCACTATGCACAATCCCTTTAAGGTCTCCAGACAAACCCCATCAAAGTGTCAATTCGGTGGTGCCAGTACCCTATATCTCTGACTCGGATCTGTCATTGAACTTGCGTATAAGAAAACATAGGGCATCCCCTCACCTAGCTGATGTATTTGAACTGGTGGTCAGAAAATGAGAATATGCTCCCAGGCCTAGATAATCAATAATGTCATGCCACAGCTGATACTCTGCGCCCCCTGGTAGGCCACCTCATGCAACTGATGGTATAACATGCCTAGAAGACAAGGCCTCCAAGCAAACACTGTCCTATCCTGTTGTATCTGAACAAGAACATCACCCCATCCAATTGGAAACCTGTGGCCCCGGCGACCAGGAATCAAAACACCGACAATCAAAGTGCATAGGATGACATCCCATCGAGTGTAGTGCTCAACAAAAACCTCCCATCTAATCTCATAACCCTCAATACCTAGCCCTACATTATCCATAGGCTCATAGTAGTCGGTCATGGCCTAAAGTCCTCGGTGAGGATCGTAGACCACTCGCTCCCCTTAGATCGAAATCTGCAATATCCTGTAGACATCATCCAGAGAGATGGTAGCCTCTCCCGTCGACATGTGAAAACAGAAAGTTCTGAATGCCATCTCTCACAAAGTGCTATCAGAAGACCCCTATTTTCTTGGATAGTGGGCATAGAGGTCACATAGTATAATCCTAGCTGCATCAGTCATCTCTGCTCTCTATGTTGCAGTTGATCTCTAAAAGCATATGTAATCGACTTGAACTCACGTGTATAGATAGGTGGTAATCATTTCTGCACAAGCAGAAATGAGAGTTAGCACATATTAAATATCATCATTATCATCTATCTAATCAAAACTGTCTAAGCATCTGAACCTAAAATAAGTAACACTTGGTCAAAGTCAAATGTGTCATTTTGACATCAATTGCGTCATGCCAAGTCACATGTGTCATTTCACACTACACATGCATTGCGTCCTGGTGATTGCATGGTTTGACCTAGCATATGCATCACTTTCAAAGCAGTTTCGGTGTTTCACAGGTTTGTTGCATCATTTAAAGTCATTTGCATCACACAGTCTAACATATGCGTTGTAATTCAATGATTATGTCGCACAACCTTGCGCTTGCGTTTTGATTTCGTGTTTGTGTCTCACCCCTTGCATTTGCATCATTATAAACACTAATCTAGCCTATCCCTTGCATTTGCATCACGACACATCAAATGCATGTGACGTGAACGCAAATGCATCTAATTCCCTAGCTAAAAACCTAAAACATTCATGTAAATCGAGAAAATGACAAAGTGGGACAAGGGTATATACCGGTGCCTTTGCGCCCTTTAGCCATTAGAAGGTTTACACTTGGTATCCACGATGCTCGGTCACCGGAATCACCATCTTTGTACGAGGTCTCCTAGCTTTGAACTCTCTAAATCTCAAAAGACAAAAGTGAAAATGAAATGACTTTTTACCAATTCAAACCTATTTATAGGTTGAAAACTAGGGTTTTACCCTCAAGGTTATTATTGGAGGCTCATTTGACCAAGTTTGACCGGCCTTTTGACTGCCTTAAATGCGTCCAAATCCGAAACTGAGCGTGCCATTGATTTCCTGGTCCTCAAATTGACTTATTGAGACACTTTCCAATTTTTTCCGACCTTGGGCCAAAACTCACAAATTTTCCGGAGGGGGCATGCACACTTCATACCTTCGCTGGGGCATGTTTTTGACTAGTTTTGTTTTCCATTATGCGATAAACTGCATTATGACAAAGATGGGCAAAATGTAGACACATAAAATTGACCTAGGCTTGCAAACTCGAATTTCTCCATATTTCTTCTTGGTCCCTTAATTAAATAATTCTCAATTATTTAATTAATTCATATCTCTTATTCCTCCTGACTATTTAAATAAATGAATTACATTTAATTTATTTAAATACGTCGCTAATTTCCTATGTCCCTCTATAATTAAATAAATTACTAAATTTATTTAATTATTATTTGTCCACTATTTCCTCTTGATTATTTAAATAAATAAAGTTTATTTATTTATTTAAATATGTTATTAATTCTAATGTCTTCTTATAATTAAATAAATTCCTATGATTTATTTAAATTATTGACCACTTTATTCATCTTCTTCATTAAATAATTATCATTAATTATTTAATTGTCTCATTGACTTTTCCTCTAAATTTAAGTAAAATCATTTGTTCTAATTTCCACTTGGCAATTTCCCTCTTTCCAAGTAAATAATTTTAATTTATTATTTACTCTCACATGGCCCCACCACTTCTGAATTAAATTAATTTTTAATTCAAAAGTCAGCTTTCCCTCTCATAAATCAAATAATTTTAAATTATTATTTAGCATCCTCTTTTTCTGTGCCTAATATCCTCTTGTCACATGCAAATATGCCCCTTGACTTTATTTTCTCAAAATCAAATCTCAACCATTCATTTTGCATTGTTGCCCTAACCCTAATTAAGGGTTGTCACATGTATTTACAATCATTGATCTTAGGGAATCTTTCATCTTTCAATCTTGGCTCTCCATTCAAATTTGGCACTTCTATAAAATGCCAAAATCAACCTCATTTGGACATCTACATCTATCTACACTTGACATCTTATGCTTTAGACTTTGCATTTTAGGTTAACATTGTCATTTTGTAGGTTTCTCTATAGCATGCATAATTTAGTTCCACTTGTATTCTCATAGGAATCTTTCAATATTTGCTAGGTCATGGTCATAGGTATATTTTATCAAAAAAATTTGAGGGCAAACAACATATTTGCAACAAATAAAGAAGGGCTATGGAGGTGATTCATGGAGGTTTTGAAGGGCTTTGGTAACATTGTTCTTTATTTTGTATTATTTCCTCCATTGTTCTTCATAGTTAAGCTAGGGTTTTATTTCTATTTTGATTTAAAAGTAACTTGGAAATTTACCCTCAGTTACAACTCTCATCTTCAGACTTCAATCTCCTTACTTCCCTAAGTAAGGTATTTGTGTATTTTGATTTTCCCTTGAGTATTTGACCTTCTCTTGGGTTGATCTTGATTTTGTCGCTTAGGAATCATTCTCTAAAACACTTGGGTAGGGTTTTATCATTTATCTTGCATATTTTAGCTTGTTACAACCTTACACACACTTAAGGTTCAGAGCACATACTTTATGAATCAACAAATCGGCTATTCATGGAGGTAGAAATACCAAAACAAGAATTTGACTTTGGAAAACTCCTATATAGTCACCCCTTTTCCTCTCTTTGTTATGGTTTTCTAGATCCAAAGATGGAAGGTTTTAGAATAAGAAAAGGTAGTACAAATTTGTGATTTGTAGACTAGAGTTTCTTAGATCTAGAATCACACTTCTTAGATAGGGGTGCCCACTCCCTTGACCACTCAATTTTGCTCATATTTTCATGATAGGTGTACAAATATCCACCCTTCTCAAATCTATCATTATTTCATCAATTGTTTTTTTTGATGAATAGGCATATATCTATATTAATATAAAGATATAATTACAAATTCACAAAAAAGGGGCAGGTGGTGAAAAGGCACGCCCTGAAAGTCACATGGGCAGAGCCCAGAAAAGTCAAAATATTAATCACATGGGCCTAGCCCAAAAGTCCAATAATAGAAAATAAAATTAAGCAGCCAAGGCAGTGCCAATAGATCCTGGGGGGTCCCTATCATCCAGATTTTTCCCCCATACATCAGCGGGGTTTGGAGTGACGTCGGGAGGAGCACCCCAACCATCATCAACTTTATCTTCATCTTTTTCTTTTTCCTCACGCCGAGGCGAGATTGCAAGAGCCAGCTGCAAAATTTTTTTCCCATTGGTAGGCTAGCCAAAGCCAGAAGCATGCAGAGCATCAGAGGGCCACCCAAAACCGCCACCACCACTCCCTGTAGCACCTCTAGAGTGCCAACCCTGACCAGGACGTGGTGGAGGAGAACAAACCCACTTGGGAGGCCGAGAATCATGCCGAGCAGGAGGCTGGGAGAGGGATCGCGTAGAGTCACTTCGCTTCCGGCCCCGAGAAGGCGACTGATCGTGGGAGGAGGGCGAATCAGGGATCTGAGCCACATTACAAGGGGCTTGCCCCAGTGGTCTAGAAGAACCTACAGGTGAGCCACTTCCAGTGCAACCTTATTGGCTTGCACTTGAATATGTAAGAGAATATTAGAACATATAACTACTTTAGCATAAAGAGACACATTAACATCTAAATGAGAATGCAAAAATATAAAATCATTTCTATCTTTCTAGATATTGAAGAGGATTTCCACCCTGAAAGTGTGCCAAATTTGGGTGAACTTAGTCGGGGTTCCAGGTGGGTCCCCCAGTAGAACCATATGCCAAGAGAATGGTTCCGACTGAAAAGGCCGAAAGAAATCATGAATCCAAGTACAAAGCTGTTGAGCTCTGGGACAAAACCAAAAAAGATGCTTAAAACTTTCAGACTGCGCACAAAAAGGATAGCGAGGGTCAGGAACCCCCAAATGAACAAGCCGAGAACCCACAGGCAAGCCTTGGAAAAGAATACACCAATCAAAGTGGGCCAACTTCAGATTAATAATTGCAGACCAAGTGGCATCAAACCTCTTACTCCAAGTATGAGCAGAGGAATTAAGAAGCCACCTCTGGTTCAAGGAACTGATCATAGGAAAATGGGGTGAAAGCCACCTATAACCAAGCCGCAACTTGTAGCTCCTAAGAGGAGTGTCTGAAAACCATTTCCAGTCTTTCCACCAAGGTTTGTGCCCACGAATGCCAAATTTATGAAGCATTTCCGCTAGAATGGCACTCACCAGCCTGTCAAAAGTAAGACAGTCCTGGTTTTGAAGACTGTATTGAGCTTTAAAAGCATCCCACTGCAAGAGACACATGGTAGGCCGGTGAAAGAGATGATGCAGTGTTTGAATTCCCTTCTTATGAAATCTAAGGGCCTTGAGCCAAGGCGACTTGGCTAGGGGTTGACCATTCTAAGCCAGAAGGGGAGACCACCATAAGTTATGCTGGTTGATGGAAAGGCCATCACAAAGTCTAGCCCTGGCCCAATGGAGCCAAGGCTTAACAGTTTCCCAAGAGTGCCAGATGCTCTTGGCCATAAAGGAGCCAACAAATTGAACCGGCTCCCTCATAACTAGGAGGGTTTGGAGACCGATTCTTTTCCAGGCGGGCTTGTAAACAGGAAAACCAGACTGAATATAATGCTTAAGAAAAATCTTCTAGGCTTCATCCCTGGTGAGAGCTCGGATAATCCATTTGACATAGAGAGCAGTCCCTTGTCATTGAGTGGAGAGCAATCCAAGCCCTCCAGAGTCCTTGGGGAGACAACAAAATTCCCAAGCAACCCGATGAAAACCCTTGTGGGTTTCAGAACAGGCCCATAAAAAATCACGAAGCAACTTTTCAAGCCAACTGTAGGTAGCTTTAGAAGGAGCCCAACAGGAAGAATAGTAGACGTGAGTGGCAGCCAAAATTTTAGAGCACACCTAGAATTTTCCAGCCAGGGAAAGAGGCTTAGTAATCCAATAAGCCAGCTTCTGCTCAACCCTGGAGAGCACGGCTTGCCAAAGCTCCTGAGAGGAAGCTTGAAAGGCGAAGGGGATGCCCAGAAACCAAAAGATTTCTCCCTGCCCTATCCACTTCCAGTTATAAGTTTGGAGCCACGCAGGAGTGGGGAGCACCAATTGTCTGTAGCACAAGGTCTTGTGCCATTGAATTGCAGAGCCAAAGGCAAGACAAAAGGTATTAAGGCAATCAAGGGCAGCAGTGATAGAACCTTCATCCTCTAAGAGAGTGCGAAAGGAATCATCCACAAAGTGGCCATTGACAAGCTGTTCCTGAGAGTCTGGGAGAGAGATCCCTTTAACATGTTGCTGGGAGACAACATTGGCTAGGAGATATCCAAAGCTCTCAGCATCCAGAACATACAAAGCAAGGGCAAGAGGGCATCCCTGACAAATGGAATGAAAAAGACCAAAAGCAAAAGACTGGCAGCCATTAATGGAAATGTAAGCCAAGGCATTAGAAAAAAGCATACGAACAGACTAAATAAAGTTGGGCCCAAAGCCCAAGGCTTGCAACATCGCAAGATTGAAAGGCCATTCAATGCAGTCATAAGCTTTGGAAAAATCAATTTAAATGAACATCGCTTTTTGGTCCGACCACTGGGGCCACTCCATACCTTCCCAAATTGCAATAATGTTATCAAGAATAAACCTGGATTTAATGAAACCAGTTTGTTCCGGACGCACAACCTGAGGCAAGAGGTGATGAATTTTTAGAGCCAAGGCTTTGACAATGATTTTGTAAGAAACATTGAGAAGCTTGATGGGCCGCCTGTTGCAAATATCCTCCGGATCCCCAGGGTTAGGTATGAATTTAATATTGCCTTTATTTATTAAATTACCTAGAGAATTGGTTTGAAAGGCTTCAAGATAAACATGATGCAAGTTGCTCCCAACACAGTCCCAAAGAGCTTTGTAAAATTCACAAGGAAAGCCATCAATCCCAGGAGCCTTATCATTGGCCATGGAGGAAACAACTTCCTTGAGATCATCAATTGTTAAAAATTGATCACAAAAATTAATCTGGGCTGAAGAAAGCCTATGTGGAACAACAACAAGGTAGTCCTGAAGGGCTTGCTGGCACGCAGGGGTGGGGTCCTGAGTAGTGAAAACCTATTCATAGTGACGCACAAAATCCTGGAGAATTTTAGGTAGCCTAGAGAGCACCTAGTTACCATTTTTGATTGATTTAATGCCTGGGGATGAGTACCTGGCACAAAGAGCCAAAAAAAACTCTTTGGAGGCACAATCACCAATTTTGAGCCAGTGAAGCCGAGCCTTGATTTGAGCGCCTTTGGCAGAATAATTATCTGCCACTTGCTTTTGCTATCTTAAATCCACCACCCTGACTTGATGTGACTAGGAGAAAGGACTAGCGGTCAAAGCCTCCATAGCCGTATGCGAGTCGGTAGTGGTGGCCTCATAAGAACACCGACAAAAGATAGTGAGCTGGCACCCATAAATGTGCAAGAAACGTGCAGTACAAATGATGGAATCATTCCACCAAGCAATCCATCTCGTACGGCCAGGTGGCCTGCACTCTAAATTCCACACTTGGTGAATGTGGGCCAAGGTGGGCTTGTGACAAAGAAAAGACGTGTTCAAGAAGAATTGAGTCTTACACTTGTGAGGTTGACAATGCAAAAATGAATTGGGAAGTGATCAAAAAGAGTCACATCCACTAATGGCTTAACAGGCAAAGTAAAGCTATTGAAGGAAAAAAATATTGAGTTGAGATCATAACACGATCAAGGCATTTAAAGACTCTATCAGAACCAGCCCTATAATTACACCAAGTGTGCCAGAGAGAATGAGAATGGCGGCAACCCATATTGGGATAAAAAAGCCCCAATTTATTGCGCATGTAAAACCACGCCTCCCTTTCACCCGCTGCCCAACGAAAAGGCAAGGTGCCATTCTTATCGTACACCATCTCTACCATGTTGAAATCCCCATAGAGAAACCAGGTGACAACTAGCAAAGAATCAACAATCCAGCGCCAAAGCAAGTAACACTCCATGACATCATTAGAGGCATAAATAGTAATAATCCCGAAGGAATGATTCTCAATATTGAGAAGAACCCAGACTACCCGCTAGGAGGGGTCAACCCCATGGTCCACCACACAAGAATGCAGTCATAGGGCCAAAAGAGTAGCAGCTCCACCACGACCAGCCTCATGTAGAGTGCAAAACATAGTATTGGCTGGCCAAATAGAGCAACAAGCTGAAGCAAGCAAGAAACCTGAAATTTTAACTTCCTAGAGACAAAGCACTTCAATCCCTGGGTAATTCTTCAAAGTATTCCTAACAGAATACTTCTTGGAGAGGTTAGTTAGACTTCGAACATTCCATGAGATAAAATTCATGGAAAATCTTCCATACTTGCACAATCCCGGTTCTCTTCACCTAGGGAAGAGAAGCTATTCTTAAAAAAATCTTGCAAAATAGAACCAATCTGAATAGAAGGAGATAATCTCCATTTTTTAGGCACATATTTACCTTCTTCCGGTGGAGGAGACGGGCTGCGAGATCGCTGCTGAGTCCCCACTGCAGAGGAAAAAGCCAATTGAGAACACAAAACAGTCATAGGCTGAGGCATGGCCTTTGACCTGGGTTGTAAAACAATAGAAGTAACTCCTGAGGGAGAATCTATCCCCTTCTTTGAAGGGTTTGAAACTAGTTTGGTTGGTTCAGGGGCCTTGGGAGCCGACCCAGAACCAGATGACTTATTTTTCCAATTTGAAACCATAGTCCACTTTGTTTCAACCTTAGCATAAGGCTCTATCGGACAAGGCTTTTCAACATCTCGTGACTGAGAGGATGTACGAGGAACTATCAAAGGGCAGTCCTTGATCTTGTGGTTAGCTGACTGGCACTGATAGCACATGTTGGGCAGATTGAAATATGTGACTTTTTGGGTGTGTGTAATATCACTAATTTGAATGTCTACAAAATCTTTCAATTCCTTGGATAAATCAACTTCCACACAAACCCTCTTTTGAGGACGGGCTTGGAAGAACCTACTAGGTTCGATACAAACAACCCTCCCCAAAGAGGAAGCAATATGGTTCAAGAAGGGCACGCAAGGCAAAGGTAACCTGGGAAACTCAATCCAGACCAGGACACGCATTTTGGAGTCTTCTAAGACAGCAAAATCTTGGGTCCATGCCTAGAAAATCAACAAGGAAGACCGAACATACCAGGGCCCATGACCCAAAATAGCTTGGACATGACTAACTTCCGCAAAGTGGAACAAAAAAAAACCCTTGGTAAGATTTTGGACCATATCAAGGCGGACCCCATGAGGGACCTAGGCCTTGCTGACCCAATCTTTCAGCACACTTTCAGGGGGAGTCCTCCCAACAAAATAACCCACAAGGGTGTGTTGTTCGAGCCATTGGCAAGTAGAATCAAAATCAAGTAAGGGTAAAACTACATCAGTAGGGGTGTCATAATGCTTACCTCATGAAAGAATTTCAGAACAAATTTTCGAGGGTGTTTATTTGGTGGGGGAGCCATTAAACTGCATCAATGAATTGCTAACACCAGCAAAAATTTCTAGGTTAGAACTGGTTCAAGGCATAATAAACCCCTAAAACCGTAGTAAATGCGACCATACTCAATGAAGGAAACAATTTCCTGCGCAGGAAGTGCAACATGACGCAGGAGGGCCCACGAATGACCTTAGAAAGCACAAAACATTAGGAGAGCTCATGCACCCCCAACATCATTTACAATCTATTTCATCAATTTTCAATTTCATCTGTGTGAATAATTTGTGTTTTAAAATTAGGTTTATATGTCAAATTAGGTCGATAACTTCAAATCAAATTCAATCAAATTTCTTAGCAACAAAAGAACTAAACCCAGGGTAGATTGGCTCTCCTTCAAGGCTATTAGCCAATATTAGCACCCTTGTAATTCAATTTCTAATGTTAGGGCAATGAAATATTGATCCAATTAATCTACTAATTAGATTAGGTATTTGTTTTCCACTCTACATTTTAGTGAACCCGACACATCCTACATTTGTTAAATATTTTGATTTATTGCATATCCTTAGATTTGGATTATCTTTCAAGGTTTCGTATTTTAATTTCTTTACATTTGCAAGAAAGTGTGTTTACATTGAAAAATAAGTGTTATAAATCTTTATCTTTTACAAAAATTGGAAATCTTGTTTCATAATTTTCAATAATATATCAGATCCATTGCAAAAATTTGGTCTTTTTCTGAAGTAATACATGAATTAGTTTGAACATAATGGTAATTTTGAATAATTGGAAACCCTAATTCATTGTATTAAGAATATTGCAAATTTCCCAATCTTGTGCAATATTAGACCTAGACTATCACAATCTCAGATATGTTCATACTGTGATACCTGTTCAAACTTTCAAACATTCAAAACTACCTATTTCTGGTTAGGGGTGCCCACACCCTTGACCTACCTTTTTTTGCTTAGTTTTTTGTGGCAATGTCACCTCTGTATTCTCTACTCAAATATTTGGATTCTACTTTTTAAGATTTATCTTGTAATTGGTATAATTTGTTGTATTGGGTCAAATTCATCTTAAGGAAACAAAACATAAGCAATTAACTCTACCTAGAATTTTATCAAATTTTGGTTATATCTTTGGTCTCTTGGAGGAAGTAAAGTTATCTAATCATGCTAGTTCTCTTTCTACAAGATTTTCATGCATTCAATGAGCCTTTTAGTGGTGATGATTTTGATATTTTAGATGAAGCCCTTGAGGACTTCATCTCACCTAATTCATCCTCTAAGATTCCAAAAACTTTAATATGTCAAAGATTCATAAATACAATAGATTCCATAACACCACAACTTATAACTTACCCTCCTCATAAACATCAACCACAAAATCTTTCTATTCTAATTATTGGACCTCCTTCAAATCAACCAAAACCTCCTGGTCACATCTTAAACTTTATAAGACAACTTACTAAAAATAATCATATACAAAAAAATGTATCTCAACATCCACATTATCATGTAGTTTCTCATACATACAACACTCAAAATAACAAAAAAGTTAAAAAAAATCTAGTCATTCCCTCTTCAATCCCATTTTTGTAAACTGTTCTCCCTCTTGCACCTTGTTTCCCTCAACATAATGGTAAGGAGTATGATCTTGTTGAGAAACTTCGTGTTACTCTAGCTAGGATATTTCTTTGGGAATTAATTCAAACCTCACCTACCTACCATGGTATGCTCCAAGAGGATTTGTAAATGATTATCATACCACCTTCTATTAAAATGAATAATATAACAACCTTGCTAGAGGGTATGAATTCAACAAACTTTGATATTGTCTTCCATCAAAGTGAATTACCTACTCCTACAATTCAAAAGCAATATGATATTCTAACGATAGTTTTCACCATCAATGAAATTGGGGTTAAACATACTCTCATTGACAACGAATTGAGTCTTAATGTTTGTAGCATTAACCTTTTACATAGACTTGGTGTGGATAAATCTCTCATTAAACTCTATGCTCTTTCTATTTGTAGCTTTGATAATGTTGGTAGGCAACCATTGGGAACAATAACATTAATTATCAACGTAGGGCCCATAGTTTTACCTACCCTTATCCATGTCATGCTTGATCCTCTTTCATACAATCTTCTTCTTGGTAGACCATGGATCCATGCCATTGGAGGAGTTCCTTCTACCCTTCATCGCATAATAAAATATACATATAACAACAAGGTTTATATGGTTAGAGTAGATTAAAAATCTGAAATTTGGTTACAAGTTGAAACCAAAAATAAAGATCCTATTCATAAACCATTTAGCACTTTGATTCCATCTTCAAAAGTGGAACCATTGTCTTCAAATGACAAGGAAATTGATGATCGTGACTCACCCATGACTAAGGTTTTTGGTGATGATTGGGGTTTGTTAGATTTTACACCTAACTTCATCAAGGGGAGTACAAAATATTAATATCGAAGCCTAAAGAATCAAAATATATCTTGAAAGCATTTACACAATCTTCAAAGAAATCTCCTCAAACAAATAATTTCACATCTATAACTACTAATTCTACAAATGATGCTAGTTACACATCCAATTTTGACGATGACAATTATGAAAAACATCCATCAAAAGAAACATAATCTATTAATAAAAGATGATTTAATTTTTTTTCTCAATTTGGGTATAAAGGCAATGGTTATGGTATAAAGGAACAAGGTATCAAGGTCCCTCTTGAGCTCAACACACAAGGTTCAATGACAGGTATTGGTTACCGCCCGTTGAAACCCACCAAGCCTCCTATAGAACTTCTCTAAACATAAACATAATATCTCAAGACTCGCCTACATCATCACTTAATCATGGTCATGGATTTCCTTATGATTTAAATGTGGAAGCATAATTTGGGAAAGTTTTTTGTACATCATATGATATCTTGAATTCTCAAGAAATCTTCTGAAAATTTCCTCACCCTCTTGATGTCCTAGACTGCAATACACTACTTGTAGGAGATAATGTTGATGTCTCGATGGATCCATATAATCTTGAAAAGGTTAATTTAATTAGAAAGTGTCTTGACTCTAATGAACAACAAAAATATTCTACACTTTTACAAAATTTTCCTAAATTATTTTATTGGTCTTATTTTGATATGCCTACCATAGATCCTAAAGTAGTTACTCATAACAGTGTATTGCATGATGATGCTAAAATAGTAAGAAAAAAGATTCGTAAGATGAACCCCAAAGTGGCTTTGTTGGTTAAAGCTGAGATTGAGCATATTTTTCAAGCTAGCTTCATCCATGCCCTATTGACTATTCACCTTAGATATGAAACATTGTGGTTGTCTCTAAGCCTAATAATGATATTTGAATGTGTACTGATTTTCATGACCTTGATAAGGCCTCTTTGAAAGATGATTTCCCCCTTCCTAACATAGACATGATTGCGTAATCTACCATTGGGCATGCTTTACTTTCCTTTACTGATGGTTTTTTTGGATATAATCAAATCTTCATTAACCCTCAAGATCAATTTAAAATGACTTTTATTGATGGGAAAATTTTTGTTGGGTGGCTATGCCATTTGGATTAAAAAATGTTGGAGAAACATGTCAAAGGGCTATGATGTTAACATTTCTTGAATTCATTCATATCATCTTAGAGGACTATGCCGATGATATCTTGGCTAGATCTATTACATGCCAGTATCACATCAAAGTCTATCAAATATTTGAACAAATTTGTAAATATAACATACATTTGAATCCTCAAAAATGTGTCTTTAGTGTGGATAGTGGTAAATTATTAGGATTTATCGTGTCACATTGGGGTATCAAGGTGGAAATAAAGAAAATTGATTCTATAATTAACATGCCACCTCTTACAAATATCTCCCATCTTCGCAACTTACAAGGAAATATTCAAGCTATTTGTCGGTTTGTTTCATCACTAGTGGATCATACTCTCCCCTACATCCAAATCCTTAAGAAATATTCTCATTTTAAATGGAATGATGACTTTGAAAAGGATTTTGAGAATTTAAAACAATATTTGGCTAATCCTCCTATTTTATAACCCGCTACTTCAAGAATTCCTTTTCTTCTTTACACTTGTACTCCATCTAATGCTCTTGTGGAATTATTAGCACAACATGATGAGGTTAGTAAATAACGTCTTGTATACTATATTAATTGTACTTTACTTGATTATGAGACTTGATATATTATAATAGGAAAACAATGATTAGCTCTTGTGTTTGCAACAAGTAAGTTGAAACATCATTTTTTAAATGTTGAAATTCATGTTATCATATGATTTGATCGATTAAAACATTTATTTTCCAAAAAAACCTATTAGGATGTTCAATGGCTAAATGGGTATGTGTGCAGTGTCTTTTCACTCCTAAAATGAAGTAAATTGCAATAATAACCCAACAAACACAAAAAAGAAGCGAAACACTCAGATTGGGCGATAGGGAGCTTAAACCAACATAGGAAACCTCTCGTTCTATCAATTTTCCCATGATGTGCGATGTAGATGTGTGCTCACTCAAAAATCTAGCAGCATAATGTGCTCAAATGAAAAATGGGTGAGAGAGATGAAAATGGCTAAGTGTTGGGATAAATAGATTGAAGGATTTTGGATGGAGGGCTAGGATTGAGATCCTTTGAGACATCTCAACCCACATGGTGATGACACTTTTCATCACATGGGGAAAGGAGAGGATGAGGTGGAGGATACTTGCAAGTACCCTTTGGAAGGATGTGACAAGAGGGAATATTATATTCCCTTTTAATCCTTATGGAAAAGAGAAGGAATTTAAAATTCCTTAAAGGTCCTTGGAGGAAGATTAAAAAGGAATTAAAAATTCCTTGGGAGGATGAGAATCATTGATTGAGGGGTTGAACAAGGGGTAGAATATGATAATTAATGAAGGATTAGAGGAAGGATAGGTGGCTAAAGGGGATTAGGATCCCACTTGAAAATTATGGAGGATGTCACACCTTCCTAATCAATTATTAGGAATGTGCACATCATTAATCAAGCATTAAGAAAGGGGGATTAAGATTAGGAGTGGATTATGGAGGATGGGATATGTGAGGAATTAAATAAATAGATTATTTATTTAGTTTTTGGAGGAAATGGATAAGTAATGGGAGTAAATACTTAAAGTTATTATTTACCTTAGGCTAGGATTTAAAGATGATAGAAGAAATGCATTAGGATGAAGGGATAAGGGATAATGAATATTAATTAAATAAAAAGGTATTATTTAATTAATATAGAGGATTTTTCGATATTGGCATGGTGTGATGATTTAAAGGTGGCATCGTTATTCTTGCGACCAAGGTTCAAACCCCGTTGGGGTGGTATTGTTGAGTGGTTGTATTCCGGTTCATAGCTCCAGTTCAAAAGAGTTTACCCCTTGAATAAAAAAAATTAATATAGAGGATATGAAAGTGGTTGAATTAGGGGGTAAATTGACCAAATGAAAGTGGTCAATTTTTAGTTTTTGCATTTTTCCCCTTTGAGATGGTGTTACGAAGTAGCATCATTTCAAAGAAGATTAAACACAGTACCTAGAAGAAGATGGTTGGATTAGGGAATATGCCCCAATCATTCAAAAAAGTAACTAGGAAGAAAGATGATGGGAGTGAAGATAAATATTAGGGATTGATGATGCCCCCTTGAAAGGACATGCGGGTTCAAGAGAACATGGATGTGCTCTCAAAATGGATAAGATGAGACAAGGTAAATGTGGAAGATGATGCAAGATGATGAATAGAATGTAGGATGAAAGTATGAAGGGATAATGGAAGGAGAAGATGATAAGAAAGCAAGCACAAAAGGATTCAAGGACAAACATGATGTTGCCCCGATCAAGCTACAAGCCAAGATTGATGGATGGTGGATGGAGTGTTGTTGATGAGGGAACGATATTTACCGAAACAAAACAAGGATAGGGAAGGATACATCCCAATGATGATGAGAGTGTTGTTGATGAGGGAATGATATATCATGAAAAAAACAAGGATAGGGAAGGATACATCCCGATGATTATGATGAGAGTCTTGTTTATGAGGGAACAATATATCCCGAAACAACACAAGGATATGGATGATGATTGGATGATTTGTGCTAGATTGAATGGATGAGGGTTGGCTTGAAGCAAGGGGATTGATGAAACAAGTGAAGATGATGGAGGAAAAGATGCCTAGAATAAAAAATCTATATTACCCTAAGAAGATTGAAGAAATGATGAAAAGATTAGGATGGGGAGAGGGGAATGATAGATGATAGGATGGGGGATTGATAAATTTGATGTTATGCATTATGCTGCCATGTAGTGAGAACTTAATTTGATATAGCATGGGATACTATGCACCAAGGTATGTGTAACTAGGGTGACGTCATATCACATCCATAGGATTGACACAACAAATAAGAAGGTTAGTTCAACATCTCACAAAGTCATGAAAGGATTTTGTGGGGTCTATGTTGGAAAACCACTAACACAAAGGATCTTGGTGGGTACTATGCGGGACAACCAAGAAAACACGATCACAAAAAAAACAAGATATGCTCCTATTCCTACCAGTCAAAGCACACCATGATATGATGGATCATGGCGACCTTGAGTAGGTATAGTAGGAAGCTCAAAATATTAAAAAAATGCAAAAGAACCAAAAAATCACAATAAATATCAAATATACTTTTCCATGAGGATGATATATGGATGGGATTCATGTGGTCTGATGTGAGGAATGATATATCATTCTAAGAACAAATATGGATGGGGTAGATTATAAGATCAAAACAACGCAGGATAATTGAGATGGATTGGAACCTCCAGGGGCTATTAAT
Source organism: Sequoiadendron giganteum (assembly GCA_007115665.2). Lineage (NCBI taxonomy): Eukaryota > Viridiplantae > Streptophyta > Pinopsida > Cupressales > Cupressaceae > Sequoiadendron > Sequoiadendron giganteum. Next base: position 238,954,712 of record CM021107.1, on the reverse strand, counting down.
TTTTTTTATGGGAACTAGCTAGATAGGATCTCTTGGTGACACAACAAACATGAAGATGGATCCTTAGGATAGACCTAGGCCTTGGGGGCTCATCGATGATGGACTTTCCTATGTGAAAGTGCAAAGGAAATGTAGTTTGATAAGAAGATGAATAAAATAGACAAAGAGACGAAAGGATGACCATGACAAACCCAAACAGATGGCCTAAACCTTGGGAGCTCATCGATGATGGCCTTGCCTATGTGAAAGGGTAGAGGCAACGTAGTTCAACACACCCAAAAAATGGATCATGGATGATGAAATGCAAGACCTAATGATAAGCAGATACAATGATGGAACCTGGATGAGGACATAGGACCAACTAGATGTACAAGATGATAGTTATAAGAGGATGTTGATTGCATGATGCTCAAAAATGGGATAGTTATCCAAATCATCAAAAGATGAATTGGGAGGATGATGGGATGAATATATGAGTGATGAAAAGTGATAGGAGAGTAGAAAGATTTGGAAAATAGATAAGATTTGATGATAGTGAGATAGATGAAATTGGATTGCATGATGGTAAACTATAGCTAGATACCAATGACAAGGGATTATGAGATGGAATGAGGATAGAGATAAATGGATGGATAGACGCAATGGATAAATGATAAAGATGGGGAGGTGGAAATATGCTAGGGTGGATGGATAGAGAGATAAGGAATTGGAGATGGAAGGGGTTATTGGCTGGATATATGGGAAGATAAGGATTTGAAAGATAGAAGGATGAGAATATGACATGATAAGAAGATAAGGATGGGGATATGGCAGGATCATGGGATGAATGGATGAAGGTTTTGTAAGTATTAATGGAAGGAGGATGGGGAGATGATAATAGTGATATGGAAGGGATGACAAGATGGATGCATAATGTATCCAAGGACTATTTCACAAAGAAGAAGATTCCCCACTCTAGATAGGTCATGTGTGATGAGGCAAGAGGGATGGAAGCTAGGAGGATGGGTGAATAAGTGAGTGAGATGGATATGGATTGGATGTATGGATAAGGAAGGTAGATGGATAATAGCATGATGGGTGGATAAGGAATATTAGAGTGTGGATAGAGGGGATGTATGCCAAGAGGGGTGCAAAGCATGTAGAAATATTTTCCCCTATCCTTATCATGATCACAAGGAAGATGGATGGATTGGGATAAATGGGATATGGTAGGTATGATGGGTAAGATAGATACATGGAAGGATATGAAAGAAGGGGAGGTGTAGAATGGAGTTTCCCACAAGCGTGGAAAGAAAATGGATGGGGAATTTACACATGATGTCTATTTACTAGGTTTTCATCATGGTACTTGTCCAAGGTGCTTGTTTGCCAAGTTTTCACCATTGGAAAAAAAATGTTCTCTTTACTTTTTTTATACTTTTTTGGAGTTTTTACTTTTTTTGTGTTTTTCTAGGAGGTGTGGATGGAGATGGATGAGGATAGGGATGTAGATAAGTGGATTCGAAAGATAAGGGATAATGAGATGGAGGAAGGATTCAATAATCAAATTTCATATGAAGGTAATAAGAAACCATGATTGAAGTGACTATTGGATGTTGGTACGACCTTATTAGTATTGATGGATTATGCAAGGGAATGGATTAAAGGGATTTTATGGGGGAGATATGTGGGATAATGGATGATATGTTGGAAAATGTAGGGATGAAATGATGGAGTGGATGTGTGATGGGGGAATGTTTTCAAGACCAACATTGGCACATATGGTGGTGGGTGTAGAATGATAGGAGGATTAATAGATGGAGAATGTGGAGATGATGAAGGAGTTGGGATAGTGAATTTTGGGGCATAATGACTCAAAACAGATTTAGGAGATGGAGGATGGAGATGATTAGCTTTTGGATTAACAACTTTGGATGCCATTATGGATTTTTAATTTGAAGGAATTGCATCTTTTTCTTTGGGATCCACATGGTTTTCATTTTTTCTTTGGTGGGCCTTTGTAGCCTTTGGGATTGATTATAATTTTGGATTGGATTTTTATTTTATTCATCATGTATTTTTGAGGGAACATGGTGATCTTTAGATTCATGTGGATGTTTGGATTTATTTATTTTTACTTTGGCATCCAAAGTGATTTTAATAGCGATGGGATGGGTATGAGGAGATGGATGATGTGGAGGAAAAATGAATGTAGTGATAGAGATAATATTTTGGAGATGATGGGTGGATGGAGGATGTGTAGTTATGCACCTTTGTTGATCCTGATTGGGGAATATGAGAGTGGGATATTTATGATGGGTGATAGGGATAGGTGATTGATGGATGAGGAGATGAATAGATGAGATGGCGGAGGTGATTTTGGTATATAAGTTCCTAAAAAAAAATTAGTATATGGAGGATGTGTGATGGTCGATGGAGGGACATAAGAACCCAAAATAGACATAGAATATGGATGATGGCTGATGGTGGATGGAGGGACATGAGGACCGAAAATGGATTTGCAGGATGAAGAAGGAATATGGATGGTTATTTTGAGATGATATGATGAAGGAGGGGGATGGTGAAAAATGGTTTGGTGGAGTGATGGGAAGAGTTTATTATTCTTTTGGAAGAGGATTGCTTAGGATGTACAAATGTTATAATAAACTTTTTGGATTGTGATTCTTGAGATATATATCCAAGACCTTTTGCACATGGATTTTATTTGACATGGATGGGCTCCAATACAACTTTATTATGAAGGCCTAAAACTTTGCCTTGATATTTCAGGATCTCAAGCATTCAGTTTATAGTAGGATGCTTATTATTTTGGAAACATGATGTGAGTCCATTATTAGCTAGAGGAAGATGGGTGGTGTATATTATTTGTTCTTTTTCTGCAAGAGAACCACCATGGATGAATATAAGAGGACCAAGAGGATATAGAAGTGGAATTGGGATGGTTTGGGTAGGTGGTAATAACGGATCATGAAATGGAGAAGATGGGATGGTAGGATCTTGATTTGGATGAGGTGATGAAAAGAGATCATGAGATGGAGTGGATAGGATGGTAGGATCATGATTTGGATGAGGGGATGATACTTGAGATCATAGTATGGAGTAGATCAAGGACTATCATCTCGAGATGGAGTAGATGGGATGGTGGGATCATGATGTGGATGAGGTTATATGTTGGTATGCTTTGGCACAAGCTCTTGGCATGTTTCAACTTGTGTGGGTGGCATGATGATGGAGTGTTGGATGGAATCCTTATATGGGGTGGATGGAAGGGTAGAGGACTCATGGGGTTCATGGAAGTGGATTTGATTAATTCTAGGAGTAGGAGAAGGTGATTGGATTTGGGTGTGTTCGATGGGTTGGGTGGCTCTAGGAGTAGAAGATGGGGATTCAATGGATTGGTGGGTTTGATCTGGTTTCAATAGTTTGGATGGTGTTAGGTGTGGTAATAAGAATGATAGGTGTGGGATGGAGAAGGGCCTCATCACTAGTGACCATACATGATGGAGTGGGATGGCATGGCTCCATAATGTCAATATGTGGATTTGGGGTGTCTTCTTTTTCATGAGTCCTTAGATGCAATCTGGAATGAGATACTTGCATATTTTAGGCTTAGATGGGGTGATGGGAATAGATGAAGGATTATGAATGGGTGGAGGACTAGGATTATGGATTTGTGGATTAGGATTAGATGGAGGAATGGGATTGGATGGAGGATTACGATTAGGTGGAGGATTAGGATTGGTGGGGGGATAAAGACTAGATGGAGGATAAAGGTATGATAGATTGGATGGAGGATTAAGAAATAAGGGACTAGAATGTGGAGTGGTATAAGAAGATGTGGATGGAGGATTAAGATAGGAGGAAGTGGATTGTAGATTGTGATAAGATAATTTGGATGATGGATTAATATAGGAGGATGTGGATGGTGGATTGAGATAGGGAATGGATGGGGGATTGAAAGGATTGGGATCTGTAGTGTAGGAAAAAGTATCCCTTTTTCATATTTAGTTTGGGAATGAAAATTAGTGATAAAATGAACCTAATTGTGCCTTATTTAGGGCGTTTTAAAGTGTATCCTTACACTTTCATACTAATCTAGGGATTTATTAATTAATTTGGCTTCATTTTGCCTTATTTGGTCCTATTTTGCATCCACAAGCCTTATTAACTGCATCTTTTAGCGGATAATCCCGATATTTATCAAATAACCAATCATAATTCAATGTTTGATGTTGTGTGTTCTAGATTTGGTGATCTGGGACTCATACACCACCTTGGGCATATGAGTCCCACCTAGGTCTTGGGACTTGATTTCAAATTTCACACTAAACAAGACACTTCTTGGAGTTTATGTCCCGTGTTTAAGCCACTAGGACTCATATTCCCTAATTGGCATATGATTCCCACTTTAACCAGGACCTAATTTGAATCAAATTCTTGGTGGGATTTTATTATCCTAGATCTAATGTCAGCTTGTAGTGTTGTAATTTGAAGAAATTTGGCATAAAAAAGTATAAAAACAAGGCCATTTCACCTAAGAAATCTTATTTTAGCATCCTAATACTTCACAAGAGCATTATAGAGCATTGAAGAAGGTGTTCAAGGGTAGATTTGTGGAAGATTATTATAAAATTCAAGATCCATTATCATGTCAAAGGCATGATGCATCATGCATGTGGTTTTGAGCTAATATTGTGATGTATTGTTCAAGATCAATTCAAGTATTCAAAGGCATTATATATCTTTCATCAAGAATAATGATCAAGATCTACATCCATTGAGGCCACTTCATGATTTTTTACAAATCTAAAAGGTTTCAAACAAGGTTCTATTGTTTCATCTTATGTTTCATGTTTCATTTAATTTATCATTAAGGTTTGATTACCAAAACAGGGTTTGACCAAGGAAAACCCCCATTCCCTAACAAACCAACACTTTTTCTCTCTCTTTGTGTGGTTGTAGGTTTATAGGTTGAAGAAAAATTGGATTTGAAGCCTTCAAAAGTTCCAAAATTAAAAATTTGCAAAAGTTGTCAAAGTTATTATAAAAAGTTGTGAAGACTCACAAAAACTCAAATCTAGAGCAAGATATCCAACCTATTTACATGGAACTAGCGGGAAGGTGCTTATTTGATCCATCTTAAGAGGCTCAAAAAGTTTCAATTCAAAATTATACTCCTAGGAAACTTTTCACATTTTAGAGACACCTTGCAACAGTCTGGGCATATGAGTCCCAAAATTGCCTTTTTGCTAGTCTTTTGTAGATCTATAATAGTCATTGAGAGATTCTAGATCCTACCCAGAGACCCTATACCAGGAATAAATCACCCAGTCTTGTGTATGAGTCCCAATACACCTAAAAAGCAACAATTTTTAGAGTTTTTAGGATTTTCTTAGTCATCTTTATTTCTCCAGGTACTTTTTTGTTTCATTCAGTTTATCAAAATATAATTACATGCTTTCAAATTCCATTTCGTAGGTCATCTAGCTAGATTTACATATTTATTTCATATCTTTCATTTTAATCATTTTATTAGTGGTGAACCACCTTGTTAATCACACCTAAGGATACCTTGCAACAATCTCTTTTCCCTAATTGGATCATTAGGTTGAGATCTCTAGGGTTTCCTTGAATGAACTAGAGTGAAATAGGTCTGAAACCCCTTAGTTCCATCTCTCAAAAGGTGTAACCCTATTTCCTTGTGTTTATTTTGGTGAACCTGACCTTTGAACACCTTATTTTTTATTTGGAGTGCATCCTAGTCCTAGATCTAGCTTACATTAACCTTGCATTAGATCTTGCATTAGTTAATTTGCATATAGGGCTTCTAAATCTTGCATTAGTGAAAGTGCATATATATTGCATTTTTTGCATCTTAGATCATTCAATTTCACTAAAATTTTGCAATTTCAAATAGTCAAGTCAACATACATGTTAGAAACCTTAGAAACAACTCATAATTTGTTGAATTTGTTTCAAAAACCCTAATCTGGGACTCATTCGCCGCTCTGGCAATTTAGTCCCTCTACAGGTTGTTTTTCCAGATTTATGGGAATTATGTGTTATGTGATTTTTGACATTTGAACCCTTGAGAAACTTTAACTAGGAATCATACACCCCTCTAGGCGATATAGTCCTAGATCAGACCTAAAACTACCATTTACAACATTAAAAACATCATATTTGTGTTTCTGTTTGTTTTTGTTAGATATTTGTTTCATTTTGTTGAGTTTCTGTTACATTCATTTCATTATATCTAGCCTAATTCAGTTCATTTCATTCACTCAATTTCAAAATGGCATTTACAACATTTCATTTTCAGTTTGTTGCACACTGTAATCAACAAATTACCTTGTTTAGAATATGAAAATTGCATTTACACATTTCATTCTAGGTCATTAAGTTCGTATAGATTACTTTTCACAAATGTTAGTATCCATCTTTTCCAAGTTTGCAAAGAAAAAATTCATCAATAAGCATGTTAGTCATTCATTCAATTCATTTCCTAGTTATGAGAGTCTCTTAGTGCATTAAGAAAGTGAAAATGTTGATGCTTGTCTTAAATTTACACCCCTCCTATCTCTCCTATTTGTGGGAATGATGTGATACAAGAAGATACAAACATAGATGATCATGAAAACCATAGTTTTTCTTCTCCCGATACCTTGCCTATTAGTGACAAATGAATCTTGGTGAAAGAATATGCCATCATTGAGAATCATGAAAGTCTTGATGGTCCTTCTCCTCGTTCCCCTTGGGAAGATATTATGGCACAAGAGAATGATATCATAGATACATTTCTAAAAATCACCTTACCTAGTCTCCATTCATCACTTGCTTGTGGGAATGTTTTAGTGAAAGAGGATGAAATCATATATAAACATGACAATCACATTTGTTCTTTTCCTAGTATCTCTCCTGGTTGTAAAGAAAATATTTTTGTGTTAAAAGATCAAACTAAAGAGAGTCATGAGAATCTTATGTGTCTCTCTTCCCCTAGGGAAAACATTATTGAACAAGAGAATACCATAATTGATAAATAAGACGACCCAACCATTCATGAGTCCCCTACTTGTGATGAATTTATTTCAGAAGAACCAAACATTGAATGTCATTAACATCTAGTTTGTATCTCTCCTAAAAAATCTCCTACTAGGGAAGATATCATGGTGCAAGAAAATGAGAACATTGACATATGTATTTCAAACACTAGTAATGAGGCTTCCTTAGATGAAGATGATGAAGTGACATTAGGCTTTCCTTCACTAACAAAATTTAATATTATTCAACCTGAACTCATCCTTTACCCACTAGGTCATAACAACCACAAACTCAAAACAAACCCGTCCTCATCCTCGAACCACCTAAGAATAATACGTCACAACAATCGAGTTACAATAATATTTCTCATGCATATAACACGAGGAACAATCCAAAACCAAGAAAAAAACCTTATACATCCTTCCCATTACCTCAACCTATCTTACTTGGTCCTCCTTGTTTGCCTTCACAAAGTGGAAAGGAGTGTGATCTTGTTGAGCAACTTAAGAACACTCCTACTAAGATATCATTATGGGACCTTATTCAAGCCTCTCCTCATTATCATAACATGATTCAAAGTGCTTTACAACAAGTTCCTACCCCCCTAATGTGCAATCAAATGACATAGCAGCCATGATTCAAGGAATGAATGCTCATTGTTTTCCACCAAAGTGAGCTCCCTCCTTTGGAAGTGAAAAAATAGAATGAAGCTTTCATGATAATAGCTATATATAATACAACAGGGATAAAGTGAACCCTAGTTGACAATGGCTCAACCATTAATGTGTGTAGTGTAACCCTTTTGGATAGGCTTGGCATGGATAAATCAAGAATTCAACCCGATTCTTTATCGATTCAAGGATTTGGCAATGTAGGAAAATAATCAATTGGTGTGATCACTTTGCCTATTACATCTCGAAAGGTCACATTACAAACTCCTATCCATGTTATGCCTCAAAATATTTTATACAATACCCTCTTGGGGAGACCATGGATTCATGCAATGAATGGGGTTCCTTCTACCCTTCATCATAAAGCGAAGTATGTCTACAACAAAAAAGTGTATACTATCAAAGCTGACCTTGAGCCAGATAGTTTTCTCATTGAAAAAGACAAGGAAAAGTCCTTTGTATACATTGACACTAACCACACAAGTGGAACCCATGCAAGAGAAAGACAAATAAAAGCATATTGAAGAAGTTACGAAGTTATTGGAAGATGGGGTTCCTTATATTTCACACCAACATTCATGGGCGAATACAAAATCATAAACAAAGAGTTTGGAAAGGGAAAAGAAAAAGCAGTAATGTCAACACAATTCAAAAGCATCCTCCTCAACCACTTTAGAAGAAAAGATAGCATACACAACAAACTTTGATGAACTTGACTATGAACAACCACATAATCTGAAAGAAATGAAAAGGATTTATGGAAAAGGTTATGAACTTATGAAATGACTTGGTTATAGTGGAAAAGGATGTGGTGCTAGAGAACAAGGTATCTATGTCCCCATAGAGCCTAATACACAAGAAACAACTACTGGTGTTGGTTATTGTCGATCAAAAGAAGCAAACAAGCCTTCACTTAATATCAACACTCATACAAAAGATTCTTCTAAGCCAACTTTAACATTAGTACATCCTGAACTGATAGACACTAGTGGTCTTGATTATTATCCTTTGAAATAAATAAAAGAAACAAAGAAGTCTTCGCTTAACATTAATGTCATCAAACAAAGCACTCCTAGGACATGTCTTAGTAATGATAGGAGTTTGATAGATTTTACACCCTCTTGTAAAGGAGAGTACAAAATCTCACAATCTAGAGAGTCTTGTGTAAGTATGACATCTTGTACTAAGCAAGAGACATCTTTGTCACAAAATAAAGGAACACATTCTACTATTGATCAAGAGAGTATCTTTTCGAGACTCCTCCAAGATCATTTGATATCCCTCCCTCCAAGAACACAAAATAAATTTTACTACAAGAGTTCATGGTCATTCTACTAATGAATGTAAGGCTTTGGGTAAAAATATTCAACATCTTAAGGAGTGTGGTGCTCTTCCTTGTGTTGAAGCACCTAGTTCCTTTAATATATAATGATTTCCATGTTTCTCATCAATCATCTTGACTCATCCTTGTCTTGCACTCAATGGGGGCAAGGGGTTAGGTAGCCTTGTCCTTGTATGGCACTTGTCATTGTCTCTTTTGGCTAGTTGACCGCCTTCCATATATATATAAGGAAAAGCTTGGGATGTGGATGACATGCCTTAAGTTGGCTCACATGTGACATAATTTTATTTCTATGTTTAGCATTGCATTTTGGGGGCAACCCTCTATTCATGATGTAGTTTCATTCAAGAACATATGACTTGGCATAGGGCTTTCCGAATAATCTCTCATGTCTTCTTCATTGGCTACTTTAAACTAGATTGATCACAACAATAGTGTTAGAAAACACTTTAAAGTGGGGGCATACATTGACATTATCTTTTGAAATTTCTCATGTTTCATTGTGTGTTTTTCTTTATTCTTGTGATGCGTACTTTTCTTGGTGGTGTCATTGGGTTTGATTTCCTTTGAGAGCATAATATTTCTTTGACTTGTCCTCTCTTGGAGACATTAGGTGTGATTCTCCCTAAGAAGAGACCTTACATGAACTAAGAAAAATCCCTTTGAACATACCTTACACTATTTTGCATTTACAATAACTGTTATATGGCCATCTTGCATAACACACTTTGCTTGCCTATGGAGCCATCTTGTTGTTCATAAGTGTAAAGAATACAAAGTTTTGCTTGCCTGTGGAGCCATCTTGTTGTTCATAAGTGTAAAGAATACAAACTTTTTCTTGCCTCATGAATCTTGTTCTTCATCTTGTGTGGTGCCTTATCAAATTTATCAGGAGGTATAGTTTTGGTATGGTTAGTATGATGATAATCCTAAACATGGGCATGAATTTCTCATTAAGATACCCTTTTTGGATACTCACCCAGTGGACAACTTGAAGTTTCATTGCCTCAGAGTGAGTGTGTGATTTGGACAAATAACTGAGGCTTGATCCACATCGTGTTGGACAAATAGTCGAGGCTTGATCCACCCCTTTTTATTTTTCTTTCTTTTAGTCTTTGACATTGTATGATTGTGTATCTTGATGATGCATATCATACACCTTGTGTGTCTCCCTTTGTTCTTATGTTGGTTTGACATAGTATCTTGGATTCTGGGGGCTTGACTAGCCCTTTGATCTTTTCATCCTATACCATCCAAATTGCTACACTTGGACCCCTCTTGAACATCTACTTTAGTGTGATTTTGAAGCAAGTTCCTCCTCTCACTAAAGTGGGGGATAAATGTAGTGTAGCAAAAAGTATCCCTTTTTCACACTTAATTTGGGAATGAATAATTAAAAATAAATTGAACCTAATTGTGCCTTATTTAGGGTGTTGTAAAGTGTATCCTTACACTTTCACACTAATCTAGGGCTTTATTAATTAATTTGTCTTCTTTATGCCTTATTTGGTCCTATTTTGCATCCACAAGCATTATTAATTGCATCTTTCTGTGGATAATCCCAAAATTTATCAAATAACCAATCATAATTTAATGTTTGTGGTTGTATATTCTATATTTGGTGATCTAGGACTCATACGCCATCTTGGGTGTATGAGTCCCACCTAGGTCTTGGGACTTGATTTCAAATTCCACATTGAACAAGACACTTTTGGGAGTTTATGTCTTGTGTTTAAGCCACTAGGACTCATACACCCCAACTGGCATATGAGTCTCACTTTAACTAGGACCTAATTTAAATCAAATTCTTGGTGAGATTTTATTATCCTAGATCTGATGTTGGCTTGTAGTGTAATTTTTGGAAATTTGGCATAAAAAAGTATAAATACAAGGCTATTTCAACTAGTTTCACCTAAGAAATCTTATGCAAGCATCCTAATACTTCATAAGAGTAGTATAGAGAATTCAAGAAGGCATTCAAGGGTAGATTATTACAACATTCAAGATCCATTATCATGTCAAAGGCTTGATGCATCATGCATGTGGTTTTGAGCTAATGTTGTGATGTATTGCTCAAGGTCAATTCAAGTATTCAAAGGCATTATATTTCATCAAGAACCATAATCAAGATCTACATCTATTGATGCCACTTCATGCTTGTTTGTAGATCTACACGATTTCAAACAAGGTTCTATCGTTTCATATTATGTTTCATGTTTCATTTCATTTCTCATTAAGGTTTGATTACCAAAACAGGGTTTGACCAAGGGAAACCCCCATTCCCTCACAAAAAAATACTTTCTCTCTCTCTTTGTATGATTGCAGGTTTATAGGTTGAAGAAAAAGTGGATTTGAAGCCTTCAAAAGTACCAAAATGATAAAGTTGCAAAAGTTGTCAAAGTTATAAAAAGTTGTCAAGAATCATTGAAACTCAGATCTAGAGAAAAATATCCAAAATATTTACATGAAACCAGTGGGAAAGTGCTTATTTGATCCACATTCAGAGGCTCACAAAGTTTGAGTTCAAAATTCTACTCCTAGGACACTTTTCAAATTTTCAGGACACTTTGTATTAGTTTGCGCGTATGACTCCCAGTATTGCCTTTTTGCCAATCTTTTGTAGATCGAAAACAGTCACTGAGAGATTCCAAATCATGCCCAAAGACCCTATATTGGGACTAAATCGCCAGTCTAGCATATGAGTCCTAGTACACCTCAAATGCAACAATTTTTCAGGGTTTTAAGGCTTTGCTTAGTCATCTTCATTTCTCTATTTACTTTTCTATTTTATTTGATTTATCAGTCCGATTACATGCTTTCAAATTCCATTTCCTAGGTCATATAGCTAGATTTACATATTTCTTTCATATCTTTCTTTCTAAGCATTTGCTTAGTGGTGAACTCTTGTGTTAATCACAACCAAGGAGACCTTGTAGCAATTTATTTTCCCTAATTGGATCATTAGGTTGAGATGTCTAGGGCTTTTTTGAATGAACTAGAGTGAAATAGGTCCTAAAACCCTTAGTTCCATTTCTCAAAAGGTGGAACCCTATTTCCTTGTGTTAAAGATCATGGATAGGAGGAGTAGGATTATGGATTGGGATATGGTTTGGAGGATAATGAGATGGTGGATTTGGACTAGGGATGGAGGTGATAGTGTTGTTGTGTGAAGATAGAAGTTGAGATGTTTGATAAGTGGGAGAAGATAGAGGTATGTATATTGGATGAGAAGGATATGTAGGGGATAGATAAGAGAGAGATGTGGATGAGGAATAATATGGAGAAGGTGATGCTAGAGATAATGGATTTACCTTGTCAAAGCTAGCATAAGGATTACTAGTCGGTGTGGATGGAAGCATGATGGGATAGCTTGGATGATTGATTGGATTTTGGATAACATGTGGGGAAATATTACTAGTGATGATAGCGTAAAGGAGATCTATTTCATACTCATCTTGATCAACAAGAATTTCAATGTCATCTTCAATGTAATTGTGATCTCCCTTAATCACTATTTTTGGTTGCATTGATGGAGGATAAGGATTCATCATGATGGATTATACAAGAATGGATGGAAGAGATGAGAATAGATGATTAGAAGAAAAGAAGAGACAATGAAAAGATAAATATAATGGATTAGAAGAATGTGGAAGAAGGTACCTTAGGATTTGTTTTGATAACAAAAGGTCTTGGATGTGGATGGACTAAAGCTCAAATTGGGATTTAGATTAAGCTCAGATTAGGATTGGATTTTGTAGACACTAAAAAATATCCTAAATGATATCATACACTCGAGTTAGGTATACTAACATAATTTCATTTTAAAACCCATCCTCTTTTCACTTAATTGATTAAATTAGCCTAGCTATTTAATTAATTATATCATTTGCATCTAATAACCTAATTCATCAAATCAGGTTAATTCACCCCCTTTCATGCTAACATTTCATCTCATTAAATTAAATAAATCAAATTATTTAATTTAATCCCCTAAGTCTTCTTATTTAATTAAATAACCCTAAGTTATTTAATTAAATGTCATTTCACCTTTTTCCCACTCATTAAATCATTTAATTTAATGAATATCACTTTATTCTTCTAAATCCCCTAATTGCATGATTTGAACTTGTTTAATTAGAAATTATCTAATTAGTCCAATTTCTCCCACTTGCAAGGGAATATTCCCATGGAATATTCCATCCCCTTTACATAATTAAAACTTTGTTTTAATTAGAAAAATATCTATTTCCTCACCCATGAATATTCCAAAGAATATTATTTCTCCTCCAATCATTTGAAAAAGGGAGTATTCTCACCTTAGCTTCATGTACAAGTTACCTTGCAACTTATTGTGCAAGTTTACTTTTGACCTCTTGTATATGTCAAAAGTGTGCTTGTTTGGAAGGAATGAGAACCCTTGATTAAATCTCATCTTGCATTCTCACCCGTTGATGAGAATCCATGATCCATGCCTCCCATTTCCTCCATCCTTGACCATTGATTAGCTTTTTCAATCTCAACCCTCCATTTCTCATTTGCTTTCCTATAAATAGAACACTATTTGGAGACAAATGGATCCATATTTCAATTGAAAACTTATGCTGTTGAAATCACTCATACTCACACTCACACTTTACTCACATTTAGTATAATTTTAGTTCATTTTTAGTTGCATATTAGCTTTAATCTTCCATTAATGGCTTCCATGCATCCATATTAGCTTGTTTATAAATTATGATTTGAATCTAGCTTAGAATTAGCTTAGATTAACTTAGCAATCACATACCTAGATCATTTTTAGCATAAAATCATGTTAATTTAGCTTGCATCATGTTCAATTTATCATAAATCATGTTTTGATCCATTTATCCCAACAGTTTCATCAGTTCTCTTCAATAGAATCGATTGAAACAAGATCACTGATCATGGGATTGGGAAAGGGTCATTTTTCCACAGCAACATGACACTAATTCCAAAACAAGATAAGTTTCAAATGGGGTAGAATAGACATTTCAATGTTTTCATATTTAGAATGCTTCATTTTAATAAATGTTTAGTTTATCTTTCATTTGAATGATCTTGTTTGAGATTGAGTATTAGTGGTTATGTTATGCTTCGATTCATCATGGATCAAGCATGATTGACCCATACTAATATCCTCGGTCGACATTCTGGCGCTAGAAGGAGGGAAAACCGATACTTTAATAATTTATATCTCGAATTCCCTTCATTTTTCTTTTTTGCAGGAAATAGCGATGCCCAAATCAATTATAGCGACTTACTTTGTTGGGTGTCACCATACAGTGACACTATTGTCATTTCAAACCGCAATGCGGATTAAATACACTGACATTGATTAAATAAATGGTGATGCTAATATAATATAGAGGTATCGAAGGTTTTCAAACAATGACACCTGACCAAATAGCGATGCTATCATGCTCTCTGGTTTTTCTACAAAGCAATGACCTTATTCACCAGAGCGATGCTATCATGTGCAACAACACCCAAATTTGGTAAGAAGTTTAACGATCATTTTTCAACATGCGCTTTAATTTTTTTGATTTGTCAGAGTACTAACATGCTTCTAACATTGTTCTAGTTGTTTGACTAATAGGGTTTTGCAAGTTGGACGATACACAACTGAAGTAAAAAAAAACATTCTCTTCTTAATATCTTATGATTGTAACAAGCATTTGACGCTTTGGGAAAATTATAACCCAATTTCTGATGCTTTTTACTTTTTTCTCTAGGACCTCACTAAATTTCAATTTGGGTTTAAAACAAATGCTCAAATGGGACTAAAATTGAGCCCTCATCTCATCATATTTCATTTGGTGCTTAAAACAAACTCATCACTGCTTTGAGGTGTTAAAATTTATGAGTGTTTGTTGTGTTTTGATTTACAACGTTGTTATTGGATGCATATGCAATTTTCTCATGTCACTCGATGATCTTGAGAAATAGAAACATTCCTTAACACTTTGTAAAATCACCTACATCTTTCATTTTAGATTAAAAATGAACCCCTTGCGAGTGTAGGGAAAAGGCATGGTGTGTGTTCTCTCCTTGTTTCATGTGAACTTGGATGATCAAACTACAAATGTACTTCCTTTGTATTGTTTATCTTTAGAAGGGCCTACCTCCCCACGTCAAAATGAGGGAACGACCCAGGTGGTAAAGGGCTAAAGCCAAGCTCTTTTGAACTGCTATATAAATGTGTGGTTGCAATGAAAATTATGATCAATGGGAAGTGATACATGATAGCTCTCCCCTAGTATCTTTATGATGTGAAAAGCCCTTGTTCTAAGGGTTGGGGGACCTCTCGAGGGATTTTATCATAGTATCCCCTAAAATGGAATCCCTTATTACGAACCATTGTTTAGAATCCAAAATGCTTAATACTTGTTGGTGCAAGAACGATCGTTCTGAAGCTACCCCACATTTGTACTATTCATTTTTGAAATAGAAAAATCCTTAGGATCTTCAAGATTTTGAGATTTGGTTGTCCCGAGAAGTGTGTGTCGTGGAGGGGAGCCAGTGTCTCCAAATCTCTAACTATTTGCAATGTCTTAGTGTTTAGAGAAATCTGAGTGGGGACTCAACAAGTATGGCCATTTCAAACCTAGGATTGTAAATGACTATGAGTCAGTTAAATACATTGCTTGGTTCCAAAATGTTACAAAAATAAACATTCACTATCTTCCTCAAAATTTCAAACACTTTGGCACAAATATGGATACCTCTTGAATTAGCCTTGATATTACTACTTGTCCTAAGGATTACTATCCTTAGAGATTTCTAAATATCTTGAATTATACCTCAATCCATATTTTCCAAAGAAAACATAGGAAATTATGGCTTCAACCTCATGATTCTCAATAAATGGACATTGTGGAAGTTATGATGTTTTTGAAATAAAAATTTTAGTTTGAAAACATAATGAAGATAAGAGTTTGTGGTAAAATAAATTCACTTAAGCAAGATAAATTGACAATTTGAACCCGAAATGACCATTTGTAGACCGATCGCTCTTGTTCAACAACCCAACCTTATAGGTGCTATCATTCAACCAAAATTTGAATTTATTGAGGGAGAACAAACATATATCATTAGCAGTTTGAGAAGCTTCACTTTTGAAACCAAGGAAACATCCAATCAGTGGAGAATTATTGCAACCATCTTAGATAAAGAATAATGAAGAGCTGATATTTTGGCTAGAAGGCCTATACTACCACCCCATACGTGGCAATAAATATCTCCTTTTTCTCTAAATGATCTCATATAAAATCAAAATCCCCAAGATAAGGTCTATTGGTCATCATTACAAACTTAGGAACCTTAGTTCAAAAGCAATAAAAAACTGCACTTCAACACTATACCAAAACATATACAAATTGTTGGTGAAGTTTTATGAACATGAACTTAGAAGACATCCAGACATGCATGCATTCTTTATGGGTCAAAATCCAAGTCTTTTCCATGATAATTAACCTATCTAAAACATTGGTCTTTTTTATGGTTTGGAGCTTCTCTGAATGATCTATCACACAATCAAAATCCATAGGGAAAGATCTACATCCCACCATTATAGACATAGGTATTATAATTCAAAATTTGGTAGGAAATAGGCTGTAATACTTTATCACAATCGTAACCTCTTGTTAAGAAACCATTATGCTCGATCTAGGAGGAACAAAATAGATTTGCATACCTACATCTATCCTCTCATTTAGGTCAACATTGGGTCTTTAGGATTTAAAATCTTTAGAGGTCTAGCATCATTCTCACTACCTTGGTCTTGGAAAACAAAGGTTCATTCTAAATCAACATCGAGTTTAACATTTCATCCACCCCTTCATCAAATTTCATCCTTAACTTCACCAAAATTTGCAAAACTTTCAAATACACCAACACTTTTGGACTTGAAACATCTATCAAACCAACCCCTAACTTGGCTAATTTTCTTGTGAAATGTATCCTTTTCCATGCACCTAGCTAAGTTAGTTATCATCTTTGGACTTATTTTTCTTGAAGGTCACGAGTCTACCCTAAAGATTCTCAAGTTCATGAACATCCTTTATCAAACATCCAACATCAAAATCTTAAGTCAAAAGTGTTGTCCCAAAACGTTTGCAAAGACCACTCTCCATATCACCCACGTTTTAATCCCCCATTATCATCATTGCTCCAAAAAGACTTAGAGTGTCCCTTTTACCTATATTTGAGTCAACTAGAGATTTCAAACATTAAAAATCTCAACACAAATCTCCTAAAGGTGACACAAAATTTATGGTAAAGACAAGATCACAACACAAGAGAATCATGGAGAAAACCATAAATACATTCACCTCAAGTGATCCAAATCCTCTAGAATTTTATCTACGAATTCAGGTTACCCCATCACAACAACCATCATCTCTATTAGGACCATATGAGATAGAATACATCATGAAAAATCCCTTTGAGCTTACTATCAAGGAAATCATGGAACATCAAGCCTTTGAAAATATAGCTCCAATTTCCCCATCTTTTGTTACACAAAATTTGACACAAGGCTTCACAACTCCATCATCAGGGATAAATCAAATATCCACTCCCAATCTTTCAACTATCCTTGCTAAGGACTTTGGTCTAACTCTTCCACTTAAAAGAAGCACACTTGTGGGTACCCTTGATACCAATCCTCCACCTCCAACAACCACTTGGACACCTGCCTTTGGTGCTCCTCTCATTCCTGAAGATCCTAAACAACCATATGAACAAATCAAACTTAACTACTCCACCAAGACCTCCACATATTGAGGACACCCACCTTCATCCATACCCATGAGCACCACAAGTGTTCCCACCATCACACCAGGAAGTATAGGCCAAATATCTCAAGTCGACCAACAAGGGCATGTCAATACTATATCACAAAGTCAACCCTTAACATAGATAGGGATATATTTACCCAATTCCATGATTGGTTCATCCATATCACTGGCTTCCCAAAGCACATCCACCCCATCCATTATCAACCCATCTCAAACCAATCCCTTGGTCACAAATTCTGTCAACCCAAGTAATGCCTTGTTTACATCTTTAACATAAGGGAATTCTCAAGCCATGGGAAAAGGCAACCTTTTCAATCAATGGACTCAAGGTCCTAATGTGTCATTACCATTACAAAATCTAATGGCACCATCATCATCTTTTCACACGGTCCCCTTCACCATGCAAAATCAAAGGGGACCTCAAACTTACATTCCTCCATCTCAATCCACCATCTTACAAGGAATGTTAAACCAAGGGAATCCCCAACATATCATCACCAATCCACTATCTACTCCAAACATCAATGCTCATAATCCATCACCAACATCCCAACAACCAATCGATCCCACAATGCAAGCACATGCCCTAGTTTTACAACAAGCACAACAAGCTTATCAACAAGCCATCCAACAACAACAAAAACATCAAGCAACCTTAGCAACACAACAACAAAAACAATAGAAAGCAACCCAACAACAAAAAAATCAAGTAGCGTTCACACAACAACAACATCAAGTAGCCTTTGCACAACAACAACATCAAGCCCATCAAGAAGCCTTAGCAGCATAACAACAACAACAACAACAACAACAACATCAAGCCCATCAATCAGCCTTAGCAGTACAACAATAGAAACACCAACAACAAGCAACCCTTGTGGCTCAACAACAACATCAAGCAACCTTAGCAGCACAAAAAAAATAAAAACATCAACAACAAGCCCTTGTGGAACAACAACAACAACATGCCCAATAGCAAGCCCTTGTGGTGCAACAACAACAAGTCTTACTAGCTCAACCGTATGTCCAACATCAACAACAAAAACAACAATAAAGTTCCTACTATAATCCTCAACAAAACATCCTTAATACAAATGTATTAGGAACATATACATCAATACCTCAATCACCTTCACATAATCTTACACCACCATACACCCCGTATAACACACCATCATCTCAGAATCTCGCATACAACCCACCCATCATCTCAAGATATGTTCCTCCACCTAATCTGCAAGACGATCTAGCCTCACAACTAAAGGTGATATCCCAAGAAATACAAGATCTTTGAATGGAAAAGAGAAAGAAGCCCCATACACAGAACTTATGTCCCTATCCATTTGACCAAAACATCACAATGGTACCATTCCCTCCTAGATTTGAAATCCCCAAATTTGATAAATATAAAGGAAGAGGAAGTCTTGTGGACCATGTCAAATAATTCAATGTCATTTGTATGAAGGTGGCCTATAATGATTCTTATTTGATGTGCCTCTTCCCTCAAAGTTTAATAGGTCCTACCATGGATTGGTTTTCTCATCTACCTCTCAGTATCAAAATTTTTCAAGAAATCACTAATAAATTCATCGATCACTTCTCCTTCAACCTTGACATGGACATTAGTCTAGAAGATTTGTACACTCTTAAAGAAATCGAAGGATAATCTTTCACTAATTTCTTACAACGATGGAGACAAAAACCTAGTAAGAGCAAGTGGACCCTTCTCGACGAACAACAAGTGGGAATCATCATAGAAAATCTAGATCTAGATCTATCTTTCCACTTGAAAATGGAGTGCATCACATCTTATGACGAGCTTGTACCTAGAGCCCTTAATATTGAATGAGCTCTAATCTCACAAGGAAATAATCAAGCTTACAACCGCCCATCGACCAGTTCAAATGACAAACCCCGTGTCTGGGCTAAGAATAAGAACATAACAAATGATGGTGTGGTAGATGCTAAGGTGGTCCTAAGTTCTCCTAGGCCAAACAACACTCATGTTTCTAAAATTCAAACCATTGTGCAACAAACAAACCTCAAAAAAATAAAATTAACAACAGAGAAACGCAACAGAGGAAAATCCCTAACAAGAAAAATTATCCCAAATGCAAGTACACATAATTATCAGAACCTATAGAAACCATCATGAAGAAGCTAGTAGAGTCAAATCTAATAATGCTTCCCAAATTTGAAAACTACCAAGAACCACAAGAGAAACCATCCTCGTACAATGAGAATGATCTCTATGACTTTCAAAAAATCAAAGGGCATAAAACAAAAAATTGCATGAGAATCAAGAATATATTCCAAGACCTCATAGAAAATGATACCATGTCTATTGAGGTACCAGCCGGGAATCAGGATCTTAAGATATATAAGAACCCTATGCTAGATCATAACAAAGGGAACAACAATGGAAAGTCCAAGGATTACACAAACATACAACATAGCTATTCAAATGTGGTCGCTTCCTGTGATAGTGTCATCACCATCAAAGGACCTAGTGTGAAGTGTGGAGTCACCACATGACATGTAAATTTCACCATCGAAGGAGTCTCATCTCAATGTAGGACACAACCGAATTTACAAACATCGAATCCCAACAAGTATAATCTCCTAGATTAGCTTAATAAGACCCCCACACAGATATCAATCTTAGAACTATTGAGGCTATCCCTCACACATAGGGAAATCTTAGAGAAAGCTTTTTCATAATCATCTGTCCCTGAGGATATTGATATAGATCAGTTTCAAGCTATGGTAGGACATATTACCGATCACCTCCTCACTTTCTCGGAACAAGACCTACAATCACAACCATCTCATAATTGTGCTTTACACCTCGAGGTCTTTATTCATAAGAACAAGGTTAAAAGAGTCTTAGTAGATGGAGGTGTTGGTTTGAACATTTGTACCCTTAAGCTGATCAAAAAATTGGGCTATTCAGAAGATACTATTGAGAAAGCAAAGAGTACCACCATTAAAGCATATGATGACCAAGAGTGAGTATCTCAAGGCATCATTGCACTACCTATCCAAGTGGGACCTATCATTGCAGAAATTACATGCCAAGTGTTCGACCTTGATCTTCCATACAACATCCTACTTGCTCGACCATGGATCCATGCCATAAAAGCTGTAGCCTCGACCTATCATCAATGTGTTAAGTTTCCCTTTGAAAACCGAGAAATTACTATCCATGGAGATTCCGAGCCTTTTTACTACTGCAAGAATCTTTAGGCCAAGTTTTACAAGGTACCTCGGGTCCCTAAAAATGATGAAGGGCCTACACCCACACCTACCACATTTGTTGACTAGTCATCCCTTGCATCTACCTCAGAAGCAAAAATACCCATTGTACATAACATTCCTGACATCAAATCAGCCATCCAAGATGATGGTTGTGGGAACTATAAACTAATGAAGGATACCATTAACTTAGGAGAGCTACCTAATTCTCCTCAATCCCATGGGAAACCCACATCTAGTACCAAAGAGACTAAAACAATCAAGATGGTAGCTACTTCCTTTACCAAGTGGGGGGATGTAAATCAAGAAGATATAAATGAGGAGAATGTCTCTAAGTTTCTCTATCAGGATGAACGACTTGTCCCTATTCTTCCCATGGAATATGAAAACAAAGTCTTGTAGCTAATGAAGGGATGGGGTTATAACAAGAAAAATAAACTAGGACATAATGACAATGGCTTCCTAGAATCTATCATTCCTGAGAAACGATTAAAAAATCTTGGCCTAGGTTGTACTACTAGCAAGGTCACCCTTATTGGAAAAGGTACTTCAGCTAAATGAGTTGAGGCTTCCTCTTGGTTACCTACATCATGTGATACGACCTTAGATGACTTCCCCCTTGATGTTGATGATATATTTGAGAACAACTCCCTCTTCATGATATCCATAAAATCCTTTGCTCTGAGCAATCAACCAACTTAACTATGCCTACTATACCCACAACTTATTGACATGGACCAACAAGGACCACCGATTCTAGATTTATTCAAAAATGATGAAGCGATCTCACAATTCATGGGACTCCATGACAACCTATCATGGGCATATCACAAAGTAAGTTTTGACATAGAACTGGACATAGGGGCATACTATGGGGAGATGATTGAATCCTTCAGTCACAAAATTGATGAAATGGAAATAACATGCAGATCTTTAAGTGAAAACCACACTGTGGCATTCTCTGATCCAAAAATAGTAAAAACAAAAGACATATCTAAAGGTGAAAACCTCTTTGAGGAACCCAAGGATGAGGGATTCAACCTTCCCCTTAGTGTAATACATCCAAAGAAGTCA